>CATQJA010002604.1:225000-514498 GCA_958295435.1 Mesorhabditis spiculigera | reverse complement strand
CTAAATCATACTTATAAATTACTATAATTTTATTACGGAAGATTCTTCGCCGGAATCTCGGCTGTAGAGACTCCGGCTTGTAATTATTTTTACTTCACCAACATTTTGGGTTGTCAGCATTATGGCCCGCTATGATTTAACGGGACTCGACAAACGCAAATTTTGTACCCAATCCCAGGTGCAAGTGTGTCGGCGTTCTTGGCTTGTCGGTATTTTTATTCGCCGATCCTGAATGTCGGCATTCCGGCTCGAGATTTTGTGCGAGAAACGAAAGGGATGAACTCCCTGAAAACAAGAACCTTTTGTAGTAGGATTTTTCTTGTCGGCACTTGGTAGTCGCTATTTTGGTTGTCCTGGTTTCGGTATTTTCTACTTAATTACCAGAAAAATACCGACACACAAACTGGATAAAACAGGACATCCACGTTGAAATTGGCTCCAAAAGATCGGCATTAAGGTCTTCGGCAATTCGTCTGTGCGTCGGCGTTTTTTCTGTAGGCTTCTGGCTGCCGACGTGTTTGGCGTTTGCATTTGATATGTCGGTATTTCGTTAAATCCTCTGAAAAATGCACATTGCCAGCTCCGAAAAATCCCTGCATACCTCAAATTTCGAGCAGCGCGCGCAACCTGGTCGGGAATCATCTACCCCGTGATTCGGAGAGGATAGCCAAATTTTTCAGGTTTTTCTGATTAGAGAAGGTGGATGGGGTGGATGTGCCCTGAGGACACATTCATCCCCCGCCGAGCATCTCCTCCCCCGTATCATCTTCTGTCGTCCCGATTGGAATGGGGGGACCGGTGCCAAGTGTTTGCCTCCAATCCCCCCTTCTTTTCATCCACTCGATTTGATAGCCGGTGGGCAGCATTTCTGCGCCATGCATGTGATCTAATCCATCTTTGTAGCGCTTGGTTGTTCGCTGATAGCCAGGGTATTTGATTACGCAATGAAAATCCTGGATCTTGCTGGGTTTTTTTTGGTTGTGTCCCTGTCACCACCACTCACAAGTCACCTTTTCGAGTAGTACAATTTTTACCAAGTTACACCAATCCATGCTTTATTGAATTACAAAAAGGGGTGGAAGGGCCGACAAAGGGATCTTTAAATGAGCTGAGAAGCTAAAAAAAAACCGACTCCTTTTGACTACTAGGTCTCGACAACCCAAGCTTGAACGTCAAGGCCAGTTTCCGGGCTTCAAATAAAAATTAAGCATGGCATTCTACGGCGCTCGTGGCTGTCGAGGCCCAGTCGATCTCGGTCGTTGCCGAGTAATTTTAACCATGTCTAAAACAGCAAAATAGATGGGAGTTTGTTTGTACCCCGGATCATCACTATCCACTACCGTGTCCATTAACCTATGCAAGGCATGTTCTCGGGACAGTTTTGCAGTGGCGATTTCCGGCCATTTGTGGGAACTTTCCAGGGCCGTAAAATCGCGTAGGTTATTTGTTGTGAATCGTAGTCGAGGCCAAACTTTTTAACTGGAGCTATTTCTGAGGCTTTCTTGTTCCATTAAAAACCAAAAACGAATGTCTGGGATTTTGTACCCTGAATCCCCCAATTTATAGCCTTACTGTCCGAAATATCGGATATCTATTACGGTCTCCAATTTCCCCAGGTATCCATCCACTCGGACCATTTCTTCGATAGGCATTCGGCCGTGTTTTTTGGGAATGCGCCTGGATTGTAGGTGGACAAAGGCGTTGTTCGGAATCGGCTAGGCAGGGGGATGGGTGGGTCCTTCTCTGCTTTCTGGTAAGATGATCCCCCTTTCCACTACCAAAGACCATTCTACACACAAGCCCATCCCCCACTTCCGGTTGCTGGAATTTATGGAATTTTATCGGTTTTTATTGGATTCATAGGTTTAAATAAGCTTTCTGTGCCACTAAAAGCTTGAAATGTGACATTGTATTAATTCCTATTTTTCTCAGCTTTTGTTAAAGGCAAATTGCGCTTTAAAAGCATAAAAATTCGGACGATTCCGCTAGAGGACTTAATCCTGTATGCAAAATTCTGCAAGCTCTATGCATCGGCGCAAAATCCATAATCCCGCGGAAGCCGTCTATTCATAGTTCTCGTTCTCGCTCTCGTTCCTTTTCTATATCTCTCTCTCTCTCTCTGTCTCTCTCTCTCGTCGTCAGCCGACCGTCCGACCAAGCTTCTTACCCCGCTGCTTTGCATATTCCAAACCTCGAGGTCGGGCGCTCAGCACTGGTGGTCGCAAAACAGCATCCGTCCTCTCTCTATGTTTCTCTCTCTCTCTCTCTCTCTCTCTCTCTCTCTCTCTCTCTCTCTCCTTCTCTCGCTTTTTCGCTACTTAAAATCTATATAAAACTCTAACTGACCATTCTCTACTCCCCCTTTATGTTGCGTATATGTCCAGCCGTTCCTTCCGCCCTGGAGTCCAAATTGGGTGTCATATTTTTTCTGTCCGGCAAGTACCAATCCCCCTCCCTCCCTCTCTCTCTCGCTCTCTCTCTCTCTCTCTCTCTCTCTCTCTCTCTCACGCTCCCTTACTGTTTGTTTGTATTTGCGTGTGTCGATCTGTCTGCCCGGATTTGCTCAGCTGTGCGTTGGCACAAGATGGTGCTCCGATTCCCTCTCCTTCACTTTACCGTCCCTTTAGCAGTGTCCCCCGCTAGCTATCGTATAAAATACGACCCCACCACTAACCGTCGAGGGCCAGCTGCTCGCACTCGTTCCTAGGTTCGTGGAAAATTTGAATTTTTGCAGTTAGCTGTTTCTCTCTCTCTCTCTCTCTCTCTCTCTCTCTCTCTCTCGTTCTCCTAACTCTTGTCCGTTATAGCGCTCGTTAAAAATATCTGTGTGTCGCCTATATATCTCTGGCTACATCAGATCTTCGCACTCACCCTCTCACTCTTTCTCACTCTCTCGCACTCTCGTTCTGGCTCTTGGACTATCTGTCGTTCTCCTTTTCTTGCTCCCTCGCTTCTCCTTGAAATATAACTTTTGACATAATTTCGTCAAAAAGTACAAATAACTCCAAATGCCGCTACAAAAATCCAGTCCTTTCCATGTTTCCTCCCTACCCTCAACACCGTAACCCGATCCTTCGCTTCAAAAAGTAAAAAATTCTCGACCGTGACAGGATTCGAACCTGCAATCTTCGGATCCGAAGTCCGACGCCTTATCCATTAGGCCACACGGTCACCCGCGGTGTTGCCCACAAATGGGCATTTTCAGGGAGAGGAGGCCGAGGGCCCAGAGGAGCCGGATTAGACGTTACAGAAGAAGGAGAGGAAGAAACAGAGAGGGGGTGGGCCCTCTGGGCCTCCTCCCCTCTCTCTCTCTCCTTCGGAAGGGCCCAATTATGCGCAAATCGGAGGGATTTTCCGGGAGACCGGACCCGTCTTTATGAAGGGGGAGGAGGAGGACAGGGAGGGACTGAGGCGCGGATTGGCCTCATTTCCACTCGCTCTGGGGTCTATTTGGACGAAAATTCGAATGTTGTAGCCCTGCATTCAAATTTAGCATCTAAAATATTGTATTCAAAGGACAAATTAGAGCTATTTCATGTTTCTAATTTTTCCTGAATTGTCTCTGCTAGCCTACCCTTTTTTTGATTAATAACGTTGTAACAGATGAAATAACGTTTTTTTCTGAATTTGTAACTTGAACCTAAATTTGCCCGTACAATAAAACGTTTTCCGCAAATTCCCTTTGCTGGCCTGTCCATTTTGCAATTTGTAGTGGCCTCTAAAGGAATCGTGACACATTTTTTCTGAAATTCCACCTGTTTCCAGCTTGGCGGCGAGCCCAAAATCACCTTGCGTCCTTTCGAGTCTTTTAAATGGATTAGGAAGCTCGCAAAGTCGACTCACCCAGCAACTAGGTCTCGACAACTACCCAAACCTCGAAAAACCCTGTAAAAAATAATAACATGCATGTAACACAACGGGTACTTCTAGCGAAATTTTAGCGTCATTTGGTGCGACGCGTAGCTGTCGAGGCCTAGCCAATGGCATGGGTAGAAATTTAGATCTTCTAGTCCCCCTAAAATGTCTTTCGATGCTTGTATTGTTCGGTAGGGTGTTTGTTAGCCAATCCTCCTCCTCCACCACCCCTCAATTACCATGCCAGCTGCCAGTCGCCCCCCTTCCCGTTCCCTTAAAAAGCCTGGAGGGCACACTGTCACTCCACAGATCCTTTTCTCTTCCTCTCTCTGTCTCTCTCTCTCTCTCTCTCTCTCTCTCTCTCTCTCGGCGAGTAGTGTGGCGGGGATCGATGATGGGTCAGTCAACCCATCCATCCCCCAACATGGTATGCCCCAGCCGCGCGTCTCCTCTTTAGGAGATTGGCACGCGGATGAGGGCGTTTTCTCGAGTTCCGGAAAGTTCCTATTGACGGTTTCTACCGATTGTATGTTTATCCAATTACACTACATAATTCCATTAAATTACGTTATGCATTCCCGACTTTATAGTGAGTTATTTCGGGGAAAATTAGTTATTAAACAGCGCAGTTTATAGTTTTAAGCTATGCCCTTACGGAATTAAATTACGGTACTCAATTTACACCTATTGGCTAGCTTTGGGTAGCGAGTAAAATGTTAGAATTTTTGCGTGTTTTGGAGTTTGAAGCCCGAGGCATTAAATTACGCGAAACTCAGTCATTCTGAAACGCCAAAAATTTGATTTCTCTGTGATTTTCTACATTTTTAAGCCTCGATTCTTCGGACATTCCACTACGCAATTACCTATATCGATTTACGGTATATAGGTTAGAGCTGGGATGAACATTTACTCCTTCTACGGCACCATCGTTTACGCCATGGAATTACGATAGTCGACGCTATTTTCCTTACAATTACTACCTTTAAATCTGGCGCAATAAGTACGGAGTATCGACTCGAATTTTCCTCCCTCTCAAACCATATTCCACCCAGTGGTCAGATCGCCGGCCCAACCGCCGTCTGCTCAAAACCATTCAGCACCCACTCAACCCTTTCGGGTGCCTTTTTGAATGGTCGGTAGATGGAGAGGCAGAGAGAGAGAGAGAGAGAGAGAGTGAGCAAGAAAAAGGCATTATTCAACCCTACACAATACACCCATCCACACGCACGCACACGGGCGCGCGCACAGTCCCCCTTATACCCGCAAGAAGGGGAGCTAGTCTGATTTTTAGCTAGGGGTTGGGCTGTCGCTCTCTCTCTATCTCTCTCGCTCTCTCTCCTCAATATCCCGATTATTCTGCAATACCGGTTAAAGGGACGGTAAATGATGCTGCTCGCCCGGGGGGCAGGTGGTTTGCCGGGTGGGTTTTTCCTGCGGTGGACTAGAAACCATTGTTAGACCCAGAGGAACCAAACGCGCTTGACTTTCGCTCTTGTCTCTCTCTCTCTCTGTCTGTGTAATAACCATCGGCTCGTCCATCTATCTGTCCTCACCACACATACACACACGACCAGCCTTTGCAAAACCCCAGGGCCAACGTTGGGCAAAGCTATCAGAACTTCTGCATTAATGCGTGGTCAGGGCTTCATTTAGATACTTTAACATCTATTAAAAATAAAAGGGTTTGGTATTGTCTAGTGAGTCTTTTTTTTAAAGCTTCTAGGAATTTTGCTTGCCTCGACCTTGCCCTCTATAAAAAGTAAGGTTCCACCTTTCAAGCTTCCTTACACCTAATCACCTCTTTCTCCATCTGCTCCTCAACCAGTGCTGACGATGATCAATGGGGTCACGGTCGTCCAATCACCCAACGCACGCTTTTTCAACCTGCTTTTGTGCAGGTTTTGAGGAATTTTTGGGCGTTCGCCTGACTTTCAGGTCATAGCGAGCCGCGGTAAAAAGTCACATCTTTCACTGGATTCTTTGAAGTTTTCCCAAAAGGTTTCTGTCGATTTGCCTCGTCCTTAGATTTTGAAACGGACAGGAAACACTTAACACAGCTCCTCTTTTCGAGTTACCCTCCACCTGATTAGATGCCGTTGCAGTACGCGCGACACTGGACGACGCTAGAATACGGCACGCTACGCTACGACTAAGAAAAACCCAAATTACGCCCGGTTTTGCTCTTCAACCCAAAAAAAATCCCAACCTTTCCAGCCGAGGCCCATTGTTTAAATGGGGCTGCGGTGCGCTACGCTACCGTACGTTAGGCTACGCCAAGCTACGTTAAACTACAAATACGCCAGGCCCAAATTACGCCCTGGCTTCCGAATGTATTTGTCCAAAGTCACAAATAGTAGCCCCTTTTTTGCAGCCGATTTCGCTGGATAATTTTGTTGTTACGGCATGCTACATTGGTCTACGCTGGGCTACGTTAATTTACGCGACGACTATGCTAATTCCAAATTACGCCCTCTTTTTCTCTAGACTCTATCAGGAAGCCGCACTTTTTCCAGCTGATACCGTGGTTACATGACGCTGCAGTACGCTACGGAATAATAAGCCAGAACATTGGGATTCCGTTACGCTACGCTGCTACTACGAGCCTGTTATGCCCTGTTTTTCTCTAGACACCCATCAATAACCCGCACTTTTCCAGTCGACCCCGGGTTGTGCCCTATGTTGCGGTGCCTGGGGCTGGATGACAGATCGTTGATTCCGGGGTGGTGGCTGAGGACGTGGTGGTGGTGTTGAGGCCACAGTTGCACCCCTAGGGGACCATAGGGCTCTCTCCCTCCCCGTTAGGACCCACATAATAATGGGCCCCCTAAAGGGACCCACTAACCCTGACGGCAGTCATGGAGACCCGCGCTGGCCCCCGGGCGCTCATTTCCATATTTTCCGCATTAGCGATGGCTGCGATTTTCGGGTGGTTGTGAAATTTTCTAGTTATAGAAGGTGGTAACTGTTTAAAGGGACTATGAAGCCATTTATTCTTACGGCATTGCTCCCCTTAAAGGGACGGGCAAGGCAAGACCAAGGTTTTTTTTGCTACGGCCTCGTTTCGTTGCGTGTTTTTGACCGTATTACAGCGGTATTTTGCAATAACGTGTAGATGCCCAGATCTAATAGCAAGTCGGGGTCATTTTTAGCGCTTCCTAGCCCATTTAAAGGGGGTAGGCAAGGATTAGCTAGATTTTTGGCTTTGATTTAGTTTTGCACGGGTTTTTGGCCCTTTTGGAACCGGTATTTTGGAATGCAACGTAGTTGTCTAGACCTAGTCGAAGGTAGGGGTCGATTTTTCACTTCCTAATCCATTAAAGGCACCTCCAAGAAAATGTATTTGGATCTTTTAGCGTTGACACAAAGCTGTCGAGACCCAACTATTTCTATGGGGTGATTTTCGCTTTTCCAGGCCATTTAAACCGATTTTTTCCAACATCAGCCTAGAGCCTTGGCAAGTCTTTTGAGGTTTCAGGTAGCTGTCTAGACCTAGACGTTTCTTGGAGTAAATTCTTCAAAAATCTTCAAACCCATGATTTTTCAACACCACCTCAAATACACTCTTCCCTGTTGTATGCATTATCTACAAGCAACATCAGCTGGGCGGCGGTCCCGAACGATCCCGAATAAGATCTAATCCCCCCTTCACCTCCACTTTTCTGGGGTGTAGACACTTTTTTCGGGTCATCTACAACACATCGACCCGTTTTCCTTATGCGCATAGAGTCAACAAAACTACTGGTTTTTGCTTGGTAGATGACCACGAAGATTTCGAACTGGTTGGAGTTGTTGTTCGATTTCCTTTATTCCCATTCCTGGGATGAATGGGAATCCTACTAGGCTACCACTGCCGATTTACTAAAAAATCTCTGCTAGGTTGCCCACACCAGTCAGATAGGTAGGATTCCCAAATCGTCTCTGCTAGTTTGCCACCCAAATTTTCAGAGAGTTTTCGGTAATTCCCAGACGATCTTTGTTGCGGCTTCGTCTTGGCTTGCCTAGGCTTAGGCATAGACTTGGGCTTAAGCTTCGGCTTAGGCTTATGCAGAGTCTTAGGCAGAGGCATTTCTCTCTCTCTCTCTCTCTCTCTCTCTCTCTCTCTCTCTCTCTCTCTCTCTCTCCTTCCCTCAATGCATAACAAAGTTGCTCACGGATTCCAACGTACACACTTCTCTCGCAAATTCGGCGTCGTGCCAGAAATTTCCTATTTCTCATTTTGGCCAGCATCCAGGACTCACGCCAAAAATCGGTTCCTCACATCCGATTCCTTGGTTTTTGGGAGGCGCAATCCCGTAATTTCCTTTTTGCACGCGATGCCCCGGGGATGAAGCCTCTGGCGGGTGTCATTTTGGTGTCTTTATTGGAATCGTGGCGGGACCCAAAGAGGGATCTTGAGTTTTTTGCTCTTATCGAGCTTCCAGATTTGCCTTCAGGATTCCTTTAAAATTCTCCACATCTTGGAAACCAGCCAGAAAGCCTAAACCCGAGTCTGCAGGCAAGGGAAAGAGAGAGGGAGAGCGACCGTTAGAGAGTGAGTGAGTGAGAGATCGAGAGAGAAGGAGAGAGTGAGAGAGTGAGAGATATAGATAAAAAGGCACGTAGATTCTTGGAAACCCGCCAAAAATGTGGAAATCCCAGTCCCGAGGCTATCCCAACGGTTTCTAGCCCGAATAGGAAAAAAGGAGGCGGAGAAAAGTTCACTTTTTTGGTCGAAGAATGCCTCCCAAGAGGAAGAGGAGAGAGAGCGATAGAGAAAGAGAGAGATAGAGAGAGAGAGAGAGAGAGAGAGTGCTAGGAGGGTGGATAAAAAGGATTGGTGGTGAGTCCCCAGGGGGAGGCACACGCATTCCCACCACGGCCGTTCCGGGCCGATCTTCTCGAAACGGCCCGAGGGCACACATCCACACTGCTTTACTACCCCCGCAACTGGGTGGGTAATCCAATTTTTGGGCCGGAATTTGCAAAATTGAAGGGCAATTGGTAATTATTGTAAAAGGGAAGAAATTTTAGCTATTTCGCAAGCTTTAAATATGTAGAAATCCTAGTTTAGAAGCTTTCTGTCCTTTTTTGCGGTTTGATGAGCTCGTATTTGATAAATCGTTTTCAGTCTCGTATATTTTCTCTGTTTTGAAATTTGTGAGTCTTGGTCCCCCGATAATGCAAAAGCTCCGGCCGGTATTTCCTAATTTTTTGACTCCGTTAAAACAGCAATCCCGCCTCCTGGCTGAAAAACCAGACTGCTATTTCCAAGCGTCCCAGTCCCTTTAAACAGTTACTTTAGAAACTCGAATTTGACCCTAAACATTCGGCTACATTACGCTCGATTTCGTTCAATTCCGTTAGCATACCCAATTCCACCCCGTGAATAAAATTGACTTAAGGAAAGGTTGGCATAATGCTAATTCTTGGCTTCTCTGTCCCTTTAATACCCACAATTCCACCCTCAATATTCCGCTACACTACCCTAGATTACGTTAGCATACCCAATTCCACCCGCGAGCTCCGAAAGGATTACGCATGCTGCTCTACGGCCCTCCTCTTCCTCCCGGCCATTTCCTTCGAAAAAGCCCGTTTTTGAGAGCGGCAAAAGAAGCCGAGAAGCCTTCAGGGGAGAGGAAGGGGCTTTTGAGGGCAAAGCGGTTGTCTCTGCCTCCTCACATACAAACCCTTCTCTTCTTCTATGGGCCAATGACTAGTCTAGAGTACGAAAACAGCTGTTCCGTTCAAACGCCCTAGCCGTCATTTGGCGCCCTGTGGAAATTTGACTCATTAAAGGGACTTTGAAGGGTAAAAATAGTGGTGATGGACTTTTGGCGGTTGCCAGGTTCTTAGAATTCCTATTTTCTAGGCGTATTTGCACTTCGTTTGTTAGAAAAACTCGCGTGTTTAGAATTTTCGCATTTTGCTAAAACCTGGAGATTCGATTGGATTTTTTTGCTTTTCAGTCCTTTTAAACTGCTAACCAGGGTTGAAAAGCCGCTACGCGGCTTTTCACCCCTGGCCTTTGCGCGGGGATCTTTAAAAGTTGGGCTTTGTATAATTCGGGCCGGAGCTAGAGCGAACCCTAAAAATAGCAAAAGCAACCGGCCTCGAGCGCGACAAAAGCCAAAAATGGGGCTCCTAGCGCCTCGTATGCAAATTAGTCTATTTCCATATGTTTTTAAAACGTTAAAATAAGGTATAAAACAAAATTTTAGTAAAAATCTGATAAGCGTGCAGTAATCTACGCCCTCGACTACCCCTAACTACCTTATTTCTGGACCAAAAAATTCTTTCCCCTTCGAGTTATGGCTGGAACCCGGGTTTTTATGCAAAGTGTCTACACACACAGACACTATTTTTTTATATATAGTAGGATTACAGGTATTCTAGCATCAAAATTTTCCGATTTTTGCTTTTTACCATCAATCCGAGATTTATCGGCGTCATAAAACTCAATTATATAATTTTGTATATTGCTCAGAACTTTGCAAGAAAAACCGTAATTCCGCTAAAAGCTTGCCTTCACAGTTTCCTTTTCTCTAGCTCTCTTCATTCTCACTACGCTTTCCTCACTTCAACCGTACTCTACCGCTTATTATTCCGGCCCAGCCCGCCGGAATAATGGCCGGTTTTTTCCGCGGCCAGGCCAACTTTTCGATTGTTATTCTGGCCCCGGGCGCGCCGGTATATTGTTTTGGCCCCCTGGGCGGCCTCTGGCGCTTTTTAGAGCGGAATTTTCTGAATTTTTGGTGCTGCGCCAAATCCTGAAGTTTTGGAGGTCTTAAGCAGGTCAAAAAGCCTTAGAAACGGACGATTTTTACGGAATTATACAGCGTAATTATATGGCGGAATGAGGGACCATAATTTGATTCTGTCAGATGCACCATTTGGAGCTGAATTTCATGTTGTGATAGCGAGGATTTTGTTTTTTTCCAAATTTCAAGTCCTTTAAAAAGTTTTTTCCGCGCTGAATTCCTTAGTGTAAATTGCTAACTATAATTTTTCCAATTTTCGGGTATCAAAATCAATTTTCTAGCCTTGTCAAGCCCTTGAAGACCTTGTGGTGGCGTAATGGCGAGTCTTCGTTTTTTAAGCTTCTGATGTGCCAAAGCTAATTTCCTAACGTTACCAATCGCTTTAAAACCCTGATTAAGGCAATGGATTTCATATCGTAATTGCCGGATTCAAAATTTTTCATTCCTCTGTCGTCAAAATTCATTTTCTAAATTGCTCGAGCCGTTAAAAGTCCTATTCTCACCTCGAATTTCATCGCGTAATCGCCCTTCCGGAATTCAATCGCCCTATCCGAACCCCTGCTCGATGCATATGTTTCTTTTTTGCGAGCCTAGAGGCGCCTGCTCGACGCCCCGTAATGAGTATGGATCGCTGCGGGGCCATGGACGGGTGGAAGTAGCCAGCGCGGGAGAGACAGAGAGAGAGAGAGAGAGAGAGAGAGAGAGTGCGAGTGTGGAAATGCCGTGGTTCCGGTGTGTAAAAGTTGGCAGCAGAGCCGAATTCCGCTCCTTTCCTATCGACACGCCGCGGGCTCCACGCTTCATTACCCGGATTACCCTTGGCCGGGATTTCTGAGGGCGCCCCTCTAGTGCATATTATTATATTCATCATGCTCTCCTGATTCCATCGAGTTGTAGCCTATAAAATAGGTATCCTATTTTTCTATTTTTTTCCTATTCCTTAGCCTATAAAAAGGTATCTGGGCATTAATACCTCAAAGAAAAACCCAACCTGAAATTTTTGCGAGCGTAAGCCGTTAAAATAAGCGTCTGGTCTTTAATTTTCGCAAAAAAACCGTGACTTTTTTGACTACCTTCTATACTTCAGTCCGTTCTGGCATCGACTTGTTTTTGACATACTCTATTAAATCAGAACTCAGAAATTTAAGGAATAATGGAAATAATGTAGCTTATTAAATAGGTGTCCGAGCATTACTTTAATAACTCTCTACCTCCACTTTATTTTTACTATCATACTTTCTATACCTTGATATGCTTAAAAATTAAAAAACCATCGAATCAAAGCCTAATTCTAGGGGCGCTCCGCCCAATGGCGGCAGAAGATGTATACGTCGTCGTTAAATATGACTATCTAGCGCAAGAAGACCAGGAATTGACGATAAAGAAGAATGAGCGGTTGAGGTTGATTGATGACACCAAGAATTGGTGGAAGGTACGGTTTAGAAAAGCAGGAATTTGACCATCCTAGAAAGACTACAGGATACACATTAGAAATCATTTACGTTATGAAAAGCTCTCATTTCAATAAAAATAAGCTACTTATTGTTAGGTAGTCAACGACACGAATCGCGTCGGCTTCGTCCCGTCGAATTATGTGAGACGAGAATCTTTCGTGGATAAGGCGATGGGCACGATGAAGGGGCTGGTCCGGGGACGCAGCAAAAGTGACTTCTCACCGGTGAGTTCATAAAAACTATCAAGGTTTTTAATTCGAATGTTTTTGCTTTTTTGCTTCAAATAAGGTGTGAATTACCAAAAAAACGACATTCGCAAACGTCAGTACGCTCACAGAAGCTCGTGGTAGTTCCACGTCGCGCCTATATACCCCTCTGATCTGATGCCTTTTACGCATTGATCATTCTAATTACCTCTTTTTTTCTTTCAAAAGTTCCCCCTACGCTCCAAATGACGATCTGGAAGGCGCCCCAGACCGTAGCTATTTCGAATGGAGCCAAGCGTAGTTTCCGCCTAACAACAAAATACGCAAGCGTAGTATTTTTTTGTAGTTTATAACGTCTCTGCTTCTCGTGTTTCCTCTAATTTCTCCACTATTTCTGGCCCGGACAGTAAAAATAATAAGAAGAGACGAAGAAACAAGTAGAGCAAAACTCGATGCGCTTGATCTTGGCTTTAGCCTGATCGCAAGATCGCTTTTTCATTTGATCTCCTCGTGTATCTGCGTGATGCTGGCGCGCCTGAATCTGACACCCCCGCGGGGTGGGCGAAGCCTCCTTTCCCGCGCTGGGACCCCCTAAAATGACCGGCCAAACAAACTGACCACACAAATCGGAGCCCAATTCAGCGCGCGATTCCCGCACCCACACCACCCTGCACCATATTCCGGCATTGATCTTTGGCCTGAAACGCCCAAAAACCAAAAAAAATCGTAAATTACGCCATATTAAGTAGATTCCGGAAAATTCTACATCGTAAATTTCATGAAGCCGTGGCGGCCACCTTTTTTTCTGGCGCGGCTAAACGGCCAGCGAAGTGATTTTCTTATCTCCAGCCAGGCCCCGATGGCCATTCACCAGCCAATCAACACCTCATTCCAACTAAAGCTTGAAAGAATGACTACATATTTTTGTTTTTATAAATATAACTATATAACTATATAAATATAACTAATATAACTTCCTATTATTATAAAAAAAGCTTCTGTGCCGAAATTTTAACTTATTTCTGGTTTTCCTGGCCACCTAGGCTTCTGATCCTGCACGAATCTCACGCGCGCGCTTCCGGTCCGCAATATTTCACCAAAAAAAAAATCGATTTTACAAACGAAGCAAGAAAATCCCACAATTTCGCCCTCCTACGCTTCTTGATTTTCACAAGAACTACGCTTCTTGAGCTTTTTAGAAAAATTTGCAGGCGACTTGCTTTTTCTAATCCCAAAAACCTTTTCTGGCTCTAATAAAACCTCAAAAACGATAACTGTTTTTGAAAGGCAGTATCAACAACTCTATTACCGCTGCAAACCTCTACAATGGCTTTTTAAAGCTGTGCCAGACGAGAAAACGCGACCCCACTAGCAAAACTTTGCTGAAAAGGGCGCCGCGGGAGCGCAGCCCTTGCAAGAAGTAACCAGTCTACCCGCCAACTTCTTCTTATTCTTCGCCATTTCTTTTGCCCGGCAGCTTATTCCGAAATGTATGCCGTCGTGTGTGGGGGGTTGAGGGCAGGACAGGACCGGTCCCCCATTTCGCCTTATCGCCACCCCGCGGCTCGGACCAACCAACACCCCCAGCTCAACCCTTTGCCCCTCTTCTCGTATTTACCCAACATATGCCCTCCTCCATTCCAACACACTTGATAGAATTTAACGGGGCTCGGTTTTCGATTGATCGATTCGGGCGTTCGAATTTTTGCAGCCGTCCTATACATTTTATTACTTTAAATTTACTCTAATTGATGAAAAAACGCTATATTAGACCAATTTATGTTCTACAAAAGTTTTTCATGCAACTTTAACTAATTTTAGTAAAAAAGTATAAAAACGAAAACCCGACGCCTTTTCAGGTTCCGCGTGGCTACTTTGTACGGAACGGTTCGTCATAGGAGCTTTCCGTAGTGGTATTCCGATTTTTCGCAGAGTTCGAAAGATCATTTTATTATTTTTTTTTTCAGCTTTTCGGAACCAATCCCGTAAACAAATACCAAAAATTGTGAAAAAAAACTTCCGAACTTTTTTGCTCGCCGATTCTCGTCTTTGAAACTATCAAAAATGGCGCTGCCCACCCGTTTTTCCTTTTTGGAAAAATTGTATCAGTTACTTTTTCCTCATTCTCGTAAGAAGCCGTTTGATTCGTTAGCTAAAGGCCAACGATTGTGGCACGGGCAAAAGCCGTTCTTCGGGTATTGTTTGTCATTGGACGGGGGGCAGAAGGTGACTGGCTCTCCATGCATTCCCACTCGTAGCCGTTGCAGTATTGATCCCAATGCCGCCTTCGCCTCTACTTTTTCGCCCTCTTGCGTGGGCCGGGCGCCGGCAATTTAATTACGCAAATGCGCAACTCAAGTTGCTTTTTTCATGCTGCGATTTGTCAAAAATACCATGTTTTTTCGGCAAAAAAACCTCTTGATCAAATTTCGTTATTAAACTGAATTTTGATAGTTTTCTCAATTGGGCACGCCATCTTCCGTATATTTGAACCTATGCCTACCGTTTCTCGCCGTTTTTCACCTAAATATTAGCGCATCTTTCAAAATAGCGGTTTCACAACGTCCAGATTGTGATTCAAGCGCTTATCTCCTCTTGCTTTTTTGCCTATCGTCAATTCCTATAAGGAAAAACGTATCTTTTTGTTGTTGTTTTTGTTTCCTTATGTATCTTTTATAAACGACACTTTTGCAGGAAGACGCGCCGGCGGCATCCTCCGGTGAGGATAGGCGGATTCTGCTCTCCAACAACAATCAAGCGAACGGCCATAACTACAACGGGGCAGCGCCGGGCTTCAAGGTTGGAGAAACTCGTGTTTTAATTATTTTCGTTTTAGAGTGGTACAATGTCACGGGCAGTGGTGAAATATGCGTACGAACCGCGGATGGACGACGAGCTGGCGCTGCGCAAGGGCGAAACTATTCTAGTTTTGGAGCGGAGCAGCGATGGATGGTGGAAGGGAGAGGTGAGAAGCTTTTTTCGGTTATGGCCTTGGAAACCTTGCGCGACGTCATTTTTGGCCCGAAAACAGCTCGCTAGATTGATTTAAAAAATTTTGTATTCTTTAAAAGGTCCCAATGCCTTTTTTAAATCCCTGATTGCAGGCAAACGGTGAAACGGGCTGGTTCCCGTCGAACTACGTCGAAGAAGAAAACGAATCACCGGCCACGAATGGAAATGGGGTCTCCGAGAATGCGCGGCCACAAGCCGCCCGTGCTGATACCCGGCCGGTGCTCGAGGTTGTGCTGGCCCTCTACTCTTTCGACGCTTCGAATCACGAGGAGCTGTCTTTCCGCAAAGGTGTGTCTGGGTTAACTTGTGGTCTCTGCCGTGAAATTTTGTATTCAACGAATTTTCCAACTTGCTTTTGGCTGGGTTATTAGACCAGGGAGCTTTTTTCATGCAGAAAATGCTTTAAAGTGGAAAGTTTTATAGAAACTATAATAAAATTGCTACGTGGTTCGGTCCGATTACGGAGCAACAAGCACCCAAATTAACGTACTCTTTTTGGACTCTACCACTATTTTTCGGATCTCTGTATTCCATTTTTATGCCGTTGTTCTCCTTTTTGGAGGGCATATGAAAGTGCATAATCGAATTAGCCGGATTTTTTCACTTAGGATCAGCTAACAAGGAAATATATTACGAGGTGATAGGTTATTTTCACTTACCAGGTGCCGAGCGCCCCGTAAACTGATCCTTTATAGCTTTAGCTCCCGATTTTTTTATCCAGGGTTGAGGTGCAATCTAATCGATTTAGTTTTATGATTCGCTGCAAATAAATCCATTCCAGGCGAACAACTCGACATCGTCGGACACCCGGCTGATGATCCTGAGTGGTGGACGGCTCGCAATGCGTCTGGAGCCTGCGGTCTTGTTCCCAGAAATTACATCAAGGTTGATTTCCCGATCGAACTAAGAAATGCCTTTTTTAGGTGATCCAGGGTGGACAAGCCGCTTCTTCTGCCCCAGCCCCCGCTCCGGCCCCTGTCGCCTACAATGGCCAGTCGGCCAACATTCCCATCGCCAACGCCGGCTTCAACGGACATGTGCCCGGTGGCTATCAGGCTGCGCCTCCGTCTCCACATTCCGGCGACTACAGCACCGAGCCGTGGTTCTTCGGCCGCATCACCCGCGAGCAGGCCGAAAGGGCGTTGGAGCGTGGCCAGGAGGGCGACTATCTTGTCAGGGATTCGGAGAGCAAGGTATTTATTTTTATGCGTTATTAATATTCGTTTCTTTTAGCCCGGCGACTTGTCGATTTCGATGAAGGGCGTCGAGCGGTTCAAGCATTTTAAGGTATGTTTTACGGCGTGTTGCTGTGTCGTTTATAGGTGCTAATGGAGTTTTGCGGTGTGATATGGCCCATTTCCGGGCTTAAATTTTTAAAACTGCTTAAAAAATTGCTGGACGATAGCGGCCCCGCAAAACTTTTCACAAATTTTACGTTTTGTTAGACAAGCGAGAAATTAAAAAGTTGGGAACTTTTCAGAGCGGATTTTTCATTATCTTTTGAATTGAGAGTTTCAAGCTATGTCGAATGAGCCGAATCACACCGCAAATTTTCATTATTATCAAAAATAAAGATACTCTTTCTTCGTTAACTAGTCTATATATTTCAATCGTATTTGAGATACTATTTATCTATTTCGTATTTTACCAAAAGTTTTGGAATAGATTTTTACCAAAAATTTCCATCAATTCTCGGGGTTGTTTTCGGGTTTTGGCCTCTAAAAGTTCATTTCAGGTGACGAACACGATGGGCCAGCTGAAAATCGGGCAGCGAACGTTCAACAACATGCACGACCTCATCCGGCACTACACGACGCACGCCATCTTCAGCTCGGACACGGAGAAGCTGTGCCTGGGCCGGCCGGCCCAGCGATAACTGTCTTTTTCCGGTTTTCTCTTATATGCCCTGTTCCCCCCAGATTTCTACGTTCGTGCCTGAAAAGAACCTATTTATTCGGTTTGTGATATCCAGATTCAACTCGTTTCGCTTTTTCCGGCTTCGATTTGCACCACCGACTACCTACTTCCGCTTCCCAACACTTGCCGTACCCTCCTTTTTGTGGAATTTTAAACGTTTTTTAGGGGCCTGTAGGGGCCGAAGCTTTATTTTTGAAGCTTCTGGCTCTACATGCCCTTAAATTTTTCGCCCTGGGTGCCGTTCACTTTATCACGCCGTCGTTTTTCGCAACCCTCGCCCACCCACCCACACACATACACTCATCTGCTCAACTCTCCTGATTCCGTTCTGTACCCTTGTATTTGGAATTTGTTTGACCAAAGTGTCGCCTTTTCTGTCCTCTGTACCCTCCACCCCGATTTCGGTGATTCCCCCGTCTGCGCACCCGTTTTCTTTGCAATTTTGTGTATTTTGTGAAACGTTGTCGTGCCCCCCCATGCTGTGTATATCCGTTCAACAAACCCCCGAATCTGTGCCATTCTTGCTTTAGTAAAGAGGCATTATGAAAGGTGATCTACGTGATATTTATGATGTAATATCAGAAACCAGAAAATATTGAAAGACAAATATCTAGGCTTAGATAGTAGACCTAGCTGGTTCCGAGAGCTAGAATACAAATTGGTAACGTATTCGTATACTTTTGGCCTTTATTTTCAGGCCTACAACTCTGATTCTATGATTTGATTGGAACACTAGAAAAATTATATTTTTTCGACATGAAGTGGCCAGTTGCGTCCAAAATTTCGTATTCTTCTCATTTCTGAGTTTGTTTTCATAGTTGCTAAATAATCCCTGTCCGTCGTCTCTGCCAATATAGCCAAGAAGGGACTCAAAAAATTACTGAAGAGGGGTTTTTGCACGTTTAGTTACTAGGCATATTGGTAAGCCTTCGGTCCACCTGATAATGCCAAAGAACCTAAAATTTCCACCCACCTTTCTTTTCTAATGCCCCCCCGATCACGCGCAAGCGCCTAAAAGTTATTTTTAATAGAAACTTTCTATTTTTCCCTGTTTACTGGAAAATCCCTCTCTATTTCAAAAATCCCCCATTGCCCCCGTTCCGGCCACTTGTCCCCCCTCGGAATATATCCCCAATTTCACCGGGTCAGCGCCCGCTGATTTGGGTAGATATCTCTTTGCTTTCTCGAGGTGAAGAAATGGGAACTGGTCCAAGTTGGCGAAAACAAAATTGCAGGCGAGGATTTTGTGTAGTGGGTACATTAGAGGGATTTTGCACACCTCCTACACTTTTACACAGCGCGGTAAGGCTGTAATAAAAGATATTGGGATATTAACTACGTTTTGCGCTGTTTCAAGAACGATTTGAGGCATTGCGCGCGGTGGAAAACAGCATGTGAAGGGAATGTGAACCTGATATTTATCAAAAACACATTTGCAGAGCACTGCAAAAAACCGCGTGTGCGCGAGATGTGTTATCTGGGAAAATCTGGGGGTACTCGCGGGTAAAAATAGGTGAACCGGTTTGACAGGACTTCCATGCAGTAGATGGGTTGTACCCAATGGACCACGAGGTGTTTTTAAGCACGGATTTTGAAGAATTTGGCAGGGTGGTTTTTGGGCTTGGTTTTTTTTTTTTTATTTTTTTTTTTTTTTTTTTTTTTACCTATTTTTTTTTTTTTTTTTTTTTTTTTTTTTTTTTTTTTTTTTTTTTTTTTGATTGCTAGGAAGCTTTTTGCTCTGAAATGCAAAATGCCGAGCTTTTTGGCCACTTTCCATACAGCTTTCTGCAAAAAGTAAATTTGTCGAAAATAGCATACCTTTTTCTGAGCTTTTTATCTCTGAATCTGTTTCAAACGCTATAAAAATGGTTTAGCTTTCGTTATGAGTAAATATCAAGTGCCAAAAGGAAACTGGAAACCACTTTACACTTTTAGTTTTTGAACTATGAAGGTAAGATAATGAAAAGGTAATTTTTATCGCTGGTTACCGCCAGCTGACGAGTGCTGGGAAACCTGATTTTTCGGGATAGCTTTCCAATTTTTTCGCGTGTTTTCTGTTTTCCGAAATCGCCCCGGAAACGGAAGATAAGTTCGGCGCGCTCAACTTTGGCCTCGCCGGTTTGGGGAGTAGCCCTGCACACAGCGACTTATGGCAATTCGGATGATTTAAAAAATCAAGTGGAGTTTTTTTAGCAAGTTTTAGCAAGCCGACACGAATTTCTCAAGTCAGGCTTTTCCGATCACAATTTTTTGTCAAAACTCACTAATACTGAATTTTTACGCCTTTTCTGCTGGCTACAGGCTTTTGAGAAGGGTTTCAGAAGACTCGGCTTGGATGACGCTTAGCGCGGTTAAATTAGGTGTTTATGAGAAAGCGCTTGTTTACCTTCTACATGGAAACTGCTGAAAATCGGACGAAGATTCAGGCATTTGGAAAATCGGACAGAACAACTGAACTCATCTTTCCGAGAGCTTCCGATGGGTACCTAAATAGTAAAAATCAGACACTTCTCGGGCCCGCTAGAAACGATGTGTTGTTTTTTTGGCACAATGTCACGAAGAAATGGAAGATAGAAGATTTAACGAGGGCTGATTGTTCTCTGGGTGGATGTGGACAGGATGGAAATGGAATGGTATCGCGGGGGGACATGCCCATCACTACGATACGCAACCAACGACACTTCGCGTGCGGGATAACCCCCAAGGATTCCCATCCGCGCTGATAAACAGCCGATTGGCTGAGCCGGGTTGATTTGCGAAAAAAATTGGAGTGATGGGTAGTCGGATCGACATGGGGATGATCGAGTGGTTGGAGGGGGACTCTGGGTTCAAGAGGAAATTGGAGAGCCGGAATGCCCCCGAAAAGGCGGTCGATGATCGTCGGCTTGTCCTAAATTTCGGCGAGTAATTGGGAAAATGGGGTGGTAAACATGAAACTAGAACGTTTCGATGAATTTGGCGTTTTAAAAGCGGAAATCGATCGGATCCTACCTTTAAAAGGATTAGAAAGCGCCAAAATCGACCCAGTTTTCGGCTGGGCCTCGACAGCTACGCAACGCTCGAATGACAGCGCTTTTTATGGCCCTCCATACGTTTTTGTCTGGACTAATCGCGCTAGATTTGTGTTTAACTCAGCGTCTAGTTAAAAATCTGATAGATCCTGACTTCTAAGTACCTATAAAGAGGCTATAAAGCACAAACATAGCCTATACGTCATCGCCTCGGCCGCGATTGCTACGTTGCACTCCAGATGACGCGCTCGGGTCCTTTTAAACCGGGACTTTCCAACAAATCCAGTCGTTTGGCTTGAAAATGACGTTCGTCAAAGCCAAAGTCAAGCAGATTTGGCCTTCTAAGTGCCTTAAAGAGGCTAGAACGCGGCGAAATCGACACCTTCCAGCGGCTAGTTGTCGACAGCCAGGGGAAAGTACCAAATGAAAAAAGTTCAAGCTCGTTTTTGAGGTAAATGATCGGAAGCATATGTGCCAATCCGGAACCAATTTTTCCGGTGCTGTAGTCTGTTGTGTAACGGTCGAGACCTAGCCACCGGATGGGGTCAATTCTCGCACTTCCTAAGGGGTGACAAATGAAAACCCCTTTAAAGGCTCGGAACGCTGTAATGACGCGACATGCGCGTTAGTTATCGCGTTCGCGGCCTTCCTTATGCAATCCATATCCAAAAATCTATTTCTTTGTCTTTCCGGATCCTTTAAAATCGCTTCCACCTGATTGACATCGAAAAATCACATGAAACGCACAATCCCAAACTATCCCAAACTACAAAGAATCCCCCAGAAACGGTCAATAAAGGACAGTATCCCCTCGGTTCTCCATTTCCCATCCGAGTTGGTGAAGGAGGTGAGAAAATTGGATCGGCTTTACGCCTCGCCATAAATGATCTCCCCCCTTCCACCAAAATGTCATCATCGAGTACTCGGGCAGACGGACCGGGGAAGCCCGTATTTCATAATTCACTTTTAAAGGAAGGGCAGAAATCGATGTTTTTATTTACAAGGTATCGACAGCTACGCGCCATTCCCACAAAAATGTATATGATTTATGCTATAAACCTCCGTACGCCAGCCTGAAAGCGTCTTTTGGCCTAGTACGTAGCCGTCGAAACCCAGAATGCTGATGGGGTTGATTCTGGTGCATCTGGAAGTCTTTAAAGGCCGGTTGCAGACCGCCAAAAAAGTCGGGCGTCCCGAATCCACCGTAAAAATCCTTCGTGAGGCAGAAATTTCAGCCGTGTCACGCCATTTACCATATCCTCAAAAAATCAACAGTTCAGGGTGAATCACCATGTGTTTTTTGCAATTTTCATGGGACACCTGATCTGGGTATCCTCGCGTACACACAACCCGTTCTCTGTTGCATCCCGTACCCCAGCCATACGAAGATATGTGATAGTTAATGTGTTTTGTTGATGGTTGCATGATAAGGGCATTGTTGCGAAATGTACCAGCTTGGGATATGAGAGAGAGAGAGAGAGAGAGAGAGAGAGAGAGAGAGAGAGAGAGAGAGAAATGAGCAACAAACCAGACAGATACATAGGCACAACAAACCTATAATAATTGAGTAAGCCAAAATAAGCATTTGATCGGGGTGTTTTTGTCTTTCAAAGATCAGGAGCAGGTTGCTGATGAAAATGATGAAATGTGCGTTCGGGATAAATATTAGAGGATTAAGTTGGAGAAAGAGAGAGAGCGAGAGAGAGAGAGAGAGAGAGAGAGAGAGAGAGAGAGAGAGAGAGAGAGAGGTACAGCGAGCGAGCAAGCAAAACGCAGCGCAATTGACAGGTGATTCTAATGCTAGTCAGTCTTTAAAGGACCTGAGAAGCTCCAGAATGACCACTAGCGTTGGCTAGGTCTCGACAACTACGCGCCACGCCTTCAAACGGTCTGGAACGGAACTTGGGTAACCGGTTAAATTTATTTTTTAATATCCGGGTACAGACAACTGTTTTCCTAAAAATCGCTAGATCTTTCTAGACTCTTCCGCCTATCTCAACCTTCATCGATCATCCCCAGATGGTGTTGATCGTTCTACGAAGGGTCGGGGATACCCCCCATGTACCCTTTCTCTCTATCTCTCGCTCTCTCTCACTCTCGCTCATGTTATCTCTTCCTGTCTCTCTCTCCCTCTCTCTCTCTCCTTCTCTCTCCCCTGGGGAACCCCCGTGTACCCGGGGTACAAAGGGCATCAGATCACGTGTGATGAGTGTTGGTGTGTCTCTTATTGAGATCGTCTCCACCTGATAGCTCTTCCCTCCATTGATGGCATCGATGTGTAGTGAAGAGCGCTTTATAGAAACGTGACATATATGCGGGCTCGTCATTTCCTGCAACAAGCGTTTAAGGGCGACACGTGATCTAGGTGTCAAAAAATGTGCCCTCAATGTGGGGGAACCCCGGGATACAGAAGGGGTACTTGGGGTCAGTGGGATGCAAAATCAAGAGATCAAACAGTTAGCCTCACGTAATGACGCCAAGCTGGCCCTAGGTCAGCTGATGTCGGTTTTGGATCGATTTTTCTAGAATTTCGTATCGTTTTTGGCCCTTGACGACGGCGAAGCTTAAAATTTTGGCAGGTAGCTACACGAGACGAATCTAAAAAGTGAGAGACATAAGGAGCGAGAGAGAGAAAGAGAGAGAGAGAGTGAGAGAGAGCGAGAGAGAGCGAGAGAGAGAAAGAGAGTGCGAGAGAGGCACGGAGACAGAGACATACAGAGACAGAGAGAGTGAGAGAAAGAGCGAGCGAGAAAAAGAGAGTGCGAGAGACAGAGACAGAGACCTAGACAGAGACAGAGACCGAGAGATACGGGCAGAGAGAGCGTGAGTGTTAGAAGGAGATAGAGAGGGAAAGGACGAGAGAGAGAGAGAGTGAGAGCGAGCGAGCAAGAGAGAACGACAGAGAGTGAGCGGCGAGAAAAACCAACCAGAGGGCGTGAGAGAGAGAGAAAGAGAGAGCGCGAGAGAGAGCGACAGAGCAACCGAGAGATCGCAAGCCGGAGAAAGCGACAGCTAGAAACAGATTTTTTTAGATTTCTCTAATTCAGAATCGCTAGAAGGCAATCTAGCAGAGTTTCTTTAAGATCCCCCCTCGGTCCTTGATCAACCCATGGCAAGTGCGTATTTTCTTCGCCTTGCCATGTCGTTCTTTCTTTCTAAAGGACAAGGGCTTCCCCCATCTCAACCTGAATTCAGTCATAAATTCTCTAGAAGGTGAGAGAGACAGAGAGAGAAAGAGAGAGGGATAGAGAGTGCAGAGAAAGAGAAAGGGTACGCGCCGTTGGGTGTGTGGGGGGATTCCCCATTCCGCGAGGCTCCGCCCCCTCCTTCGTGCATATAAGGGCTCATTTCTGGGGGTAGAATCCAGCCCCGTGCGTACCCCGGCCCGCCCACCGTGTGCCGTATGGAAACGTTCTACAGACTATGCTAATTGCCCTCCAACGCGACAACATTTGTGCCCCAAAGTTCCGTGCTAGTGCCTACGTACCGCATCAAGTGAGTGCAAGCGGAGCGACGCTGAAAATGCGTAGCTTAACGTTGACACTCCTGAACAATATGTCTTCTGGAGAAAGAAAAAAAATTGTGGAAATTCAGGGATTTCCACAGAATACACAAATACTCTGGAAAAGACTGGAAGACATGTTGAAGAAGGAGAAATCTATATAAAATCAACGTTATCAAAACTGTTAAAAATTTTTACGAGGTTTCTTGCAGCGAAAATCTACAAAAAAAAATCGATAATATAGAACGTTTCATGCAAAACTTGATCTCGGCCATGACATGTTTCTTTAACGCTAATTCTAGGCAAAAATAATCGAGTAAAAATCCGAAAAATTCTGCGACGCTATTTTTCCCATTTGCGAAATTTTTCAGTTACTTTTGATGAATTTTCGGTATTACTAACGAAGTTAGAGTTTATACGATTACGCTATGAAATTTCTGACTATGGAAATATGCTGGTTTCGAAACGATCTCATTCGAAAAACAAGTAATTCACTTTTCTTGACTTTTTCTACCATTTCTAGGGATTTTCCGGGTTAGGATATACGATTACGCTAGGAAAACTCTAATTCTAAAACTATTAAAAGTTTAAACAACAAAAAGATTAAAAATTATGCATAACGTACTTACAAAAACATCAAAAAAATTTGCAGGTGCCCCCACAAAGTCAACCGCAACTCCCGTTCATCAACGACTGGTGCTCGGGTTCGGTGATCTGCTTCGGCGTCTGTGAACTCTCGATTCGCGTCGATAACGCATTGTTTGCCTGCTGAACGGCTACGCTCAGCTACCCCTTTACTTCACTACACAGCCAACTAAACAACAACAACAAACATGTGGGTTTTTAGAGAGAGTTTTGCCCGTTGAAAAGTACAGTTTTCTTCAAAAATCAGTATATCTAAGCAAAAATGCGTAATTTATTGAAAACAAAAGTTCTTTTAGTTAATGGCATTTTAAATGAACTCAACCATCCCTCTTTGTAGAAGAAAAAGCAATTGCTGGCCGTTCTTGCTTTTGAAAAGGCGTTTTGAGCTTATTTTTATCAGATTTTATGCTGTAAAAAGTGTAATTCCGTAAAAGCAAAAGGTTTTCTAGTTAATGCCATTAATGTAACCTCTTTATAGCTTTTCGCTGAAGAAAAAAAAACAATTTTTAGTCTTTCCGACATTTTAAATGCAATTTTAAGGTGTTATCCCAGCCGCAAAACTCGTCTTTTTCTAAAATTGTCCGGCTTTTTATACCTTTACAAGCTCTTCCACGTTTCAAACCGTTTTCCTATATTCTCATTTATTACCTGAAGACCTTGAGAAATTTTCGACCCCTTTTCCGGTCCAGCTGGGCGAGCATCGCGCGTTTTCTAAAAAAAAAACCCCAGCCAGACGCCCAGAAATCCGAAAATCAGTGCCCCCTAAAAATCGGGTTGACAGGCCGATTTCTTCCCGAAAATTCGCCCCAATCCATCCATCCCGGATTTTTTAACACCCCCCCGAAAAGAGGAAAGAAAAGATGCGCGCCCGGGCGATGAGAGATCCACCCACACGCATACTCACAAGAAATTTGCGCCCCCCAATCAATCATCCTGGTCAGAATGGGTGCATCTAGAGGCGATAGAGTGGAGAGAGAGAGAGAGAGTGAGAGAGATAGCGACCGAAAAAGTTGATTAATTGCTGCCCCACCGCTGCGCTTACCCGCCCTGGTGTGGTGGCGCTGCGCGCGCGATTCAGCCCATCGGGGTGAGACCGTGAAAGTGGGGGGATTGATTGGGGGAACGGGGAACTTTTGGAAAGTGCAGGAAAAGCTGGGGACCAAGGCTGAAAAACTTTGAAAACGACTTTTCAAGCAACTTTTCCGGTCGCTTTTGACCCAAAATCTACTAGCGGTTTAAAAAAACATTTAAAAAAGGGGAGAGAAGCTAAACTAAGGTCAATAACGTAATTAATTACGGTAAAAGACGATAAATAGACTACGAAAAGGTTCTTATTGACGGCACACGTCGAAAATCGTATTTTTTTGCAGGCACACGCCTTATTTTTCACCGAAAACTTAACCAGAAACACAAAGCAAAGCCAGCAAAGATGCCAGTCGCTAATTCGAGTGAAAATAAAAAGAATCAGATAAATAAACTACAAAAATCGCCAATCTACGATTGATTTCTTACCCCGAATTTTCTAGGTCGGCCCACCCAATGATGAGCCACATGCTCCACTGCCGTGCCCGTCGTCAGACCATCGAGAAATCACGTCTTTCCACTGACGGTTCGTTCTAAACCTAAAATGAAATTAAGCTATTAAAGTATCAATTATATACCTAACAATCATCAATTTTCAGATGAGCCGGCCGGTCTATTCGTGACCCTCCCGCGCCGCTTCGATTCGAGTGACTCGTCGACGCCGTCGTCGCCCACCTCGGCCATGATCGCCTCGCCGCTGAGTCCGGCCGTCCGTTTTTTCAGTGGGTCTTCCTCATCTCCCTTCGCATGCGCAACATCTGGCTACGGGCCCGCCCTCGGACATCACCTAGGAGGTCGGAGAATACATTGTTGGCCCGTCGGTCGGCTCTATTTTCCCCAGCTTCCCGGGTTTTGCAATTGAGCCGCGTTTTGTTCTAAATTAAGGTTGGGCTTTTGGAAATAAAAGTTACGCGCTGAAAAAACTTCTTAAAAGTCAAAAATATATCTAAAAAACCCGGAAAATGTTCAAAAATTGACAAATCGATAAAAATTCTACATTTCTTGGATTTTTTTTGATAGAATTTCTAAAGTTTTTACGCATAGAACTAGTAATAAAACGTTTATGAACGCTTCCACTATTTATATTAGAAAAAGTATAAGGAAACTATTAATCTAGCTGAAATTTTGATCGAAAATCGGCCAGTTTTGCTCGAAAAATCTGTTTTTTTTTTGTAGTGACAACATTTCTAAACGCACCAAATACAAGATTAAGCATATAGTATAAATTATATCTAGATGACAGCCATTATATAATAAAGTAATAAAACCCAGTTTAAACCCCTATTTTTCAGAAACGACCGCCACCTCATTCTTCGAGAGTGCTAGCAACGTGCTTAGCAAGCAGTAGCAGACTACTTTCCCAGGATGCCACGATAACATTCAAACCATTTTGTACTAGATTTTTTTTGTGTTTTTTTTGCAGTAGAAATTGTGTTTTGTAACTTTTTTCGTATAAAAAATTAGGTGTTTTGATTTCCAAGTTTTTATCTAAATTTAAGATTCTTTGTAACGATTTTTGCCCAATAAATGTTAGCTAGCTAAGCGGTAATCACAAAAAACACAGCAGAATAGACTAGACATTAATACAACAGTAGATTTTCTACCCGGTAAGGTATCGGAGATTACTTGTTCAGGAAAAGGGCGGGAGCAGTACAGAGAAAGAATAACGGAATGGGGAGAGGAAGCTCAGAGAGTCATAGGATGGTGACATTGGAAATCGAGAGCTAGAAAGCTAAAAACTACTTGTATGTCTTTAGGGAAAACGAGAAACAACTACACAGCTGCGATCAGGATCTAACACACAAAAATAGAGATATTCTAAAAAAGAGAGGGGTTTTTAGAGCGATAATGTTGTTTTCAGACGGTACCAAACCTATACTGCGCAAATTTACAAAAACGTTTAGTGCGTAAAAACTCGAAAAGTGCTAATTTTGGAGAGATTTTAGCCCTTTTGAGTTGCTTCTTTTGGAGCGATTTTGCCAAAACGTTGACTTTCTTCAACCTCGCGATCTCGAAAATTCTGGAAACAGATTCGAAATTAGAGCCGATTTCCGCGCAATTTCTTGTTAGGCGTGGTCCCGTATGAAACCTCCATTATCACCCAAAAACGGCTCATAGTAAGTAGATAAAAACAACCATAAAACGATTAGCTCTCGGCGAACACGGCGCGTCCCATGTCGAGCAGCAGCGGCTCGACGAGTCCATTCTCGTTGGGGTCGCGATGGGTCATGAAAGCCGTGTGCCCGCCGTGCTTCGTCACCACGGCCACCACGTTCTCCGATTTGGATATTTCGTCGAGTGGGAGGGCTGGAAATCGGGTGTTGAGAACGATCTAACGGAATTTTCGTTTTCTGTTTTTTTTCGGGGGGATTTGCACTTTTTCTCCAAAAAAATTGTTTCGAATATTTCTAAATCTTTCCAGACTTTTTTACTGTTCTTGAACCTCCAAAACAAACAATTTTTTGATAGAAGGCAAAAAATATCACTATTTCGAACAAAAATTTGCAATCTTAGACTTTTCCTCGCTTTCTACATAGTTTTCTAGTTACAATTCAGCTAATTTCACAAAAAACGCTATTAAAATCCCTCATATTACGTAAAGAGGCATATCTGTATGTATCGGGGGAAATTTGGATACCATGCTCCGAAATTACTAAAGAACGATATCTAGAACATTCGCTAATCGCAAAAAAACGGCAAAAAAAAACAGTTTAAAATTTTTGAAATTGTCAAAAAGTCTATTTTCAACGCTCAAAAACCAACAATCAATCGGCGCAAAGCAGTCGTCAGCCGAGTTCAGCGCCAGCACCGGGATCGGAATTTGTGCAACCTAGACATAAGCTATGATTATTTATTTATCCACATCTTGTATACCTTGGTCCTCAGCGTGGCCTCCGTGTAGTAGTGCTCCCAGTCGCGGTAGCCAAACATCGGCACGACGAAGTGCTGATCAAAGCCGCGGATCGTGTTCGACTTCATCAGCACGTCCCACTCGATCAGCTCGTGGAACAGTTCTTTGTGGCTAAAAAAATCTAAGTAAAAACCGGAAATCAAAACTCACGGGAGGACGACGTTCTTGAGGCACTGGGCGAGGTGGCTGTTGAAGAAGAGCCGCGGGAAGAAGGTTTCGAGGGAAGCCGTTGAGCGGAAATTGTCGAATGGGGAGGAAACCTAAAAAATTTGTCATTTTTAAAGGGAACTAATAAACCCACCACCATCCCTGCCAAAAGACCGCAATTCTCCTTGGTGTGCTTGGCCAGGTAGTTCCAGAGGATCATCCTGAAAAATCACAATTAGTAGTTAAAAAATGGCATTATCTTATATTTTTCGTTTTTATTAAACGCAACCAGCTGCGGCATTGCATGAGCTTTTTACGGAAACTCTCAAAAAATCTAAACCCACCCTCCAAGGCTGAACCCGCAGGCGATCTTCTTTGCGTCGGGATAGCGCTCCGTCGTGACTTTTACTACCTAAAAAAAGAGATAATTATCACCAAATTTTCCCACATCACGAAAATCATCGGTGTAGGCCGCATTGTAGGTCTTCGCCGTCTTCAGCGGCACTCCGCCAAGCCCACGAGCATTCACAACGACGCAACGCCAACCTTGCTTTACCACCTAAAAACTGGGTAATCGACATTTCAGTTAAAAATTACATCTTTTGCGCAGTGGATAATGTAGGCGCAATCGTGAGTGGAGCCTAAATACTGAATTTTTTGGAAAGACGATTTCCTTACCTGTAATTCCCGGCAAAAAGAAGACGATTGGAGCGGCCTTATCGGCGTTTTCCGGCTCAAGCCAATCGAGAGCTTGCACACCGCCGTCCGAGTGCTCGTAGATTTCCCTAAAATGTACAAAAAGATACATAAAAAATAAAGGTAAAATTGATCAATTCCAATAATTTTACGAACAAAAGCCGGAAACACACCTCTTCCATGACAGCGGAGGTCGGGCCCGCATCAATTGCCTGATCAGCGTCTGCGCAAAGCCAAAGGGGCACCACCAAGTCGGATGGAATTCCTATTTCTAAGTTTCGTTCTAGTTTGTAAAAACCAACCTTTTGTAGCGCGGGTAGATTGACGACCGTATTCGTCCAGTCGGAGGCGTGACGCCCGTAGACGATCGGTTTCTAGGATCTTTTTTCGCGTTAAAACTATCAAAATTACCTCTCCTTCAGAGTACCGCTGGTACCAATACCACAAAAACGCCACGACGGGCAGGAGAAACGCCAAGATGAACATCTAAAAATTATAGGGGTAAAATTAGCCGAAAACGACTGGATCGTAAGCGGAGAAACGGGTTGGAATGAGGAAGAATTGCCTAGCAACGAGCTGATTCGTGCTGGGGAGAGCTAAAACCGACAGTTTACAGAAACTACCTAATAGACGAAATATTTACGGTCACAAAAACTACCTAATACATGAAAAGAACATTTTACGCTGAGAAAAATACACAATCTTTATTGAACAAATATTTTCATATCGAGCTCAACGGTGCATTTTCAAAACATTGTCCTGATTTTTAAATACTTTATTTACACGTAATATACACGTAAAATCACACAAAAAACGTATCCAAGGAAAAAACAAGCAGTAATTGTGGCATGAGATTCGAAAGTTTGAGATAGAGTGAGTGAGTGCACCGCGATCACAGGCAAATAGAGACAAATTGGGGGAGATGCGGGGCAAAGCGGGTTCAAAGTCCGGGCAAAACACAAAGGCACACTTTTTGTGTACCATGTATCTAGAGATGTGCAGACTACAGGCAAACTAGAAAGTACAATTTTGGGCTATCATAGCAAAAGGAGAGTAGAAAAGAAGTTTTTAACTGAACGGGTCATCGTAGCTGACCATTTGACGGCCAACCGCCTCGTCGGCGTCGTCGGTCTCCATCTTGGCGTCCTCGTCAATTTCGCCGTCTTCCGGCGATTCGTTGCCGGCTTTCTAAAACAGAGATAAAAAGTGGATGCTGTAAGTGCTCAAAATTTTCGTCAATTTCAGTTTAGCTAGAAAACAAATTTTTTTACCCAAAACGAACAAAATTTTCTTTTCAGGCAATTTCCGGACTGTTTTTGAAAGGAGTGAGAACTGAAATAGATTTAAAATTACTAAAAACCATGAAAGCGCCCGGTATTAGATTACTAGGCGGAAATTGGCCGATCCGAAAACCTAAAAAACAAAAAGTCAAACCCGAAAGTTAGTTAAAATCTTTAGTTGCAGTCAAAGCTCTTAAAAACCATACCGGAGTCGACAACGGCTTCAATCGAATCTTCGGAACAGCCGGAACCGATGCGCTGGCGGCAGACGCTGCAGACGCCTTCGGCTCGGCGCGCTTGGCGGGTGGCCTAAATCAAAAATAAACTGATTGAAGGAAAACTGAGCTACCGATCAGCATCACTATTTCTTGTCCGCTTCTCCGCGCTCTTCGGCGTCGTCTCCGGGGGTCGATACGGGAAGTGGGGTGGATTCTTGAACGAGGTGGTGCCCTGTCTTCTGGCGAACGACACACGCAACGTCACACCGCTGACCATGTTTCCGTCCATCTATAAGACTTTATATTCTCACTTTTCCAACCTACCGCTTTGACAGCTTCTTCCAGCTTCTCGTCTGATTTGAACGTCATGTAAGCGACCCTAAATCCATTTTGTAAGGTTTTGTGTGCGGCTTTTTTGCATCTATGTATCCTTCACTTACTTTTGTCGATCCTCCACGCTCGTGCTCTCAATCTCGCCGTATTTTCGAAAGGCCGCCTCGAGCACGTCGGTCTAGAAAAACGGAAAAATAGGCTTAAAAATATTCACAAAATTACCTGTAGATCGTAACCACGGATGAAAAGGATGCGCCCTTTCGTCAGCGGAGTGAATTCGGAGCGTCGCTCATCCGACCAAGGCGTAAGTGGGGGTGAAGCCATTGGAGGGGACATCATTCCGGACGAGGAAGTCTATAATTTTTTTCGTTGCGTGCTATTCGCATTCCAATCCTCAGCTCCCGACTTACCAATTCGCCCAGCTCCCCGGAAGTGCTCCCGCTGCTCCGTTGGCGTACATTGGCGCGCTTGAACGATGTCTTCGTCTCATCCGCTTTCTTAAGCTTGATCTCCCCGGCCGCGATCTTCTTCTTAAGCTCATCAGTTTTCAGGGCCAATTCGTGTCCTAGAAATTGGATAAAAAAAATTTGCAACTGATTTCGAGCCTATTTGTTTTTCTAAAGTACGTCCAAACCCACTTCGCTTAGCCAACGTCTGGTTCTTCTCATTTTGCGACTCACGATCCTCACGGCTTCCGATTGGCGCTGCGCCGCGGTTATTGAGGAGTCGGCGCTAGAAAGGACTATTCTTTCTTTTTTATCGTTAGACTCAATTCCGTGCATTTATAGACCAATTTTCATCAACCCACCAATTGCTTCAAACGATCCTGAGCGGCTTTCAATTGCGTCTCCTCATCCGTCAAGCCCGCTGGAAACACGATTTGAAGCTCTTTCATCTAAACTGAATTTTCTACGTCACTTCGTAATTTCGGGCCGATGTTCCAATTGAAAATATCTCGTTTCGGTTTCGCATGCCACCCATAGTCCTTCATTTTTTCCAAAACCCAACGAACAAGCCATTTATCGTGTAAAAACTCTGCTATAATAGAAATGAAATTACGATCGAAGGCGGTAGGTGCACACTCGATCATGACAAGGAACACGCGCACAAAAACGGATAAATAACGGGCAAAGTGGGGCCCAGAGAGAGACAAAAAGACACCAACCGATTGGCTAAGGACAACGAGGTGACACCACAAGGGAAATGACATAGGGGGAGCTTATCAAGTCGCGAGAAACACGCTTTGGTGATGGAACCGGTAATATACACAGACTTTTTTTGACGACATTGAGGTTTTACCAGTGAAGCTAGTGAAGCAGGGAACTAGGAAGAAATGTTTAAAAACCTGAAAAGTCTGCTTTTTTGCGAGTTTCCTCTTTTCACTTCAACTCCCTTGTTTAGCCAGCGTCAAAGACCTAGAAGGTTCTTAGGCATTATCGGGAGAGGGGGCAACTTTTTGTATAAGTCTAGAAATGTCTAATAAGTGTTTTAAGAGTGATTTTAGCGAAATAGAATTATATTTCAACAAGAAACATTATCTAAAAAACTCGAAACATTTAAAAAACGACATTTCTGTCAAAACGACCATCGAAAAATCGTTGATTTTTGCATTTTTAAAGCTAAATTTTCAAAGTTTACGCGTTTCGGAAGAGTAAAAAAAAACAGTTTAGAAACGCTTCCACTATGTATTTGGAAAAATCAGATCTTCAGAAAAAAAGTTGCTACTCCCGATAATAAGGCCAAAGAACTACCTAGAATTATCCCATTTGTGCACGTTTACAAAGATCACTAGTTGATCACATAGATTGGAGATTGGCGGCGAATACTTGGCGGCGTGACCAAAACTGATAAATAAAACGCAACGTTCTCGTGGGCCAATTACAAAATCCTAACATAGTAGCAGCCCGGTGTGAGAAAAGGGGGGAGAGTGGAGAGAGAATTTTCAATCTAAAATGTAGCACATGTAAGGAGGGCAAAGACGGGATGAGCGAATTCGGGTGTTTTGTGGCAAATCAATTCGATAATAAATGACTAAATATCACAACTAGAATGGAACCGTCACAATTCGGAGCCGGTGTGGTGGGGGCAGGAGGTGGGGCTAGAGCTGGGGGAAAACCTAGCGTAATAAGCACAGGGAAGGTGGTGTATTTTAGGATGTTTTTAGGACATCTTGGCGCCGAGGTGGTTGCGCACATTCTCGTAGACGACGTAGCTCATCCCAACGGCCGGGATCACCTGAAAATGTAAGATGTCGTAAGCGGATCAGCAAATATAAAAATTGGCAAAAATGTTCTTTCGAATTATTCCAGGCAGTTTTTACGCCCTAATCCAAACTCTTCCCCTCCCTCGATAATGCGAAAAAGTCGGCGGATCTATAATGTAGGCCATGTTCTTCTTCCTTTATGTGAGCACTTCACACATTTTTTAGAAAAAAAAGCAATTTTTCAAGGAAACTTTCGAAAGCTTAACCATTTTTTGGGAATTCCAGGCAGTTTTTTCGCATGAAAAATATCTCCTATCGCCCACAACCAACCTTCATAAAGTTTGGCACGAGGCCACGATAAAGGCCGGTGAAGCCCTCGTTCTTCAAGATGTACCGGAACTGGCCGAACATCGTGTTCGGCTGATTCGGGTCGGCAATCCATTCTAAATCAAAGAATACGAGGTAGAAATTAAAAACACACCTCTCGCCTGTAATCGCGTGCGCACCAGGGCAAGCGGATAGCTGGCTAACTGGCCGCATGTCGAGCTTGCCATACCGCAGCCGAGGAGCGTGAAGACGCCAGGTTCTTTTACCTGGAAAAAATTGTAAAAAGCGTCAAAAATTCAAGTCTTACATCAGGGTTCTTCTTCAAATACATGCCCTTCAGCGTCTCGTAGACGGCCAGGTCGATACCGGCGTACGGGATGATGCCGAGAAGATTCGGGATGTAGCCCTGGAAAAACCGTCAAAATTTATACCTCTTTTTACCTTGTAAAAGACGATGATCCCTTCTCTTCTGTACAGCTTATGTGCAAAATAGAGTAGACCCCGGTCGAGTTGGCCCGTTCTCCGCAACGCCAGTCGGGTTTTGAGAACCTGAAAAAACCATAAATTTACATAATTTTACTTAGTGAATTCCAAAAAGTTCTAATAAAAAATTTACATAATTTTCCTACAGAATTAACAAAAGTTCTCAAAAGCCGCAAAAATCACACACCTCCATTGGGTAGATGATCGTTTGGCTCATCGCCCCCGCGCACGAACCGGCCGCAAAACGCTCGCCGATTGTCAGCTCCTCGTGGCCATTGTATTGTTGTATCAAGCGTTTGAACTGGAAACGATTTACACAAACAAAGTCCAAAGTACCTGCTCGTATGCCATAAACTTCATCGCCGACTCCGGGGCAATCTTCACCACGTTGATGCCGTTGCCACGCCAAAAACTCCGGACGCCACCCTCCGTGTAGAGCAGCCGGACGGCCGAGAAGAGGTTCAGCTGGTTTGTTCGACTCGCGTGCACCTAGAAAAGGAAAGAGGGTAAGCGATTTAGCCAAAAAATTTTAGTTTTAGTTTTTTTGGTTATTAGTTTTCTTTTGGGGAGTATTGACGTATTGCGATGCGAATTCGCCCATTCGATAGAGCTTGAAACTCGGGATCAATCACATATTTCAAAAACTGATGAGCTATAACGGTTCCTCATGGTTGTGGGTCAAAATAGCCATATCGGCCCTAGCAGAGCAAACTTTCTTCAACACCGTAGTTGTTCAGTAGTTTTGGCAAACCGGACTTGTTCAGAATTTTAAGCTCTTTCCAAGGCACTACATGACTTTGCCAAAATTCCAATAAACTCAAAAAACCACGCCTCGCAAGCTTGCTGACCTGTAAGTAGACCTTTATCCGATCGAGCGGCGCCGTGGTCGTCCTCGACATGCATCCGGCCAGGCCACCAGCCACCAAATGCCGCCACCTAAAAAAACGGGTTAAAATCAGCGAGCAGCTAACGAACCAGACACCGCTTTGTATTTCCTCTTTTGAAAAGTCCTCAGGAAGCTGCGAGTCTTCACCGATATCGATCATCTAAAAGTACATATAAACCACAAAACGCTCTACAAACCAAGTTGTGTCTCCAAAACGTGGCCAGCTCTTTCGGGTCGGTTGAGGGGTAGAGCAGCATGTAGTCTTGGAATTCGCGAAGGTTGATGTTGCCGGTTTCGCCCATTCTAAAAAAAGAAGATAAAAAGCTATCAAAACAGACAGAAGGACCAATTTCCGTCTAAAACTCACTGATTAACGATCGTAGAGGCCCGTTCTGATGAAATCGATGCTCCATGCTCGTCGCAATAGTCTTGCAACTCCTTTACGTCAATGTAACCTAGATAAGCGTTTTTCCCGGCAACATCATTTCCTACCATCCTCATTCTTATCAAGCTCCTTGAACACCTTCTCGAGGTTGTCTTCATGCTCCACCATGTAGGCGGCGAATTCTCGGAAGCCGACGGATGTTGTTGATTCTTCGGTGGCCATCCGTTCCATTAATAACTTAAAACAAGCAATTCATACAAATCATATACCGAAACCGACATTGTAACGAAACTGGCGAGAGAAAACTTACAGGTGCCATCCTTGATGGAATATGCGGCTTTTCACTTTTCAACGCACTCGTCAGGTCCCGTAAATCGATCGTCCCATCGTTGTTGACATCCAGCCGATCGTAGAGTTGCCGTAACCTAAAAACTGGCACTGGTAAAGAGACAGAAAAACATACCGTTTTTCTTTTTCCGGGGTCAATCCATAAATTGCCGCATGGGTGGCGATGGCGGCCTCTTTCGAGATGCTGCCCTAAATATTGTTAAAGTAGCAGGGCTAGCAGCAAAAGCTTACATGAACTAATGAATGTTTGGCTTGTGTGGCACTCTTGATCAACGGAGAAACGTGTTTCGCCTGGTTGGCGAATTCGCTGACGTCGAGCTTCTCCTCGACTAAAATCCAGAAATTGTAATCCAGAGCATAAAAGTAATTTACCTAATTTTTTCGGGTTTGGCGTGTCCAGGGCTTGGACGCTGGGTGAGATCTCCACTGTGGCCATGTTTCAGGAGGACGCAACGGCTAAAAAAAAGAAAAATATAGGAAAATCGGACTTCACAAAGTACAAATCATTCCAAATGACGAACCCGCATGAAACGTGCTATGGGCTGCACACAAAACAAGGACCGGCAGACTCGCGCTTCTCGAGAGCCGTTTACCTGAAAAAATTTATCTATAGCTAAGCACCTACAAAACAAAAATAACACACGCTATGAAGGGAAGGCACAAAGCACTATCACGAATGTAAAAAAGCTATCTTTCGAAAGGAGATCGACACAAACGACGCGGGGAGAAAGAACATATGGACACTGGGCAAAAATGACTAAAATCGTGGGGCTGAGCAGTTGTCGGGGCGCCTATTAGAATTGGTCAGTGTGATCCGCGGAAAAACAGCAACAGAATCCCATGGCAAAACAATAATCACAATTCAGAAGACGTGGGAGGCACTTCACAACATGACATTCAGCAAATAGGGTCTGGCGCATTGGAAGAGGTCGAGGTCCGGGTCCAACGAACGGCCGAAACCCTCGAGCACCATGATGGAGAGCAGGATGCTCGTGAAGGCCGAGTCGAGCTGGACGTGATGCTCGGAGACGATGCTGCAAGAAACGGTATATCTCGATTTACTAAACATTTTGGATTTCGTTATCTGGCCTGCCTAGCAAAATTTTTCTCTTTATAAGTTCTTTTTCGTTTTTAGTAGTTCCCGAACAATAGAAAGCTATCAAAACCTGCAGAACGCCTAATTTTTGAAATTTTGGCTCTTTTCATACGTTTCTGAACAAAAATCACGTCTTGCTAAAAAATGATTTTTTTTTTTATAAAGGCTATAGTACGCCGAAGAAGGCGTGAAGGCTATCAAAATTATTTCCGTTTCATAATAGAGCGTTTATTAAAAAGCTAGGGCCCCGCTAACAGTAACCAAAGTTCCTACTTCCAACATTTTGAAAAAATTACCTGAACAATTGGGACATCAACGCCGAGATGTTCAGCGTGCGCAACGAGCGTTCGCTGCGCGCCTTCGCAACTAGCTTATCGACCTCGGTGCAGAAACGATCCGGGTCCTTGCAGTTTTGATACGGCGAATCCTCGAGCATCAACTCCCCGGCTTTATAGCCGCGCTTCTCGACGATACACCGGAAGATGCGTCGTAAATTCCGGAGATTCTTCGGCGTCTCCGAGATGGCGATACCCGTGTCGAGAAGGATGAGGGTTGGCTCGTCGTTGAGGTCGGGGGAATCGGAAAAGTTCAACCGGGGAGCCGCGCGGATTCTAGAAAAAGGGAAGAATTTTAAAAAATATGAAAATTACCTAAAAGTATCCCGCAAAAAGTCCTTGATCCTGGCCAAACGAGATGCAGAAGGTGGCGCAAAATGGACGCCGGATGCTTCCTTGTCGTTGAACCGGACGAGAATGTTGCCGGGATGAAGGTCTCCGTGAACAAAGTTGTCGACGAACACCATCTTGAGCAGCGCCCTCGCCCCCAACATCGCAATCTTGCGGCGTACTGCCGGCGCCTGCTTGGTTTTGAGCTCTGGGTCTTCTTCCTCGGCGACAAGCCGGTTGATGTACATCCCTTCTTCGAAAGTCTCCATGATGGCCTTCTTGTTGTAGGCGACGACAACAGGGAACCTAAGAATGGCTCTCAAGGCTAGAAAAAACAAACGCACCTAATCCCCGTTTTCACTGGGTCAAAATTTTCCGCAAATTTCTTCAGCGCTCTCGCCTCGCTCCGCAAGTCAACCTGCCGCCTCAGCACCATTTCGAACTGCTCGATGGCGCCGATCGGGTCGAGGTACTTGAGAGAGGGCATCAAGATCTGCGTCAGCTTAGCCAGCCTGTTGACGATCGACAGGTCCATTTCGATCATGTCTTCTACGCCTTTCTCGGACACTTTGACGGCCATCTCCACCTTGGTCATGCCCTCCAGCCCTGGGACCCGGACGCCGTAGATGCGCTCGTATTCTTCCAAGTCCATCGTCAGGCGGAAGACCTAAACACGATAATTGAATCTTAAAATCCAAGAAAAATCGTACCTGCGCAATGCAGCCAGAGCCGATCGAGTACGGCTCGATATTGGGGAAGATGCGCGCCTTATTCTTGAGAATCTGGGGCCCGAACAGCGAGACGAGCACCTTGTCACAGTCGCGGAACAACCGCTTCTTCTTGGTTTTGGTGTGGAGGATGGAGAGACGGTCGCAGAATTCCTTGCTGAATACGTCGCGTCGGGTTGATGCCCATTGGCCGAGCTTTATGAGGGTCGGTCCTAAAAGTCGAGTTTTTAACGCGCTTTCCTGTTACTTACCTGAAGCTTGCACATGCCAGAGCGCAAATCTCCACCACAGATCGTACGTCTTGTCCGTGCACGCCATTAGCGGATACGTCAAGATTAGCGGCACAAAGCGGAAGGAGAGCACGATGAAGCGCAGCGCCATTTGTAACGAGTTGTAGGTGACGATCAGAAGACTAAAAATAAGGTTTCCTTCGCCATTTGGAAAGCACCCACCTAATTGGTGAGGTCAAAAGGCGACGCCAAAACGAGTGGGAATCTCCAACCACTTTTGTCGGTATCTGTAGCAGCCATGGGTCATCAATGGGTTGTTCTTCCAGGTGGCACAACAGTTTTCGGCATTGTAGGAAGTGACCTGAATACAAAAAGTTATTGCTTTCACTGACAAAGAGACGTTAAAATGATAGTCGTGCTATCGCACGGCCCCAAGCCTGCCTTGTGAAGAATTTCGCGCTGACTCCGAACTTGGTTTCTGAACCCGCGAGATTATCAGACTAGACAAGTTTTGGAGCTTTTTTGTGCGGTAAATGCAAGAATTTCTGGAAATTCGTACATTTTGTCTTTTTCACGCTTCAAATATTCATAACCTTTTTAATCTGATGGTTTCGCAGATTCTGAAACCAGATTTAGAATAAAAGCAAAATGCTGCACAAGCTTGGCTTGGCCCCGTGTGAAAGCCCGATTGTTTCCTTGTGAGCTGTATACCTTATTCATTCTTTATCGAAAGATCCAACCTGTGGACCGGAGAAACAACGTCGAGCCGCCAGCAAAGGCGACGAGCCGCGGGACAGTGAGGAGTTGCTTGCTGGTGCTGGGCAGATTTGGTCGAATTGCCCGTGGTATGGCGGCGAGCCGCCATCGCGCACAGGCTTTTGTTAACAGCATCACCGACGCAGGCTTGAGCTCATAGGGGCAAATCGGCTGGAAAAAGGTAGATTAAATTCAGTCATGACGACTGGGAGAAGCAGAGGAGAAGGGACCCGGTACACAGAGGGAGACCCGGTATGAACATATCGATAATCGAAGCTACAATGGTGATGTCGCGCCGAATACATCAGCGAACTACGCTTGAAGTGAGTTTGGATTGTGAATTTGCGTAAGCGTTCTTAAAGGCATGAAACAGGTCGGTGAAACGGGCGGGTTTTTAGCCCTCAGGCAGGTTGATTCCCGGGGCGCGCAATAGCAGTGACAGCCGTTTAGGTCGCGTAATGCAACTGATTACTCGATGTTTTGTTGAAACAAAAACTATTATAAGTGTAAGAACCTATATTGCTTTGATCGCAAATTTATTTCAACGGCAAGAATAGTATAATAATGTGCACAACGACTCATTGTATATATGATCAGGGCAGCGCTTTACAAAGGGACGATAAAACCTTTGCTTGCTTGTGCGTATAAAACCAAATATCTTAGAAAAAGCAAGACGCATCCGCAGGGAGACATTATCAAATATATTTTGTCGCCTTCCAGCTTCTCGGCTCGACAGCACGGGTGCAATCAACGGAAAAAAAAATTTGGGCCAAAATCATGACTATGCATGCCTCGCGCAAAATTTTACCGATACCTTTCCGGACTCGACGATCACTCTGAATAAAGTATTTCATATTTGTAAAAGTATGCTCTGTTGTAACCGGAACCAAGACAGTCCTGTTCAGAATTGTCCTGTTGCCGGACAGCGTAAGATTAGCGCTAAAACTATGCTTACAGGAAGTTCGCCTTGGAAAGAAAGAAGCGGCTTAGTTTTGGATAGTTTTGGTCTATTTGTTGACAACCTCCTAGTTTCTCAGCACAACCTTGTTCGATTCATAATTGCGCTTCTTAAACCTATGTGAACTTAGGAAACCCTACTTTTCATCGTGTATCGCTCGGAAGTGTGGCCTGAAAGCTTCTTGAGCGGATACCCTAAAGTCATAAGTCAGAACTGATTTTAGAATTCCCCTGTTAATCCTGATGCATCCTTGTGTGATGCGTCTCGCTGTTTCCAAAATATTTGGTTTTATACGTACAAGCAAGCAAAGATTTAGCGCCCCGTTGTAAAGCGTCGACCTGAGCAATAAGCCGTTGTGCATGGGATTATACTATTCTTGTAGCCGTACCTGTAAAATAAAATAAACTTGCGATCAAAGCAATATAGTTTCTTACACTTATAATAGTTTTTGTTTCAACAAAACATCGTGTAATCAGTTGCATTACGCGACCTAAACGGCTGTCACTGCTATTGCGCGCCCCGGGAATCAACCTGCCTGAGGGCTAAAAACCCGCCCGTGTCGGTGAATCGTCTCAAGCGTGAAATTTACAACGTACAGCAGTTAGGCAAGCCATATTTAGCGCCCTTTAAAGCTCATCAAAAATAACGAGCATTTTTAAATAACTAAAAAAGTAAATCACACGTAGCAAAAATCTCTTTTCTCCTATAAATCTCAATTAGGTCACCTAGGCTAAATTACCCTAAATTACTTATACTACTTTGCCCGCTCAAACATTTCATTTGAAGAGCCTGGGAATTTCCTTCGTATCGATCAAACAGGAACGAGAAACGAATTTGACGCCAATTTACAAGCGTTTCGTGGAGGGGTGCAACATCACTAAAAACTAAACCTTCGTAAAACACATGTTGAGAAGCCTAAAGCTTTTCGCGCTCAAAAACAAGCCACGGCTCGCGTTGGCCCATAAATTGCGCTGGCCATACGGGGGCAAAGTGGCGTCACCTTGACCAGTGGGTGGGTGAGTCATTGAGCCGAGAAATCAAGGATCGCTTCACAGTTCCGGGGGGTGAGAAAAATAGGGGCCGGCGGGCAGGAACAGGGCTCCATCGCCATCCAATGGGCGGCTTCATCGCGCGCTCTTACAGGAAATTGATATCTGGAACGGCGGTGACCGGCCAGCAATGTGGCACACGACCCGGATGAACACATAGAACGTCTGCACGGCTTCTGAATGGCCGGAAGTCGATTGAAACTTTTGAAACGGTTTGCTACAAGCCAAATTTTCGAATAAGACACGCCCGGACGCTTCAATTCTACTTTACAGGGTTTTCACAAAAAATATTTCCGTAGTACGGTAGTGTAAATTACGGTAACGCAAAGCGTTCGCTATTTATGTTCGTCCCTTTTTTAATTTTCGAAAAAAGAAATTTCTTTTTCACCTTTTCACAAATCCATTTCTATGCTATACGTTCTCATTTTATGCGGTATATCACTATAGCTCGGTAGTGCCGTAGTGAAGGATTTTCAATTCTATAAGCCGTTGCTATTTGTTTTTGCAGACTTTTCACGAAAATTACAAATTAACGCATAAAACTATAGGCGCGTACTTTCCAGCCTCGCCAAAACCGTTCGCCAATCGAATTCTGCACCATAAGTTTCCTTTTTGTGGACAAACAGTATCGATAATCAACTGATTATCGGAATATCAACCCAATTTTGCCGAATTTCCGTGTTTTCCTTGCTTCCCTTGCTACGATTGCTTCCTTTTGCGGCATCTTCCTATTTTCCATCGAATCGCCATCAATTTATGGCCACCAATGCCTCTATCGTTCTTTTACAAGTTTGCTTTTTATTCGGAGCTTCAAAACAAGTGGTTCTTGGCTTTTGGCATCGTTCAGCGCATGATATATGGCGGTTATATTAGAAAGCATGAAATTTTTGAAACCAGCGCCTCGAAAATTTATTTTCATTTACTTTCCTCTCCATTACCCCCTGTCTCCCCAAACTTCTGCCCCACGGCGGCTTTGAACCCGTCCAAATGGGCGCAATTTGTCTCTCAACCCCGTCTTCTCGGGCAAAATGTCCAATCTGAACCCTCCGTAGGGGGCCCCTGCGAGGCCAACGTGGTGGGCCCCGAGCTCCCTTTGGGGCCATCGATCGCCCACCCGGCATCTTGTCTCTATATAGGCCTGCGGCTAGTGTTTCCGCACCGAATCACACTATGCGTGCCTAAACAATTGGTGAGCACGCGTGTCGACTTGCACGGTGGGAATTTGTTTACAACTAAATTTCGAGCTCCATTCTACGGCCTTTTTCGGTGTACCCTGCTTCTTGAGACCTTTCCCAAAAGCTTGGCAATGTCTTGTTTTCGCATCTGATCCCCTATACGACCTTATCAAATCGATTCGGGGTCCCTTTGCGCCCTTCTTTTGACAGTTCCAGGTCTTTCATAACCCCTCTCTCTGACTCAAACCTCGAGTATTTGCTCCCAGTGCCATTTCTGCTTTTTCGCTGCTCTCGCGCAGCTTCCTTTATGAATCTACCATTTTCAGAATGTTTTCGAACATGGGTGCAGCCGCATCGGGCGTGCAGACGCAGATGCAAGCCGAACATGACCCGAACGCCAATTACCCATGGTTCGTTTTTTTTTTTTAAATATTATCATTTTAGCATCGATGTTATTTATGATACCCTGAAAAATTGTGTTTTTAGGTGGATTCGCTATCTCGCAAAGGCCGTCGGCATCGTTGGAGGCTTCATCGCCATTTTCTTCGGTGTCGTCGGGCTGATCTCCTTTACGCCGAAGTGCATCATTGCCGTGTTACTTCAGATGTAAGTCATTTTTGGGTTTGAAATTATGCGTAGCCGAAAAATTATGCCTTTTTATCGAAGCTCTGGCAATTTCTTTTTCGTTATTGATTTTTATTCACCTGATAAAATTACATTTTAGGGTCTCCGGCTTCTTGACAGTGGCTCTCGAGGCGCCCTTCTGCTGCCAGTTCGTCGACTTCATCGAGAAGCTGGCAGCGTTCAGCGAATCGCGGTCACACTTCCACAAGGCCATCCTCTACGGAGTGTACGTTTGTTTTCTAGCGAGGCGATTATTACTGTTTTTTTACCTTCTGGAACGTTGGATTTTAGGATGGGCCTGATCCCGATCTTCATCTGCATCGAGTTGGAGACGTTCCTCGGCTCGGGCATGATCTTCGCCTGCGGTTGCTGCTATGGATTTATGGCGTTAGGTGCGGTTTTATAAGCGGCTTTTGTCAAACCCACGGTTGCTTTCTTAAAATCGTAGGGACAAAATTTTTCCTTAGCGCCCAATTTTTCTGATAAACCAGGGTTGAAAAGCCGCTTCGCGACTTTTCAACCCTGGTTCCGTCTGACCCTACAATCTTCTTCGCCTTACATAATTTTCCTGAATCCCGATAACGAAAAAACGAAAAGACGCTCCCTCTTTCCGATTATATAGGCTATCGCCATTTCCGGCGTATGCTAACTATTTCCTAACAAAGAGGGGTGTCCTATTTTTCAACAAAAACTTTATTTTAATGTAAAAAATCGAACAATTTGCACAATCTGATAAGCGTGCAGTCATCTTGGAGCCATTACGCACCTAATGGTGTATCAAATATAGCTTAAGGGCCTTCCCCTCTCGAGATATCCTCCGGACAACCTGACGGAAGTTGCATGCAAGTGCACACACACAGACACTATTTTTTTATATATAGTAAGATAACAGAGCTGTTCTACAGTATTTTTGTATTCTTGTACGTTAAAACCCCAAACAAATTTTGATAACAAAAAATCGAGTGTCCAACCAATTTTTGAAATTTCTGAATAGTTGCGCCGCCTGGAATATAGCGAATGTTCTCAAAAAACTATAAAACTAGGAAACAAAGGAATTTGTTCCCAATGCCGATTTTGCGCCAGTACCAACCACTTTTCCCATTTTTTTATAAATTCTTCTTCAAACTTAAATTTCAGGAAAGAAGGCCGACCGAAACACGATGATGGCTGCCAGCGACCCGGCGTGGAGCCCGCAAGTCAACGCCCCATCGGTCTCCTAGATTTCTATGCCTCACTTCTTTGTGCCAGCCACAAAAATTGTCGCCAGTTCCTCCTCCTCATTCCCCCTCAAAACAATTCACACTGTGATTTCGAATTTTCACCCCTTCCCACCCTTTTTTTCGCTGACAATTTCCCCCTATCCACGGTACCGGTAGTGTCTAATCATATGGAACAATTCCCTATCCCCCGGACTTGGCTGTGCAATTTCTAGGCTTTACAAATGTTCAGTTTTAACGAAATCTCTGTGTATCGGTGGCATTTTTCAACCCCCAATTTGCCATATTATGCCCAACATGTGTTTGTGAATTCCCACTTTTTCATTGGTCACTTTCCCGTGTGCAGTAAGGAGTTTTGTTCTAGTGTTTGGTGTTTTTGGGCTGTTTTCTGTGTGTGCTGATAATAAATTATTGCGATCCGGGTTTTGCCGGTTGACGACCGAACCTCAGAAACGTCTCCAAATGGTTGCTTGTGGCGGGTTGGAAGGTTGAAGTCCGGCCATCGGTTTCCTCGGCCATTTGCTTTCCGATTTCAAACGATAGCTTTTCACATTTACAGAAATTCCGAGTTTCTTTTATCTCAGGAAAACTAGTTGCCATGCGAACACTTTTCAACGCGACTTTGAAAGTTTTTGCGCAGAGCATTTTCAGGTGTATCCGTGTTTTGTTCCGCCAATCTCACTGAATCACGTTTATTCAAAGAAATCAAGTACGATGCGGCGAGTATTCGAGTTTTTTCTTGGGGGCGGATGGGAGGCGGAGGGTCTCATCAGTAGATGGCGAAGGAGACTTGGAGCTGTTGGATGACGAGCACGCGGCAGAAGCCACACCCGGTCGCAGCGCTCTCTCCTGCAATAAGATATTTAATTGAGACGCCCTTTAGTAGCCTACTCAAGGTGGTGCGTCGCAGCTCCGGGTCCGTTGGCAGCTGGGAGCTGCTGAAACAAACATGTTTCATTGTAATTTATGCTGATCTAGCTGTTTATTTTGTATTTACTCACTCAAAGTCCTTGTGTGGGCACTTCTTCTTGTGGGCCCGCTTCTCGAGCGGCTTCTGGAGGTAGTAGCTAAAACACAAATATTCGGGAGCCTGTTAAAATTCCTACTTTCGCGCGTTGAGACACTTCACTCCGATCCGCTGCTGTAGCAGTACGAGGGTGCCCGGTTCCGAGTCGCAGACGTAGCATTCGGGCACTTCAGCTGGGAGCCCCAGATCCTAAAACCATAAGTTTTAAATTGGACAACATTTGAATGACTACGTTATGACTGCATCTGGATTATGTCTACCGGCTAAGCTTAACCCAAGCCTAAGCCGAAGCATAGGCACAATCGAAGACCTGACTTACGGAGTATGACGGAGCCACCGGCTCCGCGCGATGCCGTCCCTGTGGCTGGCGTCCTGTTGGTGGCAGGAGAACTGGCTGCAAAATTCAAAATAGTGAAAATCGCGACTTTACGGGTTATCCAAAATATAGTTAAATTTTAAGCCAATGATATGGCGAACTTTCCCAAGACCATATTCAGAAACTCATTATTAATCAGAACTCGCAGACACAATACGGTAGTTATAGCGTAGCGGGGAAGGGGTGATAGAATCACAGTGGGGTTATATTTCGCTGCAGTAAAAACAGAATCTAGGTGTTTCCGAGCATTGGCTAGAGAACAACTAACCACAACAACCCAATCGAGAGAAAGAAGCGCTATTGAGCAAGCCATTTGGTACAATTATCCGGTTTTTCGGGGTAACATAAGAGCAATTTGACTAATAAAACCAAACGTTTTTGCCATGAAAAGAACGAAAGGAAGAAAAGTTGCTCCCCCCATTTCATGCCTATATCTAGGTCCAACAATCAACCTAACGAGTCCAAGTTCGACATAAAGCTAAACCGGCTAAGCTAATTCGAAGTCTAGTGAATCGGCATAAGTTAAGCCGAAGCCTAAGCATAGGCCCAATCCAAGACCTGGCTTACAGTGTATGACGTGCCGCCCGATTCATCGTTGCCATCTCGAGGCGGGGTCTCTTCACCGAGTTCTTGTGGCGGCATGCTGGTGTAGACGAAGTGGGGCAGTTCCTGGAAATGATTGTGTAAATGGGGCAAAAAGAATGGCAACCGGGATTGTGAACGGGAGGAGCACCATGGCGGCGCGGTGCATCGTCAGCGAGCAGTTCTAAAAATAAAAGAAAGACTGTAAAGCTTGCAAAACTCTTACCTGGATCGGAAGAAAGGTGAGCGTGTACGGCCTGCTCACGAAACCGAATGCCCAGGGCCTGACGAGGAGCAGATGATGAATTGTCTCCAGCGTCTATAATTTCTACGTAAAGCAGCAATTGGGTAAAAGCCTTGTTCTCGCTGATTTCCAGTTTGTCCCCTCCACTCGCCTCCCCCCAGCCTGGATCTCCCAGTCATCCAATTAAAATGACAAAAATCTCAAAATATTCGCCTCGTCAAATACTAGCGTTCCAAATACTTTTTAAAAAGGTCAGAAAGAAAAAAATTGTTAAAGCTTAAATAACAATTAGTTATATGGGGCTAACATCCAGGCCTTTCCCAGTCGTAAGCGTCTAGAGGGGTGTGGCGTCGCTCTTTCCCCCGCCAGACTATAGTTGCTCCGCGACAATAATTGCTTCCGAAATTGTCGTTTGCTATTTTTTTTTGTCAAAAAAGGTGAATAGTAATCAAGTATTTGGCGAGGAGAACATTTTGAGCGGCTTGGCGCATGAATTGGACGCTGAGGGGTGGGAGGGGGGTAAACGAGGATTTAGCCTGAACCAGAATAAAAAACTCACGACAGCGTATTGCTTCAGCGTTCGATGGAACATGATCAGCATACGCGGGCGTGGCAAAGGGTGGGCGGTCTTCTGAGTGGAGACGCTCGGCTGATGATGTGTTTTGTTGTACTTGCTCATCATGTCCTGCTTGATCTCGACTAAAAAACAAATTTAATTGACGTTTTATTACTACTTTCAGCGTAAATTTTGGGCTTCGTACTGTCGCGCTTCCTTTAAAATACAATTTTTGCTGCTCAATTGCGCCTTAAAGGGCTAGTTCAACCTTTGGAGCTTGGGCTGGTACCTTGGGAAACTATGGACGTAGGTACAGTGCGCCCGAACAGTCCCCATTACGGCAGCTATTAGAGATCGGAGAAATGAGAGAGGCGCAGACACAAAAACGCAGAGAGGGTTCGACTCCTGGCCACGGAAATTCTTTTGTTTTATTGGCTGAACTAGCCCTTTAAAAACGCAATTTTGCCGCAAATTCTAGTGTCCCATTCTCTTTAAAAACCGTTTCCTCGTCAAAAATTGTATTTTGAGCTACGGAATTCCAACTGAGAATCTGCAGCTTGTACATGCAGCTATGTCTAGCGCTGCTGAATCCGCTATTTACGCATCCAAATCCGAAAAAGGCTGAATTTCGAGATGGGATAGCTCTAATCTCAATGATACGATCTTTCTCAATGATACCTTTGGGCTTTCCCTCCTTTTTCTCTTTTGAGCAGCCGGCCTTCTTCTCCTTCTTCTTGGCGTCCGACTCCTGCATCTCGCTTTCGCTCGAGCCCTCCCGTTCGTCATCGCCGGTCACCTAGAAAATTTGAATATTTAGCTAATTTGAATATCAACATACCTGCATCAAGACAAGCGCCAGGATGGGGGCCCAGCCGATTGTCATTTTGTCGAGGGTGCGGAATGATTTACTGTTGTACTTGAATGGCACCGGGGCGAGACATTTAATTTTTGCGTCAATAATTTATCCAAATCAGCTCCGGTCCTGGGACTCCGAATCTATCTAAAATTTTTGTTACTTTTCGTTGGCTTCTAAATCCTTTTCGGGTTTATTTTTGTTGAGTGTTTACGAAATTCCCCAAAATCCTTTGCTCGTCTGCACGGTTTTGGCCAATTTTTAGGACTGAATTTTCACCTATTTTGGAGCTGCTCTTGCGGTTATATTTACTGTTGCTGTTCTGGCATTCGCTAAATATATATTTCTAGCGCTTTTTAAAAGGGCTCGGAAGTCAAAATTCGCGTGTTCGGGGATTGAACCTACTGCTGAAAAAAACGAATGGATTCCCGCCGAAAAGTGCCAGAAAATTGATTTCGTTTCGAAAAAGCGCAAAATATCGGAGAAAAACCGAAATGTTTTCGGGGCGAAAACGTCTTTTGGGCGCGCGGCGATTACATGTCGTAATTCCCTGTGTCATACTCAAATCCGACGATCTCGGTGATTCCCAGGTCAATTTTGATAATTAAAAAGTCTAAAATGAACAAAATTCGATGAGGATTACAGAAATATCGTCAGAATTTTCAAATTCACGCGATTTCCCTTCCAAGAGAACATGCGTCGCGGTCGGCTTGCGGCCGCATCTGGCTATTTGCCAGGAATCAAGGCGGGGGCCGTGGACCAGATTTCGGAGCCCCTTTAAAGAACAATTTCGTGGTAGAACTTTTGGAAAAGAGCTAGAACCGAACCCCGCTCAGTTCGGCTCCCCGACCATTTGCGGCCCGACACTTGCGGCCCGACAGATGCGGCCCGACATTTGCGACCCGACACTTGCGCCCGACATTTGCGGCCCGTCCTATTCAGCCCATTTTTCTCAATATAAAATTAAAAAGAGGGTTAGTAAGGGTCTAAAGCATTTTCAGGCAAGGCGGGCCGTCGCTTCGGATGGGCTGCCCCTCCACTCTTTCGAAATCGGGGCGCCTGGCCGCTACGCGCGCCTCAGACGCACCGATTTCGAAACCCTGTACGAGGTCGCACCCATCCGAAGCGACTAGGCCCCAGGTGGCACGAAGCCTTATTTTTAGGTCAATACCAGGGGGCAAGCTATCAAAACCATTCCGAAAACTAGCCTTCGGGACGGTTAAAAGCTTCAGTTTTTGGTAATTAACTACAGCTTCGGGCCGCAATTGTCGGGGCCGCAAATGTCGGGCGCAAGGGTCGGGCCGCAAGTGTCGGGCCGCAACTGTCGGGCGCAAGTGACGGGCCGCAAGTGTCGGGCCGCAAGTGTCGCGTCCGCAAATGTCGGGCCGCAAATGGTCGGGCCGCAAATGTCGTGGCACCCTCAATTCAAACCGGATCCTGCAAATCAGATATCTAGGCAAATAAGGCAATGCAAGGCCAAAAATACTCCATTTTTTTGGAATTTTGGGAGAGTTGCATAAATAACTAATTTTCAACATCCGGTGGAGTAGAAGGGTTCGGCTCCCGCTCTTTTCCAAAAGAGCCGGGTCAAGAGCTGGAGCTGAGCGGGAGCTGAAAATTTTCAGCTTCCGCTCGGCTCCTGCTCCCGCTCAGCTCCGCTCAGAACCGGCTCGCAGAATGACCAACCCTGCTTCTGAGGCATTATACTAGAATTTGAGCACGCTAACTATGCGTTTGCTGCTCAAACCACATCCGATTTCGCATTTTGTCCTGTAAAAAAGATCTTCTTCTTCTTTTATTTAATCTTCTTCTTCCGTATATAGGCTGAAATATACAAATTGTTTTACGATGTTTATTCTTCGATTAACATTGGTTTCCGAGTCTGCCTTATAGCCATTTAATGGACTGAGTATAAAATCGAATTTTCCCCTTGTCCCCAAAAAAAGCTACCGAGACTGTTCAGCCGATTTTACCAAATTAAGCGGACGTGAACGCGGTGCCCCAGTGCTGGAGATGAGGACTTGTGAGCGAGCAGTGGATGAAGTCGAGCATTTACCGGCTCTTGACCTCAAAAACAAACTTTTTTTGAAAATTTCTAAATCGGCGTAAAGGCCATATTTTCAATGTTTACCGTTTCAGTTCATTTCTGTGCCTCAATTCTTGGTGCCAGCCACAAAAATTGTCGCCAGTTCTCCTCCTCATTCCCCCTCAAAACAATTCACACTGTGATTTCGAATTTTCACCCCTTCCCACCCTTTTTTCGCTGACAATTTCCCTCTATCCATGGTACCGGTAGTGTCTAATCATATGGAACAATTCCCTCTCCCCCGGGCATGGCTGTGCAATTTCTAGGCTTTACAAATGTTCAGTTTTAACGAAATCTCTGTGTATCGGTGGCATTTTTCAACCCCTAATTTGCCATATTATGCCCCAACAACATGTGTTTGTGAATTCCCACTTTTTCATTTGTCACTTTCCCGTGTGCAGTAAGGAGTTTCTCGTTTTTGCCCAAATCCTTACGAGGGTGCTTGTCGAAATGGAAGGATTTAATTCTCGGCCACGTGGCATTTATCGGTATCGGTGAGTCAATGAAATTGCGAGTAGGTGGATGCTGGCTTCCTTCTTTCGCCCTTCGCTCCTGTTCCTTCATTCCTCCGAGCGGATCTGGAGGGCTTGCACGACGCGGAACACACAGTATCCACAGCCGGTCGCCGCCATCTCCCCTGAAAAATTGCATGATTTGGTAAGCATTCTGGGACCTACTCAAGCACGCACGGCGCCTGATCGGGTCCGTAGGCATGCTGATGAACCTAAAATTGGTGGGGTGCAAAGCAGCTGTTGTTCGTACCGAATTGTTAGGGGGTTGGGTTTCCACGTTTTTAGTGGGAAGAAAAGTTATCTCACCTATCTGGCTACGAACCCAATTTTTTAATCTTTTATAATGTATTAATAACTGAACTGAAAATGAAGAACAACAATTGGAAATTTTGTGAATTGGTAACAAATTTGGTACTTGTGTATTCCCGGGGGGGAAAGAATTCGGGGGGGGAAACTGAACTTTTTTTTGTCGGGCCTGGTGGGGATAGTAATCAAATATAAAGTGTTTTTACGTTGTTTTTAGCAAAATTTAAGCCTATTTGAATCGGAAAAACTTTTTAAAAAGTTAGAAAAACGCTTGAAAAAGTCGAAAATTTGGTCATTTTTGGACCGAAAAAAATCGATTTTTCGACCTAAAAAATTTTTTAATTAAATTTTGTAAAGTTTTTATGTTTAGGAATAGCTATAAACAATTTAGAAACACTTCCACTATTTATATAAAAAATCTAGGCTTGGGCCAAAAAAAGTTCAGTTCCCCCCCCGCGAATTCTTCCCCCCCCCGAGAATACACAAGAACCACAAATTTTTATGAATTCCGGGTTGCAGCTCAAGTTATAGTCTACAGCCCCAGTTCCATTTTGTTGAAGCCCGGCCATTTTAGCCATTTTGCCGGGAGTTCTACCAGCCACTTTAGCTACCCACCCAAAGTCGGCAAACGGGCATCCCGGGGCGTGGCAGCGCTCTTCGCTCGGCTTTCTGGCCTGATAGCTAAAAAAATACTGGCTTTCGGCACATAGCAAATCCTACTAGAAGCGATTCCGGCAGGAGCTTCCCAGCCCGAGCCCTTGGCGCAGCGTCTCGTAGGGCTCCGCCTGGCAGGCATGGCACACCGTCGGATCGTCGTCGGGCACTAGCAGCTGCTCGAAGTCCTGGACGAAATCATTATAAGGCCATATTCACAAACTGATTTCTGATCAATCTCAACAGTCCCGATCAACACTATACGTATTGGGTAGCGGGTTGTTTCCTCTAATACTTTAATTATGGGGTTTTCGGGTTATCAAAACGCATCCGATGAATTTTGAATATTAACAAAATATCGTAAAAATCATGAACGGAAGGGAATTATTGAACCCCGGTTGCTACCCCCTTCCATGTCCAAACCTAACGATCTCAAGTATGCATAAACCTGCGAGCCGGCTAAGCTAACCCAAGCCTAAGAGCTAAGCTCAAGCCAATCCTACTCCTAGTCTGGCTTACTTTGCTGGGCTCATCGGCCTCCTTGAAGTGGCCGATGGGCTTGACGACCCGGTGGATGATCTAAAATTTATCAATTTAATCTAGATGACACTCTCGGGACCTCGGGACCGGGTGATCCCTCGGGGACTGTTGTCGCGTTTCGGGGCGGGCGCGGAGTCGCACGGGCGGGGATGAGATTTTCCGCAATTGGCTTGATCTTCCGCGGCTAAAATTCCGTTTTAAAAAGCTTAGTTCCTATCCACGGTGTGTCCTAATCTAAAAAAAGAAGCGCTATTGAGCAAGCCATTTGGTACAATTATCCGGTTTTTTCGGGGTAACATACGAGCTAATAAAATAATAAAACCAAACGTTTTGCGATGAAAAGAACGAAAAGAAGAAAAGTTGCTCCCCCCCATTTCATGCCTATGCTTAGGCTCAATCATCGAACTAACGAGGCCAAGCATACAAGGACCTAATCCAGCAAAGCTAACTTAAGTCTAATGTCCAATAGGCTCAATCCGACCTGACTTACCGAGTATGACCGAGCCACCGGCGGTGTGGTCTCCGGGCGATGATGTCCCCTTGGCCCGCATCGTGTAGGTGGCGCAAATTCTAATTTTCGAGTCGATAATTTATGCAAATCGCCTCCGGTTCTGGAGCTTCGAATCTATGTAGCCTTTTTGTTGATTGCCCCCATTAGTCATAAAACCATTAGTCATAACCTCATTAGTCATAAAACCATTACTCATAACCTCAGTAGTCATAAACTCATTAGTCATAAACCCACTAGTCATAAATTTCAATAGTCATAAAACCGTTAGTCATAAATTGTTAGGAGGGTCACGGGCACAAATTTTTTCCCAACTGACTATTTTACCGAGTATCCATATACTAAAAACTATGAGTATTGAAATTTATGACTTTTGAAATTTAAGACTAACCAGGGTTGAAAAGCCGCTTCGCGACTTTTCAACCCTGGCCCCGTCTGCTCCCGGGATATTCATGGCTATGCATAATTTTCCCACATCCGGACGACGAAAAATGAAAAATGCTCCCTCTCTTCCATTATATAGGCTACCGCGACTTCCGGCGCATGCTAATTTGATCCTAACAAAGAGGGGTGTCGGATTTTTCATGAAAAACTGAATTTTAATATCGAAAATAGAAGATTTTTATAAATCTCATTGGCGTGCAGTCATCTCCAGGCCATTACGCACCTAATGACGTATCAAACATACCGCTAACTTTTTCCCTTCTTGAGATACTGCTGGAACACGGTGACGGAAGTTGCATGCAAATGCACACACACACACACACACAAACACTATTTTTTTATATATAGTAGGAACTATTTTTTTATATATAGTAGGATGAGTTTATGACTATTGGAATTTATGGCGAATGAGGTTATGACTATTGTTTTTATGACTCATAGCGTTTCCCCCTTTTTGTTGCTTTTCGTTAATTTTGGATCCCATCAATTTCTCCTTAGCAATAAATATTGAGTTTTTAGAGCAAGTCAATGGTTTTGTGTGTGTGCTGATAATAAATTATTGTGATCCAGCTGTCGCAGGTTGACACTGGAATGGCTAAAATCGTTGGAAATCGCCAGTTTGGACTGGCTTGGACCTAGCGGCGGAAGTGACCGCGGGCTCCAGCTGTGAAAATTGGTGGAAGCTTCTGGGGGCTGGAACATGGGTCAGCGGTCGCCACTAGCAAGTTCTCGGTGTTCCGATTTTGATTTTAAAGGACATCTTTAAAATTTACGGTACTTTGGATTGCGATTTTAATATAATTAATTATTTGGTCAAAGTAAATCCCTTATTTATATGATTTAGGGGTTGGCTTTATTTCATAAGTGGATGGTCATTCCACTACATTGAGGATTTTCTCGGCACCATTCGGGGAAGTGCTCTGGATTTCCGGCGCCAGAAGATGCACCTGCCAATTATTGGGGTGTCAAATGGGGCGAGAGAGAGAGAGAGAGAGAGAGAGAGAGAGCGAGCGAACGAGCGAGCGAGCGAGCGAGAGAACGAAGAACGATACCACCTCATCGACCATCTTAGGCCATTCAACCCATCTAATCCCAGCACTTACTACCTTACTTGAAACCTATCTTATCTAGCATAACCTACAGGGTGTCCCAAAAACCCCCCACCCCCTCTCTAGAGGCCGTCAATCGGATCGGATCGGAATGATTTTTATACCAATCGAAAGCTCTCGGAAAGGCGAGAAAACAAGCGGGATTTATTTTATGAGATTTATTTTTATACGCTGGATATTCAAAGTTTTTCAAAAAAACAGGTAGATTTTCAATAGGAATTTCGCGGTTAGCATGCAGATCTCGCGTAAATCTGCCGTTTTCATGGTTTTTGGACGTAAAATTTGCTAATAAAAATAGATAATAAAGAAAATGAACCCTCCTTGTTTTCTCGCCTTTTCAAGAGCTTTCAATAGATACCTAAACGATAAAAATCGGACACGACTGCTCGCCGCTAGAGGGGGGGTTTGGGACACCCTGTAGTTTCCCGGTAAAAGCTCAGTTTTCAGAGCCAAAAGCGTTATATATCCTTTCAAGGGACAAGTAATGCTCAAAAGCTTAAAATAAGCAACTCCTTTCCTATTTTTAGTTCTCCCGGGCCCAAAATGAGTACGCTGACCATACAGGAAAAGTGGCCACCCGCTGTCTAAAAAGGTTATATTCAGATTTTGGTTGAGTGCGTCGATTGAAGGTGCACTAGGACCACGTAAAGCCGCAAAAGCCCAGAGAAAGCCAATGGGGCAGCCAAAAAGGAGAATGTTTTAGCCGGGACAATGCATTGAATACCTTCCCCCGGCTCGATGTATGTAGCCGCAGCGATTTACGGACATTTTTGAGTATTCCGAGCTTTCCGGATATAAAATCAGATGTTGCTTTTGAGAGGGTGTCAGACGTTTTGGGCTTTTTCGCCGGAAATCAAATTCATATGGTTTTTTGGGGCGGTAAAGAAGCCTTACAGGATCTTAAGCCCACTACCTACTATTTTAGCCATTTTTAAAGCGGTTTTCGTAAGAAATATCCTTATTACCCTTATATACCCTTATTTCAAGCTCAGACTTACAGAAAATGAGAAGCTCCTACGACCCCGATGCTCAGATGCTCACCACGCCTTCTACGGTCATTGAGGACCGAGAGCCGGAGCCGGTTTCGGTAGGGGAAGCTTGATATACATTATTCTTATTCAATTCATAAATTAAAGATATAAGTATACAAACCTATTACATACATCAAGAAGATTACCTTCTATCTAACATTTCATCATTCAGACTTGGCAGCAAATTGTGGAATTCCTGAAGACGACCACGGCACATGGTCTCTCCTCAATACCTCGGGCACGCGATCGAAAAGCACGATGTTTTTGGTTTGGGATATGGCTCTTCTTTTTCATCATATTTCTTATTGCCGTGAGTTTAATAAAAAAATCATATTTGAAATGCGTTAAATATAAAAAATTACCCTAGATTTTAGTGCACCCTGCTGCTGGCACGCTATATGAACCGGGGGAAAGCGACGAATGTCTATGTAAGTTTTTGCTGTTAATATTTAATGAGTAGAAAAACTTTTTAAAACTTAAATACATATAAAATTGTCAAAAGAAATATATAAGATGGAATTTGATGCCCTAAGCGATGTCATAGGACTTCAAACGAGTTTTGGGGCGATCGGTTGGCCCTCAAAAAGGTGGAGAAGCCAAATTTGATCAGGAATTCCAGGGTAAGGGCATTTTCCGAAGGTGATGCTTCTTATGACAAAAACATCGAATCGTGCAAACTATTTTTATTTGTCGAAATTTACTGTTTTTCTTGGTTTTTTAGAGGTTTTTACTTGGCGTATTTTTTGCTCATGTGCTTTTCTGCTAAAACTTACCGATCGCTAAATTTTCATCTATTTTCTAGTCATAAGCGATAATTTTGATAATTTGAGAGTTTAAAGTTAAATTTTTAGACTTATTCTCACTGTCATGCTTTTTGCCGGCCAGGTAAAACCACCGTTTTGCCCTTGTAACGCGAGATGGGCGTCCGCTGTTGGGAGCTTTTCCCACTTTCGCGGGTCGTTTGTCTTGATTTTTGGATTCCTAGAGGGTATTCGAGTGTTGCTTTATCTTTTTTGTGGTTTAAATAAAAAGCCCAGCTTATAAAAAGCGTGAAAACTTATAAAAAAGGCTCCGCCCGCTCAAATTCGTTAGCGGTGAAGCAAAGCTGAGGGATGCGTAGCGATTCAAAGGTTTTGTAGAGGGTGTAGAGCAAAATTTATCATGATTTTTCTATTCTAAAACCTTTAATATAGAGAAAAGTTGATATAGGATAAAGATAAGCTTTTTCTGGTGTTTTTAGCCGTGGCTATGTGAATTTTTCCTTTATTACCCTTGATTTTCAAAACGTAGGTTTTTTATTTGTTAGTTATTTAGTCCTATTTCAAGTTTTTCTCTATGTTTTTTCCTCACAAAATTGATGTTTTCTCACAAAGATGCCCCACTACGATCCACGCTATCGACGCGTCGCCTACCAGCAGCTGTCCTCCAACGGCCGTGGAGGTGCGTTGTTTTCCGTTTTTCGATCAGCTTCCACTTTTTACCTTTTTACGTGTCTGTTCGGGTATAGTGCATCCTCTAGGTCGTTAAGGGATCCATTTTGCTGTGGATTATTTACCCCAAATTAACGTGGGTTAGGCAGCTTCAGTCTGAGCTGATTGGCACGTTGAAAATAGGGCTAGCCAGCTGATCCGTCAATCCTAAAGCTTGGAGAAAAACATTTGGGAAATCAGTTGCTCCAGTCCAAAAAGTTGGCAACAGTTTTTGAGAAGAAGATCTACGGTATTCCATTACGCCAGTCTAATTTCTAAAATGCGCATCTACGAGACGATCGAAACGAGGCGGGGTAGGTTTTGAAATTCCGCTGATTCCTGCGGTTTTAAAGGGACAAGCGAGGCAACGCTATAGATTTTTTTGTCGTGGAGTTCTTATGGATTTTGTTGCTCCATAATCCGTAACGCTCCCGCTCTGTCCTTATTGGCGTAATCGGTTACGACAGTTTTTTTAGGTCAGCTTAACGGCGTTAGCGTTGCGTTGCGTGTCGCGTGCGCGAAGCCTATAGTCAAGTCACTGGGGGGGACCCGATAGGCAAGAAAATCCATATTTCTGCCTTGCCAGCTCCTTAAAAAGAACCGGCATCGACCCGCTCTCTGAATTGGATCTAAACAACCTTGCATCCCTCCAAAACGCCCTTGAAAAACCTTAAAAATCTTCCTAAAAATAGCGCAAGTCCCGGGTGCAACGTGCCACCCGCGATCCATAGAGATCGGGGCGCAACAAGTGGATTGATATCCTGGGGGCATTCATCACTCCCTCTCACTCTCTCTCTCTCTCTCTCTCTCTCTCTCTCTCTCTCTCTCTCTCTCTCTCTCTCTCTCTCTTTCGCCCTATCTCCCACGACTTTTGGCCCTTATTTTTTGCCTTTGGTCTGTCTGTCGGTGGCCATGCTGAGTGCCCATCCCTTTTCCACTACCACTTTCCAAGAAAAGCTTCTTCTCATTTCCTAGAGTACCCAAATAAGCCCCCCAAAAAAGGCCGGAGGTACCCGGAAAATGATGTTTTTCGTTTTTCTGGAGTGGGTTTGTCTATGTCTCTTTTACCGCTTTGAGATGGTTTTTGACGTTTGAATTTTTGAGGTGTATTTGAGGCCGAATTTTGGTAGGAAAGCAAGCTAGCAGGGGGTTATATCACAATTTTCGAATCCAAATGAGCACATGCTGATTGAAAGAAAGGCTAGCACAGGTTATTGTGGAAATTTTCAGCATCCACTGGTCGGAATACAAGCTGGCAGTGATTGCTTTGGATCCTTGATGCCCAAAAGGAAGATTTACTGGCCAGAGGGCCGGCTAGCAGACTTCCCTGGGGAATTACGAAATCTAGGGCAGGCTAGCAAAGGTTTCTCTGGAAGCTTCTACGCCTAATAGACGACCAAGCAGACAAGCTAGCTTCGATTTTGGGGAAATTTGCCTGCTTGAAAATGATCCAGACCGTGACTTCACAATCCCTTTAAGTTATCAAGTTCCCCAATCTCTAGTGGGCGTAAATTTGTCGAGTTTAAAGCGCTGACCACTCGGCCTTACCAGAGCCTCTGGTGAGTGATCGTGACACTGATGGACAGACGCGAAAAGTGGTGTCGATTATTTACGCGACACTCCCCGTTGACGCCACTTTTTAGAGGCAACAGTTGCGTCGCGTACGCCTTTTTTTCTTTTAAAAGGGGCCAGCTCTGGAAACGAGACTCTTGGTGGGGCTTGACAAATTTTCTCTCGTTTCTTCGTCGATCTTTGAGCTCGAAACGTGCCTGGAAACATGGGTTTTTGGGGGTCTTTTTAAGGTGCTTAGGTTGCAGATAGGAACTTGGAGTCTAGGGGTTTTAAAGGGGCTGGGAAGGCAAAAATCTGGCTTCCAAGGAACTATAGAGGCGGTTTTTCAAGGGGCTTCACTGATTTATTGGGATTTTTCGAAGTTTTCCCACCGCAATTGCAGTTTCCGCTTTGTACGGTAGCGTAACGTATACAGTACGGCCACGTACTTTCGCGCGTGGTGTGCTGTAATGTACTATAATCCCTCTTGAAACAAAACCGACACTTGCTAATGTTTTTGCCATGACAAAGCGAATTTTTGGAACATTCACTGCAATTTCTGTTTTTTTATAGTGTAGTGTTTTGTACAATGAAATTTAGCCTACGGTAGCGTAGCGCTGCGTAATCCGGGGTGCCATTTGGGACTCGATAAAGTAACTTCGATACCTAAGGCCTGTCTCAATGCTTGTTTTTTTGTTAATTGCAAACCGCCATTTTTTGTAGTTTTTACGCTTTCCGGTGCTGTAATTGGTGTATTTTGTAGTGCTACGTACTGCGAATTTTTGAAACTCAAACCGAAGTTTGACAAACTACGCTTCTACTCCATCTTGCAAGTGCAAACTCTAGCTCACAGGTCAGCTGGGAGTGGTTTTTGACTGTAGTTTTTGGGTATTCATGGCCGACTCCCGCTCCACTAACATATGAAAGAAATCCAGGAAAGGCCCGATCGAGGGCCAGGAGTAGTCTAGTTGGGTTTTGTTGCTTGATGTCAGTTTGAAACGTTTTTCAGATTTTCTCTCTCAGTCTCTCGCTCCATCTCTCTCTCGCTCTCTCACCCACTCTCTCTCTCTCGCTCTCCCTGTCGATCTGCTTAGACCTCTTGCAGCTATAAAGGGACTTGGAAGTGCGAAAATCAGGCCTACCCTCCGACTCGGCATAGACAACGACGCTACACCAGATGACTCGTTTTCGCGCGTCATCTGACTAAATATGGATTCTATGCACTACCCTAGAGATGGAACAATCAACGCCTTTTCCGAACAATCAATCATCAGCGCCATTTGGGGCAACGCGTAGTTGTGGAAGCCAAGTAAAGCCACGACGTTGATCCATGAATTCCCAGTCCCTTTAAACCCGCCAATCCTCCCAGCTTCCAACCGCCCAGCTCCAAGTTGTTGTTCTCCTCCTCTGCCTCGTGCCGTCACGCACTCAGCCGATTGCCGAGTGAGTGTATTTCGTTATTGTTGTTGGCCTCAGGGTAGCAAAGAACGGGGGTGCACGACCGTGTTCCGCCCGACTTCACTTCCCCTCCCCAGCCGTTCCCCCATTTTTTAGGGGGCCCCCCAGGAAATGGGAGGGCGTCTAAAGGGGCAAAAAACGGAATCAAAAGACTGAAAAAAGGGGGATTTGGAGAACTAGTGCTTGGGGTGGTGGGGGGTGACCCGGTCCGGACTTCCTATGAATATTCGAGGCCGATGAAGTGGACACAAATACAAATCCCCAGGGGGGAGTCGGGTACCTGGAAAATCGGGCCGTCTGGGGGCTTCTGGGAATCGGGGTTGGGTCATGGGGCGGGTAAGGAGCTGGTGTGTTGCTCAAAACTCTGGATAGCTTTTCCGGGGTTTTTTTTACCCTCTTGGGCACCTAAAATATCCCTGCCAGCTTGCCGCATGCCCCTTATCAGTCCCAGGCTTCCCAAGTGCTCTCTGCTATTGGCTTACTACGGGCTTGTACTCTCTCCGATTTTTTTCAGATGACCTCTTATAGCTTGCTAGTGCTTACAGTGGTCGTCCCCAAATGGCCTTTGCTAGCTTGCTTGAGCTTGTTCTCGTTACCGGATTTCCGAAAAGGTCTCTACTAGCTTGCCCTTTTATTCGGGGCTATTACTGGGCATCTCTAATGGTCCCTGCTGGCTTGACTTGGGCTCTCACTGGCTACTAGGGTTTTCAAATCATCTCTGCTATCTTTTCAGGGGCTCATTCGCACTGAGCTCGTTCTCATTCCCTGACGTTCTTAAATAATTTCTGCTAACTTGCCTTACGCTCTCTCTCATACCCGGACTTCCCGAATCGTCTTTGCTAGCTTGCCTGGGCCAGAGCTTTCGATCAGATTTCGCAAAGGAACTCTGCTAGCTTGCCCTGTCTTTGTGCTCTTTATGGGAGATTCCCCGCTGACTTGTTATCACTAAGTGGCTTCCCAAGTAAACTCTCTTAGTTAGTCCCTCGCTTGCTCTTACTATGAGGCTTCCACAGTAATTTCTGCTAGCTTGCCATGGAATGATGTTAGAAATTGGGCTCTCCCAAATAGTCACCGCTAGCTTGCCTTGGCCTAGTGCTTACGGCAGGCATTCAGCAATAATCCTTGCTATCTTGCTTAGACCCGTCCGTCCTATATAGCCTCTGCTAGCTTGCCCGAGAGCTTTGTCAGAAGCCAAATCGACTTTATCAGCCGATTTTATCTCTAGGTTTTCTAGGTTTTTGTCGCCAACGGCCTCTGCTAGCTTGCCCTCAATTTCGGATGGTGTTTTCGCAAGGAATCTCTGCAAGCTTGCCCCTTTTCACTTTCCATTAGCAGGCTTCCGAATATTTTCGTTCCAAAAACTAAAAAAAACCTTTTTTGATGTTTAAAAGTTGCGTGGCCCATTTTTTGCCTTTTCCTTCTTGACATAAGATCTCAAAAATACATCTACAGAGGCTCTTAGGGCTTTTCCTGTTATTCATAGGGGCCGTTCTCCGGTTTTAAAACGTGCCCTCAGCTGCGCGTTCCTCACCGCTGCTGGGGGTCGAAATTCTCCGGTTCATCTCGGGTTGCAACGTTTCGACGAGCTGCCCCGAACTTTGAGCCGATCTTGGTTCAGGGGCAACAGCTGACACAGTTGACTAGCATAGCAATATGATGATGAGGATGGGGAATAGGGATATTTCCTTACTCATTGTTCGCCAGGGATGACTAATTGTTTCGTTATTGTTCGCTTTAATAGGGCCTATATGGGGCAGGTCAAGTTGGTCTGTAATTACTCCCAGACCTACATCCCTCTAAAGGGGCGGTCAAGGCACCGCTTTTGAATTTTTGGTTTTCGATGCCTTATAGCCATGCAACGCGTGCTATTGTCCTTCCATTGCTGAGGGATCACGAACTTTTCAACTTTGAATGTTGCGCGCGTTGAGAAACCCATCGTTCTGCCTTGTGGATCCTTTTAGAGAAAATTTTAAGTGAAGGCCATATAATTTCTTGGCTGTGGTTTCGCTATTTATTTTGTCGCACCCGCGACACGTAACGCAAGCACGTTTTTATTGATTGAGCAATGGATTACGCCATTTTATGCGGCTAATCGGAGCGTGCGTTGTGTGTCGCGACGCCGTATGCAATTATGACTTCTATTTAAATCTGCATCGATTTACTAAATACGATATACTCGAAATCCTATTTCTTGAGCCCCAGTACGGAGCAAAATATCGGAATCAACGGTTCAGACCCATCAATCTCGTAATTAGTCCTGAAATGTGCATAGTATCACATCGTACGCCTCTCTTTCCAGTCCGACTAATGTCGGGCGAGCTGCGGCATCGCCCACCGGCGCCTCCGTATGAAGAAACGACACCAAGAGGGGCACTTGAGCATCACCATCACCATGATAAGGTATGACGATCGGTTAGGCTACGAAACTAGTCAATTTTCTGGCGTCCCGGACCCTTACAACGCAGAATTGCCCGTAAACTTCTAGTTTTAGCACCACCTGGTCAGCCCGCACTCTTCTGAAGGCTCCGTCAGCGATGTCCCATCGAAATGGGAAGGTAAAAGCAAGACCGGATTACGGTAGAACGTCATACTTTAGAATTCTGTGACAAGACGACAGCACACGGCTTCAAGCGGTATCTGCAGGCCCACAATCGGGTGTCGGGATTCTTGTGGATGTGCATCATCATCGCCTTCGCCGTCGTTTTCATTATTTTAGCGGCGTATCTGGGGGCAAAGTATCGAAGACGGGAGAAGATCACCTCGATTTCGGTACTGTATCCAGGAAACCGTAGCATTGAAGAGATATTGACATCCCCGCGCCGTGCTTGGGCGCTTCTAACCGGCTACAGACTCGCAACGCGCCCACAGCGCGCTACACCCTAAGCTGATAGACCGCTTTCAAGGGTGGCTTACGGCTTTGAATTCCCGAAAGGCTTGTCGCGACACGCGACGCACGCCGCTCGGTCGTCGCAATTCGTAACCGATTACGCAACAAAACAGGGAACGGTCGCGTTGCGTGTCGGGGCCGGAAATACATAAATGCAGCAAAAATTCTAGAGTTAGAACTTTATCATCAAAATTATAATATCGCGACGCGGCCGCGACGCGGTGCGTATGACTGAGCTGTCGGAATCTAGGTAAAATCGTAACTTTAACCTGCTGTTGTGACCGAATTTCGCCGGGGTACGGTCACAGGAGCGCCGATTAGAAATAACCCCGTATGCTACGAAACGCTCCTAATCCCTGATATGAAAAAGAGAAAAGATAAAAAAGGCTACAAAAAATCAGAAAATGCATTTTGCCGCAAAGATCGCGCTGATTTTCTACCGAAACGATTCCATTTCCAGCTGAAATTCGACGACGTCATGTTTCCGGCGATCACGTTTTGCAACCTGAACCCCTACAAGAGAAGCCTGATTCGAATGGTGCCCAGTATTAAAGATACGGTAAGCAATTTTATTTCTGCGCTTATGTAAAACACTGGTTTAGATGGACGTCTATGACAACGCGAAAACATCAAGTAAATCCGACAGCGACAAGCCGAAATATTTGAGGCGTGAGCAGGCGGCGATTGCGATGCAAAGGTGTGTAGCCTATAGTTTTCCGTCTTTTTGTTTTAATTTCTAACTTTTTCGTGCATATCTTGTAGTGTACATAGTTGGGATTTTTGCATTTTGTAGCTCTGAATAGCTTTGTGTAGTTTGTGGCCTATCGTCTAGCTAATGTTTGTTTTATGTGTAGTTTGTGGCCTGTAGCCGGGCTTTATGTAGTTTGTAGTTTGTATTCTATGGTGTTATGTAGTTTGCAGTTTGTAGTTCCTGCCATGAGGTAAAATCCAATTTTCAGGGTGCGTGACCTATTCGCCGACGAGATCCAGGACGAGGTGGAAAAATTGGAACGCGCTGGCGGCGCTCGACACGCACGTATTAAAAGACAGGTAAAATTGCCTATAGCATAAAAATTTAAATTGGAGGTGATAGTATCTACCTTGTATGCTTTTATTTTCATGGCGTAATTCATTATTTTACAGACAAAAAGACGCTACGAGGCCATCGAGGCGCACTGTAAATGCGTGGGGAAGTTGGACATGGAATGTATCCGGTTTGAGAGTCCGCCGTCGCACCAGGTACTCTTTTAACTTGTAAAACCGGGTTATCCTGAAAACTATAAGCACTGGAAAACGCTAGGAAAAGCGTCCTGAAAGCTATCCTGAAAGCTATAAGCACTAGAAAAGCACGGCCCCTTACTTTTCCTTAAAAATGTCTAAATTTCTCAGAAAATCTTGCCAAAAATCACAGGGCATTAAAAAACAGAGGTTCATAGCTATATGATTAGGCTATGAAAATAGACCTGCAAAATACCCTGAAAAATTACAGCTAAAGGCATCCCTCGAAGCCCAATTTTTGCTTGAAAGCGTTTAATAAAGATGAAAGGCCGAGATACGTTTTGAAACAATCACGCTATGAAAAGCTATCTGAAAATCTTTTAAGAAATTTTTAAGCTAGAAACACTGTAGAAAATTTTGAAAAACTTATTAAGCGTTTTACAAGGCAGAAAAGTATTTGAAAGATGGTTATTTACCGATTCGATTATGCTACAAAAATTTCTAGAATTTGTAAAATTATTTTAATGCTCTCTTATTGTTATTCTTATAAATTACAACCCATTACGTCACATAAACATTTCCAGGATGCCAAATGTGTGTGCACGTACGACCACGATCTGCAGCAGGCATGGCCTTGCTTCAACCAGAGGTGAGTCAGCCCTCCCACACAGGGAAGAGGCCCTTCCCGCGCCCCTCCCGCAGTGCCGCATTAGCTCAGTTGGTAGAGCGTCAGACTTTTAATCTGAATGTCAGGGGTTCGAGCCCCCTATGCGGCTAATCCACTTTTTGCTTTTTTGCTTTTTCGGTTGAGGGTTCGGAATGGTATTCCTAGACCGGACGCTTTTTCAATTAGTCCATTTTAGCATTTGGTACGACCATTTGTGCCCATCATGTACTTCGGAAGGCTATTGTGACGCGTCGTTGGACGATCAGGATGAAGCTCCGCTTCAGAAACCTCAGAAATGCAAATGCCGGAACAGGACGAGTGACTATGAGGTCGACGATGTAGGTGCACGGGAATGCTTCGAAATAATAGTATTAAATATTCTTTCAAACTGTTACTAACTTATTAACACAACTCTCTCTCCATCTCTCTCACTCACTCTCGCTCATCTCTCTCTCCCTCTTGCTCTCTCTCACTAACGAACTAACCTTTCCCCTCATCACCCCTTTAGAGATACTACCATGGATTGTGGTACCTGGTCAGTTTCTTAACCCAAGCCACCTGATTACTACGGTATTTATGGCACGAAATAGAGGACACTGAATTTGAAAAGTACACACCATAGATTTTCACCTAAATATGAGTACATAATAAATGAATGCCTTTTTCAGAAGCCCTACTGTATCAGCATGGCCCCACAGGAGATTCGCAAACTGTGGAAACCGTCGAATCGAAGTGATTTTTTTCATCAAAAACCGAGATTTAGAATTTTTTCTTTAGTTGTAGCTTTTGTAGCACTGGTTTTGAAGCTAGAAACTTAATAGATATTTTAAACAATTATTATGTCGTCTTTTTAGCCGACCCAACCACTACCACCACTACCACTACTCCCGCTACCACCACAACGACAAGTAATTTTTTGTGTCTTAATCGCTCGATTGCGACTAATTTGAATGGGAATGACGGCTGATATTTATTGGCTTTTTGTAGCGCCGGCCATCACGACGACGTCGACCACGACAACGACTACAACGAGTAATTTTTTAGTATGATTTCGATTAAGAAAAAATAGATAGGTTTTAAGCGGTAGTTTAGGTCCCTAAAGTTGGTGTTGTTTTAAGTTAGCGCTGCAAACTTCTAGCAATTTCGTTTAAAAGGAATTTTAATTTAACGGAATTTTAAAAAGCTTTCACGATTTAAAAATCGTGAAAATCTACCCCTTTTTGCCACTGGGTCTGGACTACGTAAGACGCCAAATGACGTGTTACGTCTCGTTTTAATATCGTCTAGAGATGTCGGTGAGTCTTAAAAGCTCAAGGACGCGTAGCCGTCTAGGCCTAGCTGCACCAGGGGTCGATTTTTGAACTTTCTCGTCCCTTTAAAGTGCATTCTAAAGCAAATTCGGCACAGCAGCCGTTTTTTAGAAAGTGAAGTTTCATCTTAGCATAGCGTTTGGTATAGCCTCTGTAGCCAAGAGCATGTTAGGCACGACAACCACTACCACCACCACCACCACCACCACCACCACAAGTACGACTACTACAACGACGACGAGTACGACGAGTACATCGACTACCACTACCACCACAAGCACAAGTATCGAGCTTTTGTCATTGGCTAACGCGAGGGGCATGAATACGGAAGGCGTATAAAAAGCATAGAAATTAGGATACCTCAAAGTACGTTACTTTCCAGCCAACTACCATAAACCCGGGCAGAATGCGCGTGTGTACGATCCGGAGACGCTGAAGGCGATGGGTTTTGGGGTAAGGGAGAGAGAGAGAGAGAGAGAGAGAGAGAGAGAGAGAGCGAGAGAGAATGCGAAACTGCAAACTACACCCGACCTCCTAGGGAATGACGGACGGTGTGGCGATGCTCACGAGGGCGAAAGAAAACCTGATGTTCACGATGGCGGCGCTGTCGGTGGAGCAGAGAGTAGCATTGAGGTAATTTTCGGTTGAATTGTTTGTTTTAAAGGGACAGTGAAGTGAAATCCACAGCCCTAATTTTGTCACATTTGCCTTTTCAGCTACGATCTGCCGGAATTCGTGGAAATGTGCTCGTTTAACGGGGAGCAGTGCAATATCGATACGTAAGCAGATAGAAATCATTTTTACAAATTACACATTTTTTTACACATTTTTTTACAATCAATCTTTTAGTGCTAAGATAGTTTTAGATCGGTTTAGTTTGGATGAAAACTGAAAAATTAGCATATCAACCTGAAGAAAACCTTGAAAAGCGGTTTCAGCGATTTCCGCCGCCACGTCGACCCGGAGTTCGGCAACTGCTACACTTTCAACCACGACGTCAACAGCAATTTCACGAGTAGCCGTGCGGGGCCGATGTATGGTAAGTGATTCGGAGCTCGCTCTCTCTCTCTCTCTCTCTTTCTTTCTTTCTCTCTCTTTCTCTCTCTCTCACTCCCTCTGGCTCTCTCTCCCTCTCTCTCGCGGGCAAACTCACGCTTTTTCTAGGCATCCGAGTACTTCTCTTCGTGAACACCTCCGACTACATGTCAACCTCCGAGTCTTCCGGAGTCAGATTGTCGATCCATTCGCCCAGCGAATACCCGTTTCCGGATACTTTTGGCTACAGCGCACCCGTGGGATTTGCCAGCAGTTTTGGTATCAAAAAGGTAGGTATCCATCTCTCTATCTCTTATTTCTCTGTCTCTCTCCCGCTCTCTTTTTCTCTCGCTCCCTCTCATTTCCTCTTTGACTCTATCGCCCACCTTCAGAAACGCGTGGAGCGCATGTCGGAGCCGTACGGTGACTGCGAGACGGACAGAAATATGACTGGCAGAAATGAATACATCTATCAGGGATACGACTATCATCCAGAGGTAGCTCCAGGTTACGGTATGAAACACGCGATTTCAGGGTTGCTACCGATCGTGCTTCCAAAATGCCTTGCTTCGCGAGTGTGGCTGTGGAGATCCACGATTTCCGGTCCCGATTGGGAAGCGTCATTGTTCGGCGTTTAGCAGTCAAGAAAGTGGGTCGAGAAAGAGAGAGAGAGAGTGAGAGCGAGCGAGAGAGAGTGAGCAAGAGGGGGATAGAAAGAGAGTGGGAGATGCCTAGAGGGTGTGAGTGTGTGTCAGGCGTACTGGTCCCTTTAGAAGTTCTGGAAGCGCCGAAATATACCCTCCAATATCGACTAGGTCTCGACAGCTACGCTTAGCGCGAAAGTGTCGTCAAACAATGATTTTTGGGCCATTTTGAGACCCATAGCGCTACGAATTTCAGCCATAAGGTGCCATTTGGCGTGACGCGTAGTTGTCGATACCTAGTCGAGGCTAAGGGTCCATTTTGACGCTTACTATTCCCTTTAAGCTAGAAAATTTACCTAAAATCCCCCAAATTTAGGAAACTGCTTGGCAAGTCGTGTGGGTGATGCCAGCAATTTCCACCACGCAACGCAGGACATGGAGAATTGCTACTGCAAGCAGGTCGGGCCTTGGCGATTTTTGGGGTATTATCAGGGTTTATTGCCTTAATCTCTAAACCATAATTCTGGGGTTTAGAGCTGCAAACAGGACCTGTTCGAGGTGACCTTCTCGGCGAGTAAATGGCCGTCAGGTGCCACTGACGTAAGTTTTTAACGGATTTTGGTAGTTTTAAAATTTATGGCGGATTGAAAGGGCCGGTGTCAGCGCAGTTTTGGTGTTAAATTGCAAATACAAATAAAATTAAAATTAGTATACCAATTTTTAACGAATTTTAAGCATTAAAATTAGGGGTTTCTCGTCCCAAAGTGATTAAAAACTTAACTAATTTTTTATTTACTTATTTCCAGGCCCAAATGGATCGGGTAAACCCTTTAAATACTTTCTTACACTAGCCATACTAGACCATTTTTGCCTGCTCTTTTTCTATCAGCTGCCCCCGACTTGTAATCCCCGGCGATGATCGTTTTGCTTGTGTGCCATTTTCCAACCCCATTTTTCTAAAATTTCTCGTGAATTTTAATATTTAATGGCATTACATTACGATTCTTTTTTAGAGTGCGGCTGAAAGGGTGAGTGATTGGCTCGAAAATTCGATTTCGTATATCCCCCCGCAAGAATTCTCGATTTTTGCTTAGAATGTCGACCCCAAAAAAATATATTTTCTCCCTTTCCCTGGAATGACCGATCGATTCCTCGCATCCAAATCCATACCCCGGTGGTACCGATTTTTTTTAAATTTACAAAAATTCTAATCTTCGATTTTCAGCTTGGCGACTGTGAGGGGATGAGCACGGCAGAATGTGAGGATTATTATCGACTGAATGCGGCCATGATTGTCGGTTTTTCGCAAGCTTTTATTTTTGCCGCAACCGCGACACGCGACGCAATGCGCCGCTTGTCGGTTTTCAGCAGTCATAATTGATTACGCAATTAAAAGAGGGCCCGCGTTGCGTTTCGCGAGTGCGCAAAATTTGACAAAGAACCGAATTTCTCGAACCCTTCAAAATGACCCTTTAGGAAATCTTCTACGAGCAGCTCAACTACGAGTTTCTGCAGGAAACCGAGGCGTACGGTGTAAGTTTCTCAAAACAGAGAGATATAGAGAGTGAGAGAGGGAGGGAGAGAGAGAGTGAGAGAGAGAGGGAGAGAGAGAGAAAGAGCGAGAGAGAGAGAGCGAGAAAGATAGTGAGCGAGAGAGCGCGAGAGAAAGCGAGAGCCAACGAGAGAAAGAGCGAGACTGAGAGATAGAGGAGTGAGAGAGTGAGTGAGTGAGCGAGAAACAGTGAAAGAGAAAAGAGTGGGAGACCGGGCGAGAGAGAGCGAGCGACAGGGTGTGCGAGAGAGAGAGAGAGAGAGCGAGAGAGAAAATGCAGGAGACAAAGTGAGAGCGAGATGGAAGGAGAGTGAGAGAAAAAGCACGAGAAACAGAGAGCAAAACTGTATTTCCTTCAGATGGTCAACCTCATCGCCGATTTTGGAGGTCATCTCGGACTCTGGATGGGTAAGAATTTCCCAACCCGTACCTGAGTATTCCCCGAATTCTCAGGCTTCTCCGTGATCACCGTCATCGAATTCATCGTGCTGGTGGGCGAGCTGGGCATGACGTGCTTCAGGAAAAAGGAGATCGAGCCGGGCAATGAGGTCAGAGTGCTTTTCAAGGGCCCTAGCTATATTCAACTTTTCAGGACCGGCTTCACCCCATCGAACAGGGCAAAATCAACCCGAATGAGACGGAGAAGGAGCCGCTGTCTGCAAAATAAGCAGAAGAAGATGTTCTCGAAGTTTCCAAGTTCTTTTAAAGGGTCGAGCAAGGCAGCGATATGGAATTGTCTGGCGTTGGGTTCGGTCGAGATTTTAACCCATTACGCTATAGAAATTCAGGCGCGCGTTGCGTGTCGCGGGTCGTGTGGAGAAATTACGATCGAAAACTACGCTAAAAGACCAAATTCCATCGCCCTACCATGTCAGTCCCTTTAAAAATTGTCACCTGTGATTTTTCCGGTCCCATTTTGCCAAAAAGTCTAGTCATTACGCATTGTATTACTATTTTTTAAGCCTATTAAATTTTCATTGCTCATTGTTTTCTTAAAAATCGTACTTTTTTGCCTGATTTTCCAACCGTTCCTTCCCTTGATTGCGTGTCCCCTTCCCTATTCGATCTCAACGAAATATACCGTAGTATAATGTCTCATATTGTTGCAAATATTTTATCTCACTCAACGCTATTGCTAGTTGAGCAATAGTTGTGTGTTTTTGTATATTATTGATACTACATGTTAAATGCAAAAATCCACAAAATAAATAAGTATCATAATGGAGGTAATGGGGTGGTTTTGGTTTGGCGAGAGAGCGGGTAAGAGAGAGAGACAGAGCGAGAGAGAGAGAGGATAGAGAGAGAAGCATAGCACAATATGGGTACTTCACAGAGATTCACGAGTGAGTATTAAAAATCTACAGTAGCGTAAATAGCCTATCAGCGGAAAATTGCATAAAAAAAACAAAAAATGCGGCCTAAAAATCCTGGCAAGACCCGTTTTGGAGGGATTTTATGAGAGAGCGAGAGAGAGAGAGAGAGAGAGAGAGAGAGAGAGAGAGAGAGAGAGAGAGAGGCGTTGGCTTGAGCATTATCACAGATGGCCGTGTCTTTGATTAACAAAAAAAATTTGACGCGTTTGACCCGAAGTAAGTTGAGCAAATGGCGACGGGAGAGAGAGAGAGATTGAGGGTGAGAAATACATATGATACAAGCGACAACTGCATGGGCCTCCGGGGCCCTGGCCATTGTCATTGATTGGCCCTCTTCTTCGTGTGGATGATCACTCGCCCCTCGGCGAAATCCGACAGCGACGCGCAGATCTGACGCACATCCCACGTGAACGTCGACTTGAATAGGACCACCTGAAAGAAGTGAATCTAGGTGTTGGCCCTTCAAAACCAACCTCATCGTTGATCGTATCGATTTTGGCGGGTATCCGGCCGTACTCCTTCGTCTCGACGTGCACCTCCTCGCCGGGCTTGTAGCTGAAAACGTGCGGATAAAACTATAAATTTCGGTCTGCAATTTCACGGGCTTTGGCCTCAAAAACGGCGCCTAACAGGCCGGGATTTCATGACGTATTCGATTCAACCGAAGATTCGACCGTAAAAACGAAGTCATTTTTCGTAGAATCGTTATGCTTCTTCAAAATAAAATTAATCAAGCTTAGCCTACCTCTTGTTGTTGTACACAAATCGACCCTTGCTGAGCACCACCTCGGCGTACTCGCTGTTCCGCGCCTTGCCCTTCGAGTCGGGCCCAAATGACTAAAAATAAAGGGTTTTCTTACCGCTTTCTAGGTCTATATGAAGGTTTTCAAGGGCACTCTACTCTTCTCCGATAGGGATGGCGATACGCAACACACGCGCGTAAAAATCACGTAATAGATTACGCAATGCAAAAGCGGATGTTTCGCGACGCAAAAAAGGCTTTTTTGGGCCCTGAAATAGAGCGATGGGGCTCACCTTTAAATCATCAGCTATCTCGGACTCCTTCAGCAAATACGTCTGGATCTTGGCTGACAGCGGAATCGAAGCTGGCGCAAGCTTTCCGCATTCGAATGGTTTTCGTATCGTGGGGGTCGGGAATCTGTAATTTTTGGATTTATAGGGGATTCACCGAATGGGCTTTTGACTGAAAGCCAACCGATTACGTCATGTAACAGCGTAAAAAACTCACGTCGGTGCTCGCAAAGTCTTTTTCGACGAATCGGCCGGCATATCGTTTTGGGGTTTTGTGATGTCCATGTTGGTGATGTAGGCTTCCGCCTGAAACGATGCATTTGTTCATTTCCTTAAGAATTATGGCATAAAATTCTGATGAAACTGATGCTTCTGATGAACTTTTTTTCCTGATTTGGGTCTCCGAATTCCCTATAAAATTAAACGGTAATTTTTAATTCAAAATTAACGTGAAGATCTTGTTCGAATTCGGGGAACTGGACTTTTAGCAGGGTTTTTATCAGGGGAATACATTTTTATATTTCCTTTATATCTCTTTTGAAAACCTGAAAATCTTGAGATTTTTTGCTCAATTTTTTGTCAGCTCAGTCAGTTGAAAATGCTTATTATAAATAAGACTATGTCAAATGCTATAAAAAACGCTTATGTTTTCTTATAGGGCCGTACACGATTACTGGGAAAAATTAGGTTTCCCCCTGCAAACCGCTCCCCCTCCGCTCCCGCTAACAGTGCAGTACCGAGAACCTCACTACCTACCTTTTTGATCTCCTTATCGTAATCGTTCAGCAGCTGCTCGACGATTTGTGATGCTCGCTTGTCGGATTCTTGCGTCGCCTAAACATTAACTTCCAAAAAATGGTTAAAATCCTTACTTCCTTCTCCTTGGCCTCAATTTCCGCTTCCAGTCGCTTCTGCTCGGCAGCCTCAAGCTAGATTTGAATTTAGTACATTTCAAAAAGGCGTTTTGGATTCTCTACATCGCGCAAAAGGCCTACACCCTGGAAATGTAGCCGAGAAAGCCTTACGGTCATGAATGGGAATCGTCGGGCCGCACAGCACGTTCGCTGGTAAGCCATCGACTTTCCAACGATCTAAACGAGGTGCAACGGACAATCGGAATCGCCAACCAGAGACCGCATTCACATTTCTAAGCGCTAATACCCTAATTCTACGCATTTTACGAGAGCTGCAGCTTTACAAAACGCCAAAACCCCCTCAATTTTTGGTTCTTTCGCATTATCGGGGAGCGCACTTTTTTATGTAAGTATAGTATGTCTAGTAACTTAATAGAAAGCGTTTTAATAGTGTTTTTAGTAAAACATAACTATATTCAAACTAGAAAAACTATTTAAAAACTCAAAACATGTTTTACAAAGTCAAAATTTCGTCAAAAATCGGTCGGTTTTGGTCAAAAGAGCGATATTGTGAAGAATTTTAAATAAAAATTTGTAAAGTTTCGTGTTTAGGAATAGCAAAAACCGTTTAGAAACATTTCTATTATTTATATTTGAAAAATTAGATCCTAAGAAAAAAGTGCTGGCCCCCGATAATGCGAAAGAACCCAATTTTCGAAGGATCTATTATTCTATTGAAAAACCAACCTCTGCCTCAACGTCCTCCAACTCTTTTTGCAGTTTCCGCCGCTTCGCGTACGCGTCGTACAGCCGCAACAATTCCGGATGGGTCTCGTTGTCGATCATCAACATCTCCTTCTGTAACCGCTCGATCTCCTCGTCCAGGGTCAATTCACGAGCGGGCTGAAATTGGTGTTTCCCCTTTTTTCAGCGAGCTTCGAATGACTAGCCGAGCTTTCTACCAACCTCCTCATGTTTCGGTTTCCGCCTCCTACTCCGCGTCTCCTTGGGCTCCGACTCCTCATCATTTTCTTCCTTTTGCTCCTTCGATTCGCGTGCCGACCTTCTTCGTGAAGTTCCGTTTTCTTTGGGTGCGGAATTCTGAAAGGTGTGTTTTATTAGTTAAGGCTTCCGGCACTTCTTCTATAGTTTGCGTAAAATCTGAGATTTTACGATAAATTTAATTGTTTTAACTCTATTCTTCTTTTCTCAAAGTGACCAAAATAACCTAAAACGTTATCAATTGCAGGATCTGTTCAAAAAATTACTTATTGGTTGGCTTACCTGTGAAGTGTCGGGGGTATAAACTCCAGGGCTTGTTGCGCCGGGATTATTGGCCCTTGCGCTCGCGAAGGGGAGTTCGTTGACATCTGAATAGAATGCTAGGATGAACAAATTATCTATTTTCGAAAATTAGGAAAACGGGAACTAGACAAAATTAGCCCCAAGCAACGAAAACGAGCACGCGGATAAAACGGGAATTTTTACAGAAACTGCACAATCCTTGCAAACAAAAAATTTAGCAGGATTCAGAAACTGTTAGCTAGCTATTTAAGAGGCTCGGAAAACAAAAAGGGCCTAAAGTTCAAATTTCTGTAAGGGTGAGCTAGGCCGGCAAAACGTCGCAAACCCCTCAAAAGCCCGCCAAACGTGTCTGGCAACGTCGCGAATGTAATTACAATTTATTTAGAAGAGAAACTGGTCTTCAAAACAACTAATTCAACAGGGGTGAGCCGTCCAAAACACGAGAAATTTCGCTAAATTTTCAGGAAAATGGTTTTAAATCTTTTGCAACATAAAAAGCATTAAAAATTAGCAATTTTCGGGGAGAAGCTTCAATTCGGGTGGGCGCTAGAAATGTTTCAAATTTCGGAAAGTGCATTCCATGGCGTCAAGGGAAACCGGCTGTGGGGGACGCCTCGTCGATGAGAGCACACTTTTTGGGGTGTGCATTGGAGTGGCGTGTTTGCGACGGGGACCGGGAACAATAGGCAAAGTGCATCTTCTATGGCGGTCACGTTTTGAAGCCGGAAACCAATGTAACATTTTCGTAAAACTTTTGTAATCTATACCAAAAGAAAGAGGACGTCAAGTTTTGTACCTTGTCGCGAAATCACGTTTGTCGAGCAGTGCCAACCTTCAAAAAAGCTCGCTAAACTCCCAAGTTTTTAATGCAAAATTATTGAGGTTAAACTTTATTACATTGCCTTTAGATATACGAAAATGAAGAAGATGTTTTGCTTTGTATTTTTTAGCGAAATCACACTTGTTGAGCCGCGCCAAGCTTTAAAAAGCCTGTGCAAACTATCACAATTGTTTAATGCGAAATTACCAAATTTAGACTCTATTAAAACTTACTAAACATATACTAAAAAGAAGAGGAAGTTCTGTTTTGTATTTTGAGCGCGAAATCACGCCCGTAGGACAGCCTGTCATGCCTGCGAAAGTTGCCAGGCTGGCGGCCTTTAATTTGAATACCTATAATTTGCATATTTTCTGTTGCTTCCTGCCTTCCCTCTGATCTAAAATCACATTATTTACCCCGGGCTTCTTCTCGAAATGCTCTCCATTCGCTCGTTGCCGGTACGTTCAGCGTTTTCGGGTTGCCCGGCTACTCCCCGCCGGCTTCCGGCTTCATTGGCTTCACCCTGTTTTTCACACTTCCGATTTCCAACCTTTGCTGAATCAGCTTGTCATCTGAAGGTATATTCCTCAATTTTCAGGGTCCCCTGGGGATGAGCTTCGGGGAATGGATCGACCGGGTGGAGCACTGTATGGTCGAGGGCTTCTGCGCCCCCTACTTCTCCTACCTCAACACCATCATGAAGCAGCTCGGCAAGGTGAAGCCTTATTTTGACAGATTTTTTGCCAAAGAACTGCCATTTTCGAGCGGATAGCCGATTTTAAAGCGCTACCAGCGGGCTCAAAACGAGGCTGAGGAAAAAATGCCACGGAAAGCTGGCTGGGTTGGTAAAAAAACAGAAATGTTTGGCTGATACCCGTGCGATGTACTTTTTCTTTGGTCTTATTTGTTTAATATCGTAAGGGGAAGTGTTTCTAAACGATTTTTACGATCTAACGCTCGAAAAGTTCTGTAATTTTTATCAGAAATTCTGAGGAAATCTAGTTTTCAAGCCAAAAAAGCAAAATATAACCTTTTATAGGTGTTCTAATAGTTGTTACATTTGAAATGTTGCTAGATTTTATCTTACCATTTCTAGACCCTTGGGGGAAACTACGCCATCCCCGATATTGTAAAAGTACCGGATTTTTTGCCATGTACGTTCTAGGGAGCTAGCGCGCGCTATTTTGGCTGACTTTTTAGCTAAATCTTGGCCCTCGAAATTAAAAAAAACGGACAGTAAAAGCCGTTAACGTCAAAAAATGTTATTTTTCCAGTGCCTGGTCGTCTTCGTCCACCTCATCACCATCTTCATCGCGATCACCGGCTTCTGCGTCATTTTGCCGTATGAGCAAAGGTAAAGCCACTTTCTGTTCGATTCACGACGATCTAGGTATCAGCCCCTGTGGCTTCTGGCCATCTACTCGGTGCTGGGCGTCTACTTCCTCATCAACATCATGTACCACTACACGAAAGCCCGGCTGCTGCCACCGCTGCCGGGATTTGGGGTTGGTATAAGTTAAATTTTTCGGTTGAATATTTTGGCAATCTTTCTCCTAACCACTCGTCTTGAAAATGCGGGAAAGCAGCGGCTTTCTTTTTCCAGTTTTTTATCTGGTGGTCGAGGTGAAGCGTTTTCTTGAAAACAGACAAGCCCACCCCACCAACCCAGAACCCTACCCCATTCATTCACCTCTGTTTTAACCCCCCCTTTTTCCCCCGCCCCCCCCCCTCCGTCTAATCTTTTCCTCTTTCAGAAATCAGGTGATCGCTGGTGCGTGGCGTGCCAAAACTGGAAATGCGATCGCACCCACCATTGCTCAGTCTGCCGAACGTCAGTTTTTCTCTCAACTTCTGATTCTTTCCAATGTAGATGCGTGCTGGGGATGGACCACCACTGCATCTGGATCAACCAGTGCGTCGGCAACCACAACCATCGTCACTTCTTCCTCTTCATCTCCCACCTGACGCTCACCGGGCTGATGATCGTTGCGGCGGGCGGGCACTCGTTCTACGACCACATTTTCATGGTAATTTTTATTGTTTTTTTTGGCAGTCGAATGGATTGATGATTCTGGCTGTCGTGGAAAACATGAATCTTGTTCTGAAAGGGCGCAGAAATCTTCACCCGCATGAATAGCCAGCAAAATTAGTCCATTTTCAGTTCGACCACAACTACTGCAATGTGCAGCTCGACTACGCCCCGTTGCAAGGCCACATTTGTGAATTTGGCGAGCTGGCCAGGAATTCGAGTGGGTTTATTACGCTTAGATCCTTATCATTACCGGCGATATTTTTCTGTTTTATAAATATACAAAATATGGATTTTTCGACCAGCCTTTTGTATAGTTATAACTTACAATATGGCCATATGCGACGAACAGGCAAAGCCGGCTTTTTTCATTGCTAGCCGTATCTCATTGACAAAAAAAAAACGTTTTCTCTCCTCGATAATGAAAAAGAAACCATGTAACCATTTTTTTATCATCGTTGATTCGCTAGAGTGCGCTGCGGTTTCCATGAAAACAACGGAAATTTTCATTTTTGCCTATTTTTCGATTTTTAGTGTCGAAAATTTCATTTTTTTCAGTCATCTTCTGCTACATGCTGTCCTTCCTGCTCTTTCTGCTCGTCGGCGGGCTGGCGTTGTGGAACGTCTACCTCATCTCCAAGGGCTTCACCTACGTCGACTACTTGGTATCAATTTTCCACCTTTTCACAATTCACATCCTCTTTTCCAGTTTTCCAAGTTCGGCAAGTGTCGCTTCCTAATTGAAGAGGTGATTACACACATTTTTCAATACAGAGCAACAACTCGGCGGGCGCTTTTTCGAGGGCCTCTTGTTTATTGCCCTCCGGGTGCTTTTGCAATATCTGGGGGTTCTTCCGATGTCGAGAAATGTCTAGTATTTTATATTTCTGTTAGTGTTTTTAATAAAATTTAAGTAGATTTGAAGCGGAAAAACAAAAAAAAGCATAAGAACCAATTTTAGTCCAGAAAATCTATATTTTTTGTATTTTTTCATCAAATTTTTGAAGTTTTTTCCAGCTTGGATTTAATGAAAAACAGTTTAGAAGCACTTCCGCTGTATTATATCAGAAAAATCCTTAGAAAAAATCGCCGCTCCCAGCCCCCGATAATGCAAGAGAACCTTTCTCCAAAACGCGCTTGCAGCGATTATTTGTGTGGTTCCATGGCAAACCGTGTTTTTCAGAAAGGCTGGGACGGCCGTCCTACCGGCTACCGCAACCCCTACCACCACGGCTTCGTCGAGAACTGGCGCAACTTCCTCGGGCTGCGGCGCAACCGGACGTTCCTGCGCCATGTGCTGCTCCCCTCGGCCCACCCGCCCATCATCCTCGACCAGAACGGCGAGCTCGAGATCGGCTTCCAGCCGCTGAACACCCACGCGAGCCGCAGCGAGTCCGACGAGATGCTCGTCTAATGAAGCTCGTCCCCATGTGTACAGGTTTACCAAAAAAATCCCCTCTCTGTCTTGACGGAGAAGGGTGGGATCCAAATGTGAGTTAAACCAGTCGAAAGCCCTGGAAACGGCGAGTTTGCCAAACAACCGCATAACAGTGTTGTTTTTATTAAACGCGCCGTTTTATAGATTTGAAAAACATGAAGGAGCCGCTTTTGCTTTTGAGTTGAAAGGGCAACTTTCGCATTTTTCTTGCGCGAGGTAAATTTGCTCTTTCGGCAAGCTCGAAGAGCAGCTGAATTTTTAACAAACTCGTATAGAATATCGCATTTAGGTATTAAAACACGGATATGTAAATTGTTTGCAAACTCGCCGTGTTCCGGGCTTTCGAATGGTGTAACTGCCACTCCGATCCGTCGACTCTGTCGAGATTGACCGGGTATTTTTTGGGACAACCTGAACTCGTCTTTCCCGTCGCTCATCCCCATTGTCGAGATTTGTTTTTTTTGCTTCCCCGCCCCCTCAATGATCTGTGATTCGAATCTCATATCGAGTATAAACCGCGGTGCCCTGATTTTTGTCCTTCCCTCTTTTTTCAGACTGGACGTATTTCGTCTAGTACTACCCCCGTACCTCTGTAATAATGTAGCCAACGTATCCACCGCTCGTCCCCGCCCCGTTGCCTTCCTCGAGCTGTGATATAGCATTTCCCCGCCCGGGTGCCCCCTAACTTGTTCAGAATATCAATTGCTCCCCCGATTCCCCCCCCCGCCCACCACTACGCATCATCGTTTGATCATCTGTGTACATGTCCACATAATAAAGCAGCGATAACCCGTAAAAAGTACAAATTAAAGAATTTATTGTGGCCAGGAAAACTCGGTGCGGAAAGCGTGGACTTATTGCGGCAACTCTTCGGCCGCTCGGATGTTGTTGTTGGTGGCTGGAAAAGGCGTTGGAAAGTGGATTTCCGGTAAATTTGTGAATTTGGAGTGGCTACGGTGCCGTTTACATAATGGATCTTTGCTCAACGTTGTCCTACCGGGTTGTAAAGGATACCAAGATACTCGCCAGGCCAAACCGAACATTTTGGTAAACTTTGCGCCCCTGTGTACAAACAGGGAGCCAAGATACAAGGGTTAACGTAAACCGTAATGGAACCAATTTTTTAGGTAAATTTCTGAATTTTCGAGCGATCCTTGGAGTTCTTGGGAGCTTGAGATGTCACATAGCTAATTCAATAGAGCTTTAATTCTGGACAAAGCCCATCTTACAAAAAATCTTACAAAAAAAGCAGGATAAGGGTTTTGGAGAAAATTCGCTTCGGAAGCGCCCATTTTGCCCATTTTTCTAACAAAATTGTATCTTTGAGAATCTTTTACTCGAAGACCTTATCGAAAAGTGCTTTTTGAAAGATGGGATTGGTTCGGAATTTCAAGCTCCATCGCTCTCTGTCGAGCTATATCACAGCGCAAAACTCGCAAAGGCTGCCTAACCAGCCCAGATTTACATTCGCTTCGCTCTGGGCTGACATCACAGTTCCCAGTTATGATTCAGAAGACGTTTTCCGGACCAGGGAAAGCCCCGCCGAAATTTCGCCCAAAAACGAGAGAATTTGTGAAAAACAGTAGCTAGCCGAGGAGCTGGGCGGGCCCGCTGCGTGATAAGACGTGAGAAGGGGGCGGCTGCCGCTACGCTGGCAATGTAACACCGGCCACACCTTTGGAAGTGGAAGGTCAGAATATTGAGGGCATTTTTTGCTGGGGAAAATGATGATGTTTTGCGGATTTCTAAACCATGGCGGGACGCGGCGAAAAAACTACGAGGGAGGGATGGGCGTGGGAGATTTGAGGGTTAGAAATTGTGAAATCAGCGCGCTTGTCGTGACAAACCAGCTGTTTTTCGCGGCAAAAACGGGATAAACTCTGGTGCTGGCCGGCGTTTCCACGCAGCAAAGTATCGGAATAAGATCGAAATTTGACGATATGTGCTAGCTACCACTTTTAACAACTATCAACCAAAAACTGAGCGAAACACCAACCGGTACACTGCTCGGAGCACTCGGGCAACCAGGCGGTCACCCCCGAACGCTCGTATTCACAGCCCCACCAGCCGCCCTCGATGCCGGCCCCGGTTTGGAAGGGCAATTGGTAGCAGCCGATCAACTCTCGGAAGTCGCTAAAAAGTATTGCGTTCTTGCCGTAGGCGGTAGCTGCTCGGATTGGTAGCCGGCAGCCCTGCTTTTTCATAGCTAGCTCGTTCGCACCGGAAGCTCCGGTAACTGGCTACATGTAAGTTTTACGCGACGTATCTATTGCAACTTCTGAAAGCGTGCTCGTGGCCAAAAAAACTCTAAACGCTAGACTGACGTGGTCACAACTTTAGGCGCTTTTTGCGAAACTCACGCGCAACGGTTTTCCCAGTTTGTGTTGACGTTGTTCGAGAAGGTATCCCGGCAACGTTGCAGCTGGGTGGCGTAGTTGATAAAAACGTTTCGGATCGTCCCGTCGTTGTTAACGTATGCTAAAAACATCGATGTGCTGCGCGAGTCGTCAAAGAGCCAATTTTCTGGTGGAAAAGGATGAATAAGCTTTTTTGATGCAGTAATGACATCAGGGCCGTCGGAAAAGTTTAGGTAGTTTTGTAGCCATAAAACCGAACCATTAATAAATTATTTAGTTCAATTAAACGGTAAAAAACCTACTGTCAAGCCCGGGGCCGCAAAGGAAAGAGATCTGCGAGTACACGGTGAAAATGTTGATAGCCTGACCGGAGTTGGCGCCCTGCATGACGTGGAACTGAACGGAAAGCTTGAGAAAAAACTTCTAGACGTCGAAACCTTGACACTTTCGCAATCCTGAAGGGTGCGGCCGAGGCATTTCATCCAGTCGGACCATGCGCTGAAAAAGTAGGTTTGTAAAAACGGTTTTAAAGGTTTTAAACGTTACAGGCAAAATGCTTCAGTTTTGCGATTTTGGACTTACCGGTAAGATCAAGCCTCTGGTGCGGTTGGGTCCTTGTTTGGTCTGGTCGGGGGGGGTTTAGCCTCTTACACCATAGCTAGTTCCAAAAAAATACCTGCAAACGGTAAGGCCTCCGTCCACAGAGGTACCGAACATGTTCTCAATCTCGGCACGATAGCAGTTGACACGATCCCAGAGATTACCTAAAAAAGGTTGAGCGGCTTCTTTAAAAAATGTCAATTTCTCCCGAAGCCGCATTATTGCTGCGAGTACTTCCTGGTGTAAAATCAGGGATAGAAAGTTGTTCACGGAATTCAGGATCAAAAGCGAGAAACCTTCGTTACGAAAAGCAAAAATAAATTCCATGAGGGATCGGTATCGCTAGGGCTTGGTAATCAACTTTCAATGTTATAACTTTGTTTGTTTTCAAGTATCCCTTGCTAAAAGTTGCACCAATCGATTCGTCTCATCGATCTCTACAAAATGAGTCGCTTTACGAACGTAAAATTCGATGGGGCGTGGAGAAGAACCCCTTGTTAGTTCCAGCTTACCATTGCACTTGGTCAAGTTCAGCGCCATGCCAAAGTTGTTGTCGCAGCAGTTGTAGACGTCCACCTCGCAAATGCGGCCCTGTGGTTGCTTGCACACATCGGCGTGGAGGACGCCTAGGGGGTAATAAAAATAACAATAATAAATTCTAAGATACGATTATTTGTAGCAATATCCACAGTCTGCACGCGCGCGATAAAATGCCGCTTTTACGCGCTGACATGGGTCACAAGCGTAAAAACAAAGTTAAAATAAACGAATTAGAACGAAAATCAGCAGCATAAACCTCAAATGCACTCGGTAGCGGCATCAGCCGCTTTAAAAACTACCGCTTAAAAGTTAAAACCAGCTAATTCGTATAAATATAACACCAGAAAGATGCTCACCGACAAATACGGCGAGTAGGACGTAGCGAAGCATAGTTTTTCTATTCCTGGCCGTTCTACCGGGGGGTTCCCTCTAGCAGAAGAAGCCGAATCCGCACGGTAGCCCTTCTACGCTGCGCTATCGTAAATTTTGCCACGTTATCGCGCCTCGGCTGGTGGGAGTGAAGAGTAATCAATTCTCACCCCCACCACGGCACACGTTACGGTTATCAGGAGATGAAAGGGTGGGGGGGGGGCTGAAACATGGCGAGTAAACGCGGCTCCTGAAATTGGGTCTAATGTTGGCTCTTTTCGGGGGATGGATCCAACTGAAACTCGTCGTTGAGAACGAGAAAATGGTTGGAAAAAGGGATGCGAAGACCGGGCCCATGAAGGTCTAGGACAGACCCTGGATATCGGTCACTAGAACCCTAAAACGACATTCCTTTGGCTGACCCTTTAAAAAGATAATATAGGCCTTTCTGGGCCATTTGCATGATAATCCTTACCCCCATGCAGGGTGTCACCAAAAACGAACCATCTGGAATTTCGCCGTGTTACACCCAATCGGTCCCAAAATTGGATGAGAGGTGTACCAGGCCTTAAATAACCAGAATCCTGACTTATAGCCCCGTAGCTACAGTAATTCTCGAGTTCTAACAAAAATAAACTTTATTTTCCATTTTCCATAGGGTTTCCGTGGAGTTGGACCCCCTTAACATCAAGTGAAAATGATTCGCTAGCCCATTCTTATCGTGATCGTTTTGCAGATACTGCCCATTTGAAACTTGGTTGGATTTGGAACCTCCGTGGACATTCAAAAGCGTCTCGTCGGCCGCACCTTGAAATTCGTTTCAATTTAAATTTGAAAGTCGGTAATTCGAAAATTTTGGCCTTCTTTTGACATTTTTCATACATTTTTGACCAAAAAAGCCAAAATAATTAACAAAGTTGTAACGAGTGGACTTTTATATGGTATTTATGGGCTCTTTATAGCTGAAAGCCATGCAAAATGATATCTAAAAAAATGGGCTATAAACTGTCTGTAGGTCAAAAAAGGGAAATTAGATTCCCCCTGCTAAAAGTCCGCCCCTCCCCCGTTAACTCACCAGTACCGTTTTTCGCGAGAATCTCTTTGTGCTAATTCTGGCGGTCGCTTAAAAAAAGTCTGTTGACGGAATCTGACAAGACGTCGAATTTTCGTTGTAACAGGGATCGGGCTTCCAGAGAAAAAATTTATTTCCGCTTGAAGATCGCTGAGACGGTTAAGAAAATAGTTTAGAGGCTCGTTTTCTCAGGGGAGCCAAGAAATTCCAAGCCACCCGGCTTACTTCCAACACAGCCATGAATAGAACACAGCCAAGAAGAAGTAGGATGATCGTCAAATAAACTTTGGCAATCATGACAAAAGCTTCTTGTTCTTCTTTTTGCGCTTCTGGGGCTTTATTGGATTCGTTGGAAGCTTCGGTGCCGTTCTAAACAACCTAGTTAGCATGGCTCTGAGTTTAACCGGAAACCCGGTAAGATCTGGAAGCTTACGACTCAGTCGCCTACAATGTAAAAGGCCCTTACTTTGCTTGTTTCTTCCGGTTTTTTACTTTCCGGCTTACGTAGTAGGTCTTCGATGGCTCCGCGCACTACCAGTCGCTGAACATTGGATTAGTTTTTTTTTGTATTTAGGACCCTAAAGGAACGGGCATAGAATGTCAAATTTTCGGAATTTCGAGGTTTAGTTAGAAACTTGAGTATTCGTAATCTCAAAAATAATAATCGCCATTTTCATAATTTTGAATTTTCAAAACATGGCATGGCATTTTTTAAATATGGTTCTTTCGGGCTGCAAAGTAAGCTCTTAGTACATATCAAATGGCATTTTCAAAATATCGAAAATGTTCAAAACCCAGAAAATAGTCCCCCCGTTATCCTATGTGCTGCCCATAGTTGTCAAAAACAGTTTTTAGGCTATAAAACTTTTATAATAAACACCCACAACCCCTTCGGGCTGCTGGAATCCCTCTCTGCGACCCCCCGACCACACAGAAACTAAATAAATTTCTATTTTTTATTTTCATTCTACAGGGACTCAAAATAATAAAGCTTTACTTTAAATTATTTTATCGTAATTTGGGACGATGAAAGAAGGGGTGAGGAATTAGGATGGAGGGACCGACAATATCCAAACATTATATTTTTTCCGCGTCCTAACAAATTTATTAGTATATTTTTTTGGTGTTCAATCGATTCGCGTTTTAAAAATATCGAAAATCTCAAAAATTTTATTTTTCCCGAAACGACAATAACGATCACCGAAAAGCCACGTTACCTCATATTTGTAGGAAATTTGATTCCAATTCTCGTCAACAAAATGGATGATTTGGTTTGCGGTGAAGGCGCTGGAAAGGAAAGGTACTATGCTATCACAATTAATTATAAGTGGCAAACTTACCTAAGCGTCACATATTTCTCCTGGTCGATCTCCGCAAATTGCGGTGCGTCAAACACAAAATATCTGTTCGGATTTGCCTTCAGGACCATGAACTCGAGAGTCCCATTCTTCTGACCCCGGTCTTCGAGTTTCTGAAGACGTCTTTTTTGAGAAAATGCCTTGGTTTCAGTAAATGTTTACCGTTCTAAAACGCTGAGGCTTGCTCGAAGATTTGGGCAAGCTTGGGAAAGTCAAAAATTGTAAAATTTAAATTCTCAGAAGCAAGAGGAAGCAGAAACGTTGCTACCGGCTTGTCGAAACTCTTTTGTCGAAATTTCCCTTTGTAGCAATTGCATTTTGCGGAAATCCATTCCGCCCAAGCCGGCGGATAATTCAAATTTTTGGGTGTTGATTCGAAAAAATGAATTACGAAGAAACGTTAGTAAAAATGTTGCATAGTAATTTTAGCCACGATTAACGCGCACAGAATCCTTTTTAAAGAAAGGATTCACTCAAAATTTATCGCTCTCTCTGATGACAAAACCGACCCGTAAGTTTTCCAACGTCGGTGTCCATTCTGCGTCGCGACCATGGGCCGGAGTGCCACCTAGCAGCACTCTGCTGAAAACCAGCACAGTCATTTGGCGCTTAAAAGAAATCCGGGAAATTTTTTATAATTACCTTTAAACGTCAAAAATTTTGAAAAACGCTTTCCCGGAAGCCTTTCACGGCGCGCTAGAGTAATTTGGAGTAGTGTGGAGCGCATAAATTGTTTAAATTGCAGAAAATGAAGCTATTTTATTTTTAGACCAGGGTTGAAAAACCGCGCACCAAAACCCCCCAGTTTCTCTTCATCTGGGTGGGTTAATGGGAGTTTTGGTTCAACTGTGTGGGGGGGGTAGTTGGGTGGGTGGGGCCGCTTCGCGGCTTTTCAACCCTGGCCCCGTCTAAAGCACATGGTAGTCAAAAATATGCATATTCTTCCAGGAACTTGATCGCAAAAAAATCAAAAGAACCCCTTCTGCGCCCTTATATAGGCTTACCCCACTTCCGGCGCATGCAAATTGCCTCCTAACAAAGAGGTTTCTCGATATCTTTACAAAAACTCAATTTTAATAGCGAAAACAGTAATTTTTCCGAACTTTTATGTGTGTGCACTCATCTCGGCGCCATTACGCACCTAATGACGTATCATGCGACCCTTAAAAACCTTCCCCTGAGGCTGTAGGTGCGATACATACTCACGGAAGTTGCATGCAAATATACACACACACACAAAACACTATTTTTTTATATATAGTAGGATTTTAGCCCTTCCTCGGATACTATCCCCTTCAGAATGATTAAAAAACGGGCCTCTGAACTATATTACCCGAGATACGGTACTTACTGGACAATGTAGGCTTTCTCGTAGCTGACTTCCGCGTATTCATCGCCGGCAATGATATAGAACTTGCGAGGCTGGTGCTCCGTCTGAACCAGCGTGTATGCTGATGTTGTGGCCACGAGCAGCGCGAGGGTGAGATCGAGCCGCATTAACGTTACGTGAGCGAGCCGGGGGTATAGGGGGGATTGACTGAACTGACTGTTGAGCGCAGAGCTCCTCATTATATACCCACAAAAACTGCCCCAAGGCATCAATTTGAATCCCGCCGTTATGGGTAGGCACAGAAAGGTCGATGGGTCGCCACTAAGGATCTTTAAAAGCGCTCGGAAGTCAAAATTGGTGCTTGCGGGGATTGAACCGACTGGTCAAAAACGAAAGGGTCACTGCCGAGAAGGACCTGAGAAGTGATTTCGTTGCGCAAAAAAACGTGAAATATTTGAATAAAACAGAAATGTTCTCCGGGCCCCCCAACCCCCCCCCCCCCCCAATTCCCACCCCCCAACCCCCCCCCCCAAAACCCCCCACCCCCAAAACCCCCACCCCCAAAACCCACCACCAAAGCACAACCGCCCATGGGTCCGGTCCCCGATGGCTCCCGGGAAAAGGCGTCTGTCGGGTTTTTGCCTGGGGCGGAAATAGCAGCATGATTTTACCCCGCAGGCTTGCTTCGCTGGCGCGCGTCTTCGCACGGTTGCGGTCTTTCTGGGTTTCCAATTCTACCGGACGTTTTATTAGGCGCCGGGCCGCTGTGCCGGGCAAAGTGAGTTGGAGTGCGCGGCGATCACATGTCGTAATTCCTTGCAAGGTACCCAATCTCTTGATCTCTGTCATTCTTTTGGTCAATTTTCATAATTAAATTGTCTAGAATGATCAAAATTCCCTGAGGATGCCAGAAATAGCGTCAGAATTTGTAAATTCAAGCGTTTTCACGTCCAAACACGGGAAAAAGATCATGCGGCGCGGTCGCATTTGGCTATTTGCCAGGAATCAACACAGGGTCCGTGGACCAGGTTTCGGAGCCCCCTTAAAACCACATAGTCCTCTAGACCGTTCCTTCAAAACGAGAATATGTGCTTTTTTTGCCTCATTTACATAGCAGATACTTTCAAAACCACATCGTCCTCTTGGATGTCCGATCCACGGCCCCAGTAGATAAATAGGGTGCTGAAGAAGGTGCAAAAACACGTGGTGTCAATGGGGATCGGGCGGCTAGCCCGAAACCCGTCCTCTCTCTCCTCTTTGCAGCGAGCACCACTCTTCATGCTCGAGGGGGGGAAGCGAAGGAGGCGCAGCATGAACGATTGAATCCAGCTTGTCCGAGTTTATGAATATTATACCGCGCTTACTACGTTTTATTCCGGTTATGAGCGTTTTTATGAATTTTGATTTTGCGAGTCTTGCCACGGCCGAGACCGGAAAGATTGTTCTACTATAAGAAAGCTCTTAAAAAACGGAGAAGAGGGTTTTTTTTATCATATTTTTTCAAGAAAATTATTTCCATCTGATTTCGTCGATTTTCTTGGCTCTACCTTCATTTATTTTTGTGGATTCCTTAGCGGATAAGTTTTCGGGTGGGAAATCACTGAAAATTGTATGAAATTATATCGAAAAACCGGAAAAATCGTTTGGTGAAGCAAAAATCGTGTATTTAAGGAACACCTTCCGCAAAAATACGAAAATTTGGGGTTTCGAGGTTTTTCCAATTAAATCGCATTTTTCCTTGAAATCCCCGGCGCGAAATCCTTGCAACAGCTTTATCTCGTTACAACGTTCTCATTTAATGATGTCCTTTTTCAAGTATTTCCAAGTCAATTTTGCAGCGACAAAAAGTACCGGCTTCCGCTTCTCTGCTTCGGCTTGCTCACCTGTATGCGATGGTGGATGAAGTGAAACGAACCGGCTGTTCGAGCGTCTTCGTCGTGTCTGCACTCTCTCATTCTGCCCTCCGTCTCTACGCGGCTATCGTCTTTGTCTTTGCCGTAAGCTTTCACTTCTAGTCCCTAGCCGTAAGGGGATTTCAGCACAAACATTCGGCGGATTTTCTGAGTCCGATTTTTTTGGTACTGGACTCTTTGCAGGGGAGAATTTTTTAGCGGGGAAACCCATTGTTCTCCAGTTCCTTACGGCTCTATAACGAAATATAAAGCGTTTTTCCCCGGTTTTTACACATAAAAACACTTAAAAAGTAAAAAAACTTCATGAATTCTGGGGTTTTGGTCAAAAACGTATAAAAAGGGAGCAGCAAAGATTTCCAAGTCGATTTTGGTCATTAAAAAGCTTGAAATAGAGTCAGGATTACAGTAAGGTCCTCGGAATTTGTAAATGCCAACGGTTTTACGTCAGAAGCGGGATCAATACTTTGCGCACGCAGTCGCGTTGCGGCAGTGGTTGGCTATAGGCCTCTCACCCCTTTAAAGGAATAGTGACAATGATCGTATTGCATTTTTTCAAGGCCCTAATCGCACACCAATATTGGGAGCCGTCAGCCTCGATCAGCGATGAACTACGGAGCGGAAATCAAACAAATTCCACTGAAAACGCAACGGTGACTGTCGGCGAATTGACGCCGAAAATGGCTGCACCGGCACAGATGACGCGAGACGAATTTTTGGGGAAAGTACAGGTGCGTAAAAATAGATAACTTTTTTGTAAACGTACTTCCAGACAAACCTCGGCTGGTATGGGGCGGATCGTGGAGTATTCTGCGGGGATGAAGCTTGCTTCTACGTTAAGGACACGTTCGGTGGGGTTACTGTGGGGTAGGTGCCTTTTAGAAAGCGTATCAGATTCATTTAGTGATCGCCCAGTCCGTGGTATCTACATTTTCGGGTTTGGCACCGTCGCCGTTTCGCAAGCCATTTTGAACATTCCCGACGGCAAGTTTAATTTTTCTGGGATGTAAAATTACCAGCTAGTTTCATATTTAACGTTACGTAAGAAAACTATAAACTCTAAAAAGTCAAACGTATCCTTTTCCAGAATTCACCGAGGCCAATCTGGACACGGTCAGCTGGAGCATCAACAAAACGTTCGTCCAGCCGATCGGCTACATGTTTCCGGTGGTGGCCGGCATCTTCGCCTCCCAGGCACTACCAAATGACGGTCGGTTTTGAGAGGGAATTAAAGGGGCTGGAAAGTCAACCTGGAAACTAGCCACCCGCGGCCGCAACGCGACCGCGCCCCACGTTGCTTAGCCCATTTTTGGTCATTAAAGCGCGCTTGCTAATTAATTGCTAATTTTGATGCCACTTTTGGAATCCTCAGACTACTTTAATTGTTCTAATTGTTTTAACATTAAATTTGACCTAACTGGGTTCCCCAGAGGGCATTACATGTAATTCCGCCCAAAAGTCTACCTTAACTTTTTGCCTTTTCTCAAATATTTGGCCTTTTTCGCAGCTAAATCGGCCACCTGATGTTTCTTAGCTATCTCCCTTAATTTTCTGCCCCAGCGGAAACGTTCGATTTTTGCCTTTCTAGGCCCCTGAATCGTAGCCTCGCTTTCAGAAAACACCGATGGCAACGTGCTTTTCCTTGGGCTGGGCGGGGGGGACGTTGAACAACCTGCTGACGGCCGGCTATCCAAATGTAAGTGGATTTTTGCGGATACTTTAAGCTTTTTAGCTAGCGTACTTCAAAACCTCAAAAATTTAGATAAACGTCACCTCGGTCGACATCAACCCCGTGATGAAGGAGATGGCCGTGCAACTTTTTGACAATGTTGAGACCGAGAAAAACCATATTGTCATCGTAGATGGGGTGGAGTTTATGAGGGCTGAGATTGCGAGGGGTGAGTTTTAATGAGTTTAACTTTATCATGTGTATAAATTAACGTGTATTAACGTATCCAAAAAGCTATAGTTTAAATAATGGTAGTTTTAAACGTATAAGTTTGATTTTAGAAGCCCATTACGACGCGATTATCGGTGATGTATGCTACAATAATGGCGATAAGCCGAATATATGCCCGATCGATTTGTTCCTGGACGATAACGTTGCCGCGTTATATAAGCAGCTCTTGAAACCAACGGGTACGACATTTGACACTTTTTAGCGAGTCAAAACGCTTGAATTTGATAGCTTCTGACTGTCTGATAGTTTTTATGCGTTTGAGACTTATTTTCCAACTTTTTTCCACATTTTAGGCGTTCAATAAATTCATATGCCTTTATAGAACTTTATCGGAGTTTCTGATATATATAAACGATGGTTCAATGCTGTGAAAACCAATTTTTATTAGCTTACTAAATTCTGGTAGATACCTTATCGTTGCAACGGTGTCTTTTTAGGTTTCCTGGCCCATAATGTCGTCGCACGAGGCGAGCTGACGTTCCAGGATGAGATTATCACAAATGTGGGTTATTTCTAGGTTTATTAAATGCGTATAAAATATACTAATCTATACTAATATACTAAGTCAAAGATCTCCACCGTTTTCTAACAATAGAGACGCTAAAATCGATACCAATTCAGATCCTCGCCCTGCACAAGCGTCATTTCGGCGAGGATAATTGCGTCATGTACAAATGTCATTCGATTAGAAATTTTGTGAGTTACAAAAATAATTTTAAAAAAGTAATAAATCCATATTCTCGTTCAATTTTTAGGTGTTAATGTGCCGGCCAAGCGGCATGCCATCCTCTGAAGACTTTCAACGGGTAGAGCGCGAATTCGCCGCCAGATTCGGGTACCAGATTGTCGAGGATCCGCTGTAATCAAATTCTATGTACAAAACAATTGTAATTTATTATATTTGATGAATCTGATACGTGTATGCACCGTTTTTATTACAAAACCGAGCAATAAATCATCAACTATATCAATTTTATTGTGGTGCGGCTGAGGCCGAATTTAAAGGGCTGGTTCAACTTTTAAAGCTTGGGCTGGTACCTTGGGACACTATGGGCGTAGCGATACCGCGCATGAACAGTCCCTCATTACGACAGCTATTAGATAGCCGGGAAATGCGAGAGGCGCAGACACAAAAACGCAGAGCGAGCTTTATTGGCTGAACTAGCCCTTTAACTCGATGGGGAAAGGAGCTAGAGCTTAGATCTCAACGGCCCTAGCTGAATTCGACTCTCCCGAGTCCAACCAAGTCAAAATCAAAACCTAAAAACTTCATTTTCATATTTAAAAATCGATTTTAAAATACGGCATTTTTCGCGGCAACGCATTGCTCTGTACACGTCTGAACATGCCGTTTGAGCATTTTCACGCGTAAACGTTCGCGTCCTTGAAATTTCTCATTTACGGTGTGCTATCCCCCTGCCTGCCGGCTAAGTTCTTACAGTTGTCGTGGGTCCAAAATTGCTTTGAGCAGGTTAGCAGCTTCATCCCAAGAATGGGGCTGTTCGTCGAAAAGACCCACGATAAACGAGTGTCAGGTGGCAAGCGCACTTTTTGTGTCGACATTATTGCCATTAAAGACATTGGGCCGTGACTAATTTTCTAGCAACAGATAATGGAGCGTCAGGTGGCACTCGCATAGGAGTTCGCTGTTAGCCAACAAGCTCATGGGCCAAAAACTGTGGCTTTTCCAAATGTTTTGTTCGCTTTATCTTTCATCCTTCGCTCTACTTCAAATTTTATGCTTTCAAAGCACTACCAAAACCATTTGATAAGTAGGAGATCGGCACAAATCGAGGAAAACAACGCTCATTTTGCTCTCCCGACCGTGAAATTGGTCTCCAGCTAATAATTTATCGTGCAAAAAAGGATCCTTCGTAGGCTATTTCGGGCATTTAGTTATTTTTTTCTGGTTGACCGACTAACTGGCCTAATCAACCAAATGTGCTACTGATCTTTAAAACTCGAGATATACCACTTTTAAAGCGATCCTTTAGTTAAAATCGTCAACTTCGAGCTCGATTATTTTGATCTTCCAAGCCGATTTTGAAAAACTAAATATCGCTATCGTATTCAGAAAATTTTTCTCTTTCGAATGAATTATCTGACTCAAAATTTTTTGAAACTCGAAAAAATTGACGTTTGATTGTGGCTTTTTTTTTGTATGGGAAACAGGGAAAAATAGCCTACTTTAATCAGCTGTAAGACGTCGTCTAGACGAAGCCTACCTTAATAAAAAATACCATTAGAATCAGAATAAAATTCCCTATCAGAAAAGCTACTTAAAATAAATTAGAACTGCAAAATAAAAAGTAAGGCATCATGGCAAAACCCTTCGCGGGGGCGAAAATCGACACTAAAGCTTTTATCTCGTGTTTTAAAGATCAGTAACCAATTCGGACAACGAGGTGATGATCAGTGTGATCGAGCTATCTGTGTGCAAATTTTCAGGCAATTCTGAGCCCGGGTTTGTTCGGCCTCCCCTAGTCAAAGCGAACATTCCAGAACTCTAGAAAAGCTTTCTAGAAATGGGCGTACGCCATCGCCCATGGCTTGCGATCTATGCGATGACGCTAGCCGCCCTGATCCAGCAGGCGATAACCGTGCCCATCGACATCACCACTACCTCCGAGCCGACGATTCACATCCCGATTCTGGCTACACCAGCGTACGCGACTGACAATCGTACGATTCACGTCCCGTTTCTGGCCACGACCTCGGATCCGACGATTTACATCCCGCGTGTGGGTACAACAACAGCCACGACTTCGCTCCCCAACACGACCTCGGATCTGACGATTCGCAGCCAGGTCCTGGCCACGACAGTGGTCTCTCTGCCCGACACGGCCGCGGCTCCGACGATAAACATCCCGTCTTCGGCTACAACAGCGGCCCTGAATTCGCTCCCCAGCACGACCTCGGATCCGACAATTCACAGCGAACTTCTGGCTACAACAGCGCTCACGACTTCGCTCTTCAACACTACCACCGGTTCGGTGATTGATAGCGGAGTTCGGGCTAAAACAGCGCCCACGACTTCACTCCTCAACACTACCCCCCTTCCGACGATTGATAACGAACATTTGGCTACAACAGAGACCCTGAATTCGCTCATCAACACGACCTACGATCTGACTAGTTACAGCAAATTAGTAGCTACAACAGCGCCCACGACCTCGCTGGGGTGGCATGATTTCGGTTACGGAAGTCTGGAGGTGAAGCTGCGCTCGAAAAGTGTCACCAACGAGGTGATTATGTATGTCCAGAAAGCGACGTCGATGCTAGAAGCGGCGTCGGGGGGGCGTCAAGACGTTTATGACGATGGTCCATAGTTTGAACAGACATTGGGCGTTTCAAGCAATCACCAAGGTCAACATGGTGACTGCCGCCATGTCACTGATCCTCGAGGTGGTCGGGCCGGACCCGTTGGAGGAGCAGTGCAACGCGATCCGCGCGGAAATCCGTGCGGCCGTTGACGTGATGATCAAGGCGATCAAGGGCTCAACGGACCATTTGGCGCACCTCATCGGCTCGTCGGCATTCAGGGTAACTTTTTAAACCGGGGTTATTTGGCAAAAATGGGAAGCGGATTAGGAATCATTGAAAAACTCTGCAAACATGATGCTGCGCCCAACAGAAAACGCCACCTCGACCCTAGAAGGTTCCCTTGTGCCTCGTTTTTCGGGGCTTTTGTGGGGTGTACGGCGTGGCATACAGTAGCGGTCAAAATGATGTCCGGTCGGGAGATCGCTTGTAATTCGATCCGGTTACACGCAAATTTTCCGAAAATTCGTGTCCTAATCAATTGTGCTACTGGCAATCTGATGACAATATCAAAATCTGCCACATTTTTAGTTTGATTTAGTTTTTTTATTTTCACCATTTTAAAACAATCGCGGTTTCATTATCAAACTAAAATTTCCGCAGATTTTGATAGTGCCATCAGATTGCCAGTGGCACAATTGGCTCGGACGCGAATTTTCAGAAAAATCGGATGTAACCGGATCCGATTACAAGCGATTTCCCGACCGGACATCATTTTGACCGTTACTGTATATCAAGTCTTAAACTCCCAAAAAGCATCAAAAAACGAGGCACAAGAGAACCTTCTAAACTCGAGGTGGCGTTTTGTGTTGGGCCCGGCATAGCTAACCGCTAACCCCTAACCGGGAACCGAACCCAAATACTCCTTTTTCCAAGGCGAGATTACCGATCCGATAAGTTTGGGACTCTACAACTTGAGGCAAATGTCATTGTCGAGAAATACGGAAACCGTCGAGGCATATCGGCTTTGGTGTCGCATGACGCCACCGGTAGCGTTGGCCAGTCGAATTCTGTCGCGGATCAACGGCGCCGACTCCATTATGCGCTCATTTCTCAAGGCGAACAACTATAATGCCCGCGTTTATCACACGTTCGAGGTAATTGAATTTTCCGGTTGTTACGTTGTAATAGGCGGTTTCACTTACCGTAGTCTTCAAACGTATACAAACTCAAAACATCTACCTTCAGGTCGACATTCTACGGCATGTAAACAGCCTGGACCTACTCGCTGCCAGCTGCGCCTCCTTCCAGGTCAGCTTTTTGATTCAGGCATGTAGTAGTTGATTAGATGCAGTGGCCGTTCCTTAAAGGGGCTCGGAAGTCAAAATTCGCGCGTGGATGGGGGGGGTTGAACCGACTGGACAAAAACGAAAGGGTCACTGCCGCGAAGTACCAGAAAAGTGATTTCGTTGCGAAAAAACCTAAATAGATGAGTAAAACCAATAATTCTCCGGCGAAAACGACTTTTTGACTGAGCGGCGATTCCATGTCGTAATGCCTTGTAAGGCACCCAATCTCGGCTATTCTTGTGCAATTTTCATGATTAGAAAGTCTGGAATGATCAAAATTCGATGAGGATCCCAGAAAAAGCGTCAGAATTTTTATATTCAAGCGTTTTCAAGTCCAAACAGGGGCAAAAATCATCGGACGCGGTCGCGTTGCGGTCGCATCTGGCTATTTGCCAGGAATCAACGCAGGGGCCCGCGGACCAAATTTGCGAGCCCCTTTAACATTTTAAAATTCATTATAAAATCGCGGGTTTGGATAAATACATGGTTTAAAGATTGTTGCAACCTCCCCATTTCACACGCTTGCTAATGGTCCGGCAACGCTGCATAACAAAAACCCAGCCACGTTTTCAGGAAGAGGGCGCAAGGAAGGTGATCTTCGACGATCTACTCGCCATCGAGAAAGCGATCGGGCGCCAGTTGGAGGTCGAGGCGGAGGAGCTGCGAGGTTTTTGGCCAGATCTGGCGCGAGCTGACGTAAAAAAAGCCATTGATCAGGGCGGAAGCAACGCCGAAATCGCAGACCGTGCCTACAAGAAGTTGAGGTAAATCCTAAAACTTGAACCTACTGACCGAAAAACGAAAGGGTCACTGCCGAGAAGCCCCAGAAAATCGAATTCGTTGCGAAAAACGTAAAATCTTTGAGTAAAACCCAACGACTTTTGGCAAAAATCTGAGTGCGCAGCGATTACATGTCGTAATGGCTTCTACGGCGCCCAATCGTTGGATCTCGGTGATTCTCTGATCAATTTTCATAATTAAAAAGTCTGGAATGATCAAGATTCCTTGATGATTCCAGAAACAACGTCTAAATTTTGAAATTCGAGCGTTTTCAAGTCCAAACAGTGGCAAAAGATGGTGCGGCGCGGTCGCGTGACTATTTGCCAGGAACCAACGCTGAGGGGTGTAGACCAGATTTCGGGGCGCCTTTAAAACTCCTCATATTTTTAGCGAAACCTACGAGAGCAAATTCGCTGTGATCATTTACGATGAGGCGGACAGCACCTGGACCCACAGCATCTATGGCAGGCCGGATTATGTGCTCTCGGAGTGGCTCTACAAAGGCCATAATTATGTTGTCTACCACGATAGGGGGCGAAATCGCTCGGAGGCGATCATTGACGGAATTAAGGAAATGCATGTGAAGGCGGCCAAGTCAGGTGGTGTTACGGCTTTCCTGCCCGTGCAACTCTCACACTGGATATGGGACAACATTGGAAGTACGCCGAATTTTATTCTGTCGATTTCTGCGGCGAAAAATCCGCAGGTATGTGCGTTTGGACTTGTTATCATTCTGCCGAAAATCGTCTTTTCTAAGTTCTGTTTGTCGAAAATCATTTTATCGAAATTTAATTTTGGCGAACTTTGATTTTGCCGGAATTTAATTTTGTCTAGTCGATTGTTTGACCAAAATTTGGCCAAAACGTTCGATTTATTTCAATTATTTTTTGCTTAAAATATCGACTTTGTTATACAGTTTCATATAATTAAAAATACTAAAATTAATGACAGAAATTACAGGTGCGCTATCATCGGGATATCCTGTTTTACACGGCGGTCCACATGCATTACATGGTTGGGTTGGTTTGAGGCCGGCTTTGGCCAGGATATCTAGTTTGCATTCGGGCCTCTATCGAATGGCATTTTCAAAATAGCTAAATTATTCAAAATGCCAAAAGTTTGATGTTGTAGCAACCCTATAAATCACTTTTTTCGCTTGAAATTAATTCTTATAGTATACGGGGTGTTCGCAACAAAAAACACCCGCTGAAACTTGGCGCAGAAGTATTGGATCGGAACGATAGTTATACCATTGGAAAGCTCTTGAAGCGCCGAGTTTGCTGGAATTAGAAAAACCATATTTTGATTTAAACACGCCATTTTATATAATTTAGAAACAGAAAGAAAGGCTGATGCATATCATCAGCCATCGTACTTACTTTCGGTCATTTTGCTTTGCGAAATTGAGGCGAAATTGGCTCGTATGCAACCCCGCAGGACCGGAAAATTTTTGGCAAAATACCCGGTAAAATAGCGGATTTAAATAAAAACATGGTTTCGCAAACCGGCCGTTTCAAGCGCTTTCGAATGGTTGAATGGAACTAGCGTTCCTATCCGATACTTCTGCGTCGAGTTAGAGGGGGTGTTTTTCCTTTAGTACCCTGTATTTTTAAGTTATATCGATTAGCACTTTCAAAAAGCTCGGTTTTGGACTGATTTTTGTTTATGGTATGGCTCTTTTTATTATTAGTTGCTTATCAGTAATAATAATAAATGTCTAGGAAAAAAAGATGCAGATCTTTGAACACGTCGAGAAAAAAAAATCGAATATAGCACCAAGAAAAAGCGGGGGAAAAACAATTGCACAGGACTGTACAAACCGGCATCGAGGGGATGAGCATGGAGTCAAAGGGTCGGTGGATGTAACAAAAATTATAATGGTATAAAAATTACTAAAAAATTAGCGATTATTTTTAACCGCGGTGTTCGGGGTCCTTGAAGTAACTTTCGCAGTACTGCATCACATGCTGGATTTGCTCGCAGGTCGCGTCACTGAAAGTGTTAATTAATGAAGATTCTATATTTTTGTTTCATACAGTTATTTTATTTAATGACGTTATTGTAAACTTCAATGGGCAAAAACCTTACCAAGCGGGACTCCCATAAGGTTTAGGCGCTCCTTATCTACCGTTTTAGCTCTTTTTATAGTCATTTAACGCCGTGTTTATAAAGCTATTTAATGTATTATTTTTTTTTTTTTTTTTTTTTTTTTTTCATTTTTTTTAAAATTAATTTTAATTCAATTTTTGCAAGGTATTAAATATATTTTCGCTGAGCTTTTCCTAAGCTTTTAAAGCCCAAAAAGATTTAGATAGCAGAGCCCGCATGACTAGGCGCCCACTGCCTTGCCGCTCTCCTCTCTCTGCCACTCACCCCTTTGAGTGCCCGCCCAAGGCCCTCCCCCACCCTTTCACCCCCACCCGGCCCCGTGCCCTCGCCGCCCGGTTAGCTCAGTCGGTAGAGCACCAGACTCTTAATCTGGTTGTCGCGGGTTCGAGCCCCGCATTGGGCTTACTTTTTGCTTTTTGCCGAAAAAGCTTGTGGATGGGTACAGGGTGTCCAAAAAAATTGTTCCGGACTTTGGGCTCGAATAACTTTTGATAGAAGAATACTTCACCGTGTATTACCATGCCAGAATGCTTAGAAAGTGTCTGGAACCTGATTTAGATCAACTTGATTTTTTCGATTTTTGAGTACACAACTGTACTATTGACGTTGGTTACGACCGAAAATTGTGCGTTCTTGAAAGGGTGGTGGGAAAATTCTGATTTTTGGCCTAAAAATAGCTGATATTTATAGAAACTTAATCCCCGAATCTTAGAATTTTTGAAGCACTAGTTCTTTTTTTACAAGCAAAACAAATTTCACTATTTTGCAGCTTTTTGCCTTTTAATTCGCAACTCGCTTCAAATACGCTGCCCATGGCTGATCTTTTGCAGATGGTGTCTCCAAATGACAATCCTTAGCCCAACACCAAATTTGGCCAGATTCTATGGTATTTTAATATTGCTTGCTAAAACGTGCCCTAGAGGGATACTGTAGTTTTTGTTTTTCGCGTTTTTCTTTTTATTGTAAGCTGCGATTTCGCTTAAAATTTTATCATTCGTAAACACTAGTAAGGGTCACCTATGGGCCAAAGATCGCGAAGTTCTAGCCACACACCTTCCTAAAATATGCAAAATCTTATTTTTGCATTAAGCCACGGAAATGTCGAAATATTTTGTTGCATGGGACCAAAAACTACTATTATTTGTTTTCCTGAAAGATCGAAAAGTTTCTATGGTGAAAAGAACGAGAAAACGGCGATTTTCTGTTTTCTACAGTAACCCGCCTGGAGCGCGTTTTAGCATGCCAAGACAAAATGCCATAAAGTGACGGTTTTTCGATTCTAGACTGTTCTCCGGGTGATTGTGAGAACACATGCAAAAAACTACTTTGCTCGTGTGGCAAATGACAAAGTTATGAAGGAAAGAAGAAAAACCTCCTGGGGCCTGATTTGGACCTGAGGCCCCGCACCGAAAAATCGAATTTTTGAAAATGAAAAATCAACGGAATTTCGTGGATACAATAAAAGTACGCATGAACTGTGACGAAAACACAATACTGGAATGATCTGGCTGAAGTTAATGGTTAATTTTGATTTAAAACCCCAAAATGACGTTTTTGAAAAACCGACTTCGGGGCGCTCTTCTAAATTCGTTTGCCATGAAAAGGTTTTGTATTTGCATGGGTTCTAGTTGACTGCCAGCTGAGTTTATGCCAAAAAGTCGGGGCTACTAAACCCTTGAGAACTTTTTTACCTCATCCCGAATTCGGGTATATTTGGACTTTTCATGAATTTCTTTTGAGAGATTGGACGGCCAAATAAATTTTTAAATATAATCTTAGAATGCGCCCATTAAGCAGTATTAAATAAAATTATGACAATAATTCTAGCCACGCAATTGAATTTTATAGATTGGCACGAAGATCTGCGAAATAGCACGAACCATCCGTTTTGGAGGCGCTAAAAGGCAACCTTCCAAAGGGGTACGGTAACTAGTAATTGTCTACATGATAGATGAACCCCAGTCCTACACAACCAAGCAAAGAAAACACCTAGGTTCTATTCGGAGCTTTAGAAATATTTTTTCAAAGATCGTTTTTGTCACTTCGAAAAAAACCATGACCAGGGGGTCGTTGAAAAACTCGAAAAATCACCGATCTCAAAAAATTCTTCAATATGTTTATGTGATTGTATAGAGCCCGTAGACATTCCACAACGACTTAGTTTGAGATTTTCACCATAGGTTTTTTTAATACTCGAAATTTACGAAATTTCTCCATACTAAACTTCAGTCCGCTATAACTTTTCAACCAGACCTTAGAAAAATTCTAAATTTTGCATGTATCTATCTAATGCCTACAAGAATCTACGCAGTAAAAATTAGAAACTCCCCACCACAGGCGGCTGAGAAAAAACAAATTAAACTTCCCCGAACGCACAGTTTTCGGGTGTCATTTGTATTGATACGTCGCCAAAAATCGAAAAAATCAAGTTGATCTAAATCGGAGTTCCAGACACTTTTAAGCATTCTGGCATGGTAACGCACGGTGAAATATTCTTCTATCAAAAGTTATTCGAGCCCAAAGTCCGGAACAATTTTTTTGGACACCCTGTAGTGGGCATTTTGCATTTGCTATTTTTGCTAAATCCAAGGCCTTACTTGTAGAATGCCGAGATGAAGCCGCAGTTCATCTTGGCGAAGCCCTTGATGTCCTCGATGCCAAAGGCTCTTAAAGATTTTTAAAAGTTGTAATGGATAGTGGTTTTAATCGTACCTGGACGCCGTTCGGATGGAGGTGCAGATTTGGTTTAATTGCTGGAAGGTGAGATCACCGCGTTGGCCCATACGGGGATCGAGGATTCCCTGAAAACATCTCAAGATTATCAGTTAAAAAATGGTACCAACTCTGAAAACGACTGCCCCGAAGATAAAACCCTAAGTTGCAAAAACGGACCCTTTTACGCACGGTAGGTGTATATTTTTTAGCACATCCCGTCGAGAAATAGAATAATTTTTGAAAAACCTACAAACATATTCCCTTGTCCTTGTCCTTGTGGCATTCCAGGTGGGAGACCACCGGGCGGCATCATGCCCGGCGGCATCTGGAAGGGGTTCGGGAATGGGGCCGGGAATTGCTGAGGTTGAGTGGGCGCCGCGGGTTGGGGTTGAACTGGGGGCTGGACGGGCAGGTATTGGGGTTGTTGCACGGGTTGTGGTGGTGGCATCGTTCGGGTGGGTAGAGGGGCCTGAAAAGAAACGGCTTAGGCTTTACTTGGCTTGGCTTAGTCCCAGCTTAGGTTTGGCTTAGGCTTAGCTTCGTTTAGCTTGGGCTTAACTTAAGCTTAGCTTCGACTAACTTAAAAGGCCGTTTACGGGGAGGACCGAAATAGGCTTGGCACAGTTTTTTTCGACCTAGTTTTTTTGACGCCATCGGATAGAGCATAATCGAATTAGTGGGGCCATATAGTTTTGAAAGTTTAAAAAGTTGATTTTTGGGGTTTAAAGGGCCGCCAAAGTTGCCGACATGGAAAACCTATCTCGAAAATTTCCGGACCAAATTTGCTGAAAATTTGTGACAATACCTAATTTTGGATGGAGATCATTTCTCTAATACATTTCGAAACCTGAAAACGGCTGGAACGTAGGAATCTCGCGCACTAAAAACAGTTTTTTGAGATTTTCTACTTAATGGGAAAACGGCGGCATCCTGAAAGTAGCATAGAAAGATGCGCCAATTTTTTCTACGTCGAATGATGTGTCTTTTAGGATGCCGCCGTTTTCCCATCATCTGTAAAAACGGCATTTTCTTGCTGAAAAAAAGAAAAATATCCAGATTTGCAAACGGGGAGTTACCCACTTGCTTCTAGAAGCGCAGCCAAGTCAATTGCAAAAAAGAGCAAAAAGAAATTCGGTTTCTAAAAGGGGGCTGGGATTGAACTCGGGTCGTTCGCCTGGGGAGGTGGCGGCGCCCTCTAGCCTCTGTCCCCCGCGCCCCCCAGGCGGACCATCGCGGGTTCGATTCCCCTCCGTACTCAACATCGCGTAGATGAGGAATTTAAATTTGCTCTTTTTTGATAATAGTGGCATTGATCTCTAGATGCTTTCTGCAATCCTTTATATTTCTCATTAGCGGCCCCCGATCTTCTAAGGCTACTTTTGTTGATTCCAGAGATCACGACTTTTCTAGATGATGGGAAAACGGCGGCATCCTAAAAGACACATCATTCGATCGTAGAAAAATTGGCGCATCTTTCTATGCCACTTTCAGGATGCCGCCGTTTTCCCATTAAGTAGAAAATCTTAAAAAACTGTTTTTAGTACGCGAGATTCCTATGTTCCAGCCGTTTTCAGGTTTCGAAATGTATTAGAGAAATGATCTCCATCCAAAATTAGGTATTGTCACAAATTTTCTGCAAATTTCGACCAGTAATTTTCGAAATAGGTTTTCGATGTCGGCAACTTTAACGGCCATTTAAACCTCAAAAATCAACTTTTTAAACTTTCAAAACTATGCCACCCTACTAATTCGGCCACGCTCTTTCAGATGGCATCATAAAAATAAGGTCGAAAAAACTGTGCCAAGCCATAATGGGGACAGTTCGGGTGGCTGGCGGACGGCCTTTTAAGCTTTGCGCCGGCTCGGGCTTGCTTAGGCTTGACTTAGGCTTTGCCGAGATTTGTCTTAGAATTAGCTTAGTCTTAGCTTGGGCTTAGCTTAGGCTTAGGCTTCGCGAGGCCTACGTTACTTACCGGCGTCACAGCCACTCCTGCTTGCCACTCCAGGGGCTGGTGTAAATAGGGCAGCAAAAAGTGGCACTGGTGAATGGGCGCCTACAGTATCCTTGGGCACCGGGGTCGGTGGAGGAGCAGATTCACCGGTCGGCATCAGCTTTGGGCGCTGTTTTAGGCTCTGAAAGGGTAACTTTTTGAGGCTATTTTACGGCAACGTGCCAGGATTGATATAAGATATTTGGTAAGATATTAAGATATTGATAACCTCCGACATCCATCCCTTTAAACATAACATACCGTATCCACCGCCACTGTCTTCTCCTCCTTTTTCTCGTGCAATTTTGTCTGGTTGTTGAGCCACTCCTTGTAGTACTCCTGGTAGTACTTCTTCGCGTATTCGTTGGACCATTTTTGAGCGGTTGTGGCTGCAAAAAAAGTAAATTAGCGACTTGAAAACGTTGATACTTGTCGGTTGTGTGGTCGTTTCCTTGGCCCAGGATCCTTTAAAAGCCGATTCTTCGGTTGGCGTGGTTGAAACCTTTTCTTCTGGGTATGGGAAGCTCTAAACAACGAGTTGTCTCGCTTTCTCTGTCTGTCTCTCAATCTATCTTTCATTCTCTCTCTCTCTCTCACTCTACCTTAATTTCTTGATATCCAGTAGGTTTCTCAGTTGCCGAGTGCTCCTCATCTTTTGTCGGATTGTACGAACCAATGCCAAAGGCTTTTGGGCCGCTGTGAATATGTTAGAGAACACAGACATTTCCCTACTTTTTGCTGCCAAAGCTTGCTCCGCTTCCGCCTCCAAATCCACTGCCGCTTCCACCCCCGAAGCCGCCCCCACTGCCACCTCCAAATCCGCTTCCTCCTCCGAAACCGCCGCCTCCACCGCCGAAGCCACTACCGGATCCAAAACCTTCCGGCGGGCCCAGACCTCCGGAAGTGCCGAATGCGGTGTCGTCTTCAGGGATGGCCTGGAAAAAGTGAAGCCTTATCCGTTTCTCTGTCTCGCTTGCCTCTCTCTCTCGCTCTCTCTCTCTCTCTCTCTCTCTCTCTCTCTCTCTCTCTCTCTCTCTCTCTCTCTCTACCTCAACAGCACTCGGACCAGGCCGTTTCGTGATGATTGGCGGCTCAACTTCGACATGGTTCATCACCGGGCTCGCCGCGGGCCTCATCGAGTCCGGAATTTCTGGCAGGGGACGCGCCTACAAAAGCTTCCATTCAAAATTCTGCCTTTTACACCGTACCCCAGCTGCCACCGGCCTTCTCGTCTTCTTCTTACGATTCTTCTGCTCGAGTAGGGCCCTTCTCGCCTCATCCTCCTCTTCGTCGACCTGGAAAATCTCTTTAAAGGACCGGGCAAGGCAGGGCTAACGATTTTGCAGGCCATGGATTCGCACGAGAATTTGTCGCGTTGCATTTTTCGTTTTTTTTACGCTTATTTACGACACCCACCGACTCAAAAGACTCCTCGCTGGCGGGCCGTTCGGTGGTGGTGCTTGTCGTGGTGGTCAGCTGACTTTGAATATGCCGCTCTTGCTCCTGGAGCTCCTGCTTTTTCTGCCGGATCTGTTCTTGCAGTCTCTCGAGCTCCTTCTTCTTCGCGTGCAACTCCCGGGTTCGCTCCGCTTCCATGGCGCGCAGGCGCTCGGATTCGGCTTTTACTAAAAAAACGAATTATGCAAATTTCTAAAGGATTATAAAAGGCATGAATCGACCCCAAATCTGCTAGGACTCGACAACAACGCGTTACTCCAAATGGCGGTTTAGGCTTTTTTTTTCCTCCCACCCTCAGAAAAACTCTAATAACTTTTTTTTTGTTTTTTTTACGGGAACCCTTTCCGGCTATATTATAACAAAAAAAACCCCCAAAAAAAAAAAAAAAAAAAAAAAAAAACCCCCCCCCAAAAAATAAAAAAAAAGTCCCCCCCTTCTTTTTTTTTTATTTTTCCTTTTTTTATTTTTTTTTTTTTTTTTTTTTTTTCTTTTTTTTTTTTCTCTTTTTGGGTTTGGTCCCCCTTTGTTTTGGTTTCTAATTTTCCTTTTTTTTTTTTTTCAAATATTTTTCTCCTTATATATTTTTTTTGTTATTGGTGGAAAAAAAGGCGGTTTTTTGGTCCCTTCTTTTTTTGGTTTTCTTGGGTGGAGGGGGGGGGGGTGGGGGTTGGGGGGGGGTCCCCCTTGTTCCCCTTTTAATCTTTGGGGGGGGTAAGGTACTATATAAACCCCGGGGGAAAAAAGAGTTATAAAAGGGGTATCCCTTTTTTTTTCTTAGAGAGTTATAGGATTAGATTTTATAGGTAGGCTAACAAATTGCATGCGTGTTTTGGACCGGAGCGTATTTTTCTAGACCTAGTCCATGGAAAGGGTTGCTTAACGAGCCACCTAGTCCCTATAAAATCAAGGCAAAAAGCTAACCTTTCATGGCCTCCTCAGCGATTTCCTCCTCGGCCTGGTGGCGCATCTCGTCTTCGGTGACAGGGCCGCTTCCTAGAAATTGAGTTCTCTCTCTCTCTCTCTCTCTCTCTCTCTCTCCAATATCGCTTTCTCTCGCGCTCCCTCTACCTACCAGTCGTACTCCATTCATCCTCCTCCTGTGCCGAAGTGTATGAGGGCTCAGTTGTCGTCGTTGTCGTCGGTCTCGTCTTCCTCTTTCTGTGCTTCCTCTTTCTCTTCTTCTTTTTCTCTTGAGTCTAAAAAACGAGGCTATCACATTATGTATTGCAAAAATTAGTTTGTTAGCAAATTGAGGCCCAAGTCCGAACCTGAGCCCCGACCAGCTCGTCCTCGATCTGTGTGCCGATGCGGTACATGTCGGTGGTGGATGAGGGTTCGGAAAATACCTAGAAATAGGAAATCTATAATACTAAGGACTCCTACCGATGCAGGATAACTCTTCTCCCCCGGCTGTTTTACGCCAGCAATTCCGAAAACATCGCTCAGCACCGTTGGCTGCAGAACTTGGCGGAGTTCGGGAGGTATCGGGCGGGTTCCCTGGAAATTCAAGGAGTATGGTTTTAGATTTAAAGCTACCTCTTGCTCCTGACTGCCGGATCGATGGGTGTATTGTGAGGGGACTCGTTGGAAGATTTTTGGCTGGAAAAGGGAGCTTATAAAGAAAGCGTGAGAGAGCGAGAGAGCGAGAAAGAGAGAGAGAGAGAGAGAGTGGGAGAGAGGGAGAGAGATAAAGCAAGAGTGAGGGGAGAGAGAGGGCGTGCGAGAGAGACAACACCAACCTGATTAAAATGTTTCCGGTGTTTCCGGTGTTTCTTTGTCGCAATCGGAGCAGTAGTAGTTGGCTCCTCAGTCGTCTCAGCTTCCTCAAAAATTGGCGCGTTGCCAAATCCACCGCCGATGCCGAACGAAGCCTTGGGCGCGCTGCCAAAGCCGCTTCCCCTGCTTCCTCCACCGAATCCACTTCCGCTTCCACTTCCTCCGCCAAATCCACCTCCACCACCTCCCCCGAAGGCTCCTTGCAATTCCGGCGGGATTTCGGAGGGTGGCTAAAATGCAAAAAGGGTATAATAGTACGGTTATCTGGGCAAGACATAGAAAAACTGTACGATACTTACCGGCGGGGCCCTGTCGCCAAAACTACCGGTTTCAAATTCGGAGGTCGGTGGGGTGGTTGGCTAAAAAGTGGTGGTATCAATTTGTATTTTTGGAGCTGGGACAGACTTGCAGAGGCTTTTTGGGAATTATCAGCCTTCTGTAAGAACAAAAAAGCATCGTCATTTACTCCTACAATTCCCAAGCACCGTAATGCTTACTGACAAAAATCTCAAGTCATCGCCATCTAAAATTGAAGTATTTATGACTCCTAACCTGCTCTTCATGCTTTCGATGCTTCTTCTGTTTTCGGGTTGGCCGGGCCGTCGGCACGGATACCGTAGTGGTCTCCTTGGCTTCAAAAATCGGCTTGCCTCCCCCACCACCGATTCCAAAGGATCCGAAGGCGGCACGGAGCTCGGGCGGGATTTCTTGGGGCGGCTGAAAGTTGGCCGTACGACTACTACATACCGTAAGCTACCACAAGCGCTTTATCAAAGGGCAGCTTACCGGTGGTGCTCTATCCCCAGAATCGCCCGTCTCAAATTCACCGGCCGGAAGAGGTTCGGGGGACTGAAAAGCAGGCTTATCAGATGTTAAAGTATGCACATATGATCGCTACAGTAATTAAGAACCTCAGTAGCGGTTGTAGTTTGTGGTCGGCGTGATCGTGTCGGCCGAGCAGTTGGTGGTATTCTATCAAAAGTTTCCTCTGAGGTCCGTCTTGCCCTCGACTTTCGGGGTCGGGCCGTGGGGACACGGTATTCTTCCGTAGGTGTTGTGGTTATTTGCTAAAAAATGATTTTGTAGCTCGTCTCTATTTGTCATTGTCGCTTTAAAAAGTTAAGTCCAAGAATGCTGGATTTTGATGTGTACCTCTTGGGATTGTTGTTGGCTGCCTTCGCCGGATCGCTCGCCGGCGTAGCGGACTAGTTGAGGCTGAAAAATGACGATAAAGTTCGATGATAAATTGCAACCTCTCTCTCTATCCCTTTCTCTCTCTCTCTCTCTCTCTCTCTATCTCACTTTCTCGACCCCAATCTCGAATCCACTTTACATCTCATCCCCCAGCTACTCCCGAAACCGCGTTCCGTTCCACTCCCGATTCCCCATGCCAGAAAAAGCACAAAAAGTGCATCGAGGACGATAAATTATGCCTGGATGCATTTCGAAGCGGGCGGAGCCTCGGGGATCCGGTGGTTGTCCGGAGGATCATGGCGGAATTCCTGTTTTCGTCCCCCAGGCACCACTTCCATTTGCGCGACAAAAAGCCGCGTAGGCGCCCAAAAATTCCATCGGCCGGGGGGAAATGGCTGGGGGCAAAGTGGTGGATCTCGGCAATTAATGGAGTGGGTGTAAGGAGGGAAAATCCGGATTATTTTCAGGATGGTGGGGTTGGCTCAACATTGATCGACGAGAATGTATTTTAAGCTACGCCTGAGTACTACGTTCTACCTTGTATTGCTACGTTTACGCGACAGTACGGGACAGGACAGTAAGGCTACCTAGCCCGCCCATAGGCGACCCGAGTCGCAAATAGTGTTTTAAAGGAGCAAGTAAGTATGGTAATCTAGAAATTCCGCAGACTTAATCCTGACAACTACGCATGACGCCTAAAAACACGTAAAAAAATTTTGAATTCGGAAAAATTCAGGATTCTATAGTCCATCAAATTCAGCTTATCGAGACCTAGTCGAGGCCGGGGGTCGATTCTAGCGCTTCCTGGCCCCTTTAAAGATACAAGGAAAGCGATCTAATTGAGTTTTATACCCCTTATCGAATTCTTAATCTTCTTGCATAACCTGGCCTTGGGCGTCAAAATCGATTTGTCAGGTCGAGGCTGTGGTCAATTCGCGCCTCCTGCCCCTTTAAAGTTCCACAAAAGCAATATATATATCGTATTTCTTGAGGTATTTTAACCTAAGTTAGATCTGGCAGCTTGCCACATCGACCAATGAATTTTTCAGGGAATTTTCTACCAATTTTTGCATTAGAAATCACAACTTCAAGGCTTATCGTTTTGAAGGACTTTGCGAAATTTTCAAAAGTCAGCGAACAGCCGTATAAATGCTTCCAAATCCGCCCTTTCCGCCCGAAAAATCCCGATTTTTGCGGGATTCGAAGAGGTGAACATAAGAACAGGCTCTATTAGACGAGATACCGGCCCGGTTCTCCGGGTTTTTCTCTGCCGGATTACCGGGGGGCGCGAAAGGTCAGCTGGAGGGAGAAAACAAAGAACGTGTTCTGGATTTTTAGAGAATGTTGAAGGAACGCTAACGCGAAAATCAACCGTGGCTATTCATTGGGTCTCTACTACTACGTGACATGACAAATGACGCAGAAAATGGTGTCTCTAGTACAGCTTTAACCTGAATCGCAAGAAGGTATTAGGGAAGTAAGCCAGTAAGTAAGTAAGGAAGGTAATTACTCTTACCGCAGCATCATCCAAATTCTCGAATCCGACCGAAACCTTGCCCGTGTAGTAGTTGACGGTACGGTAGCCCTGTAGTACGTTTTAGTTTTCGCTACGAATCTTAAAATTACCTGAACGGCCGTAAAGAGTATCGCCCCGAAAAGGGGAAACCGCAGTCGCATCGGTTCGGTTTAATTGGGGGTGGCCCGCGTTTGAGAAGGCTAGAAAAAACACGCTTTCAACCTTAATAAAATTATCACGTATTATGAAGAAAGGATTACGGTAGGTAACAAATGACATATCACATAGATACCCAAGATTTTCGTGAAATTTGGCTTCCTAGAGCCTTTAAAAATTCCGAATCGATCGTCTTGCCGGGAAAAGCCGGAAGGAACGAAATTCCGCCAAGTTTTTTGCCGGCCGCAATCTGGCAGCAAGATCGCGTTTCTAGGAAACATGCCTAGCGGGCTTTAGCACTTGCTAGGAAACGCCGAAATTTCGATTCCGCAGAAAGAATGAGCAAAAAAGCGGAAATATCTTCGATTTCATTATGAAACTTTTAGAGATAGCAGAGATCATTTCGACATGTCTCGTGGATTTAAAGAGGCTAAGAAATCAGGAATTTATTGATGCATGCCCGCTTGGCAAACGGCCCGAAATCTGCTATTTAGCCTCCTATTGATGTAGACAAATACAAAAACGCAAATTCCAGCTATTTTTGGCGCTTTTTACAGCTACCGTAGCTTAACAAAATACAACAAATACTTTTTAAGATAAAAATCAAGAAACTAAGAACACCGGTGGTGCAAGCTGTAGTTTGTAGTTTAGGTTATAATTTCCGCAAGGTGTACAGAAGCGCAAAAAGTAACCAATAAAACAAAAATAGGATCAAAATCAATCGATTAAGACTGTCTAACTAACGATATGCAAAGTAATAGTAAGTATTAAATCGTAGTAATGGTAGTAAGTACGCTGTAATGCTTGAACTGATTTCGATCTTTAAGTTATTACTACTCTAATAAAACATAGTAATCTTAATGAAATACCGTAACCTAATGAAGTGTAACACTTTCCAATTAGCGACCTTTAAAGTAATATAAGGTATACTGACAGAATATTACTACTCTAATCAATATAGAATTGGAATGATACTAATGAAAAGCCTCAGCTTCCGCCAGTGCAGCCTCGGCACAGCCAATCGCACAGGCAGGAAGGGGGAGAATCAAAAGAAGCCGGCTCTACCCGCTTCATTCGCTTCCCCTCTAGTTGGGAGGAGGCAGGGTTTACGCAAGGAACGAGAATTAGCGAAATTTTTTCGGGTTCTGTTTTCGGGCTGGCCGGACGGGGAGGGGAAACCGGGATTCCGGTCCGACACCCCCGAGCACATAGCAGCCATCTTATAGAGCCGGTAACACACCACCGGCCGCCTGAAATGCCAGAAATCTGCCGGCAGATAGTCCAGAAAAAGAGGGTGTACAAAGCCGATTTGATTAGCTCGGCTTATGGCGAGTGCCGGTGGGGAGGACGAGATTTTGGCGGCTCGAGATTTGGGTGGACACTGTACTGCTCTTTTTTACGGGGTGGGGGTCAAAAACTTGAAAATTCAGTTTTCATCCTATTTTTAAGCGGCGCTAAACTAAAAAAATAAATTAGATTACAGACCGAAACTCAAGTTTAAAAAAATAAGCGAGAACTGCGAAAAAAACACACGTGGTAGATACGACTTTAGATCCAAAAAGTTTGAGAAAAACGGCTAATTTAAGCCTGTACTACTGGCAAGACTATTCTCAAATAACCCCTGCTAGCCCCCCGAGAAACTAGATAATTGTAGAGTAGTCAAAAACACCGGAAAGACCACTGATTACAAAGGACCGACAATCTGCGTAAGGTTCTTTGGCATTATCGGGGGGAGGGGGTGGTAGCATGCGGAAATCGAATTTTTGTATAAGTCCAGCAATGCCTAGTAACGTAATCGTCAGTGTTTTAAGTATACCTATAGCAAAAATTTAACTATTTCAAGCGGAAAATCCCCTTTTAAAACACTTTAATCTTTAAAATTTGAAAACATCAAAAATGTGGCCGAAAATCAGTTTTTTTACTGATACTTTTGAGTTTTTTTTCTGCAAATTGCTGCAAAAGAGGTCCATTATATGTGCTATGTGAGAAAATATTCCCAAAGAATCTTTGCTAGCAGCCGGAGAAATCGGCGGACGGTAACGCCTAGCCAATTTTAAAGCACTGAAAAGTCTGTGAGGCGGAAACAAGCATGCAAGCTGTGGTCACCGAAAAAAATGACGCATGTGTCTTCTTCCATCCTGCTTCCTCCTGTTGAGGGAAAGCCGCGCTTGCACGCTACCGCGAACAGGCAATTTCGACATGTGTAATTGACCGCCGTCCGCCCCTTGAGTACCCCAAAAAAGGCAAAGAGCCGAAATTTCAAGAGCAAAGCTGAACGCTTGCTTGTAAAAACGGGGAGGGGCTAGCCAAGCACTAGGGGAAATCCACCACTTCCGAATCCCTCCAAATTCCAGTCATTATCACTGATGATGCCCGGACTCAATTGCTACGTTGATGCGTCGTTGATTGGATCCTGGAAAGATCGAATCCACGGCTTGTTTCACGATAAAAACAGCGTGTGGGAATTTCGATGGGCTAATTGCGGGCAGCCGTCAGTCATCAAGTTCGCATCGGGCTATGTCGTAGGTGATGAACGGCGAACTGGTGGATCTTCGCATGGCAGACGAAATACGATGAAAAGCCGGCCTGAATAAGCCTAAAGTCCAAATAAAAGAAAGGTTACTGGGGCAATCCGGCCCGTTTTTTCAAAATTGGAGCTTTTGAGCCCATATACTCATCTACCGAAATTTAAAAAAATTACAGACAGGCTTTTTCAACTCCTAACGTAGTAACCTACCAAGTTCACAAACGTTTATCTAAAAATACACAAAAAAACGTGTTTTTTTTCGGCCCGGCATGGTCCATCTTCGCCAAATATTTTAATTTTTGAATCATTTTTGTAGGTTTCTACACAGTTTTTCTCCCGGTAATGGTGTTCGAACCATTAATGCTCCATAGCTATTTTGCTGTTTCGAACAAACAGACCTCTAAAAACCTTCTAAAAGCTATAAAAGTTTCAGTTTGAATGAAAGCGGATGACTAATCTCTGGCTAAAACCCCCATAAATTGGCAAGACTACCCAAATTTGTTCTCGTTGCCTACCTGCAAAATATTACTTGAATCTTTTTCAATCGATTTATCTTTTTTTTCCTATCAATTTTACATTTTATAACCTTTTTTGCTTGAAAACTTCTTATTTTCGTCGACAGCCGGTCCGGCCGGGGCCGGAGGCGTGACGCCTAGCCTGCGCCCCATCGACCGTATCCACCCCTCGAGAGACGCAGAGGGCCCTCCCGGCCGCTCCCAGATTTTCGGCCTAAATTGCCTCGCGAATTTTTTCGTTTTGCGTCGATGTCTGTTTTTTGCTTTCCATGCCCGTTTTCATGATTTTTTTGACTCCTTCTAACTTACTTTTTCCAGGTAATACACAGGCAGAATGCTGATCTACAAGGATGTCTTCACCGGTCAGTTTTTTATCTATGGAGAATAGGTGGGCCTGTCTGCTCTTGTACTCCCGCTATCCTTAAGCATGAAAGCTTGTGCCTTGGCTCCCGTTGTGTTTAACGTTTTGTTGCTCGCAAACGGGAGCCCTGGCGCGATAGTTTTTGTGCGAGTTAACGGCGGAAAATCAGTGCTCGTTGATTTCAACATCTTTGAGTTAGGCAGGCCTTCGCTATTGCTTTGAGAGGGTTTCATTGAGCGTACATTTTCAGGTGACGAGCTCGCCTCGGACTCCTTCCCAATGAAGCTGGTCGACGACCTGATCTTCGAGTTCAAGGGACGCCACGTCGTGCGAAAGGAGGTAAATATTCGGGCCGGTTTCAATTATTCTTGTTTAGGGAGAGATCATCCTTGCCGGCTCCAATCCCTCGGCTGAAGGAGAAGACGGTGATGATGGCGTCGACGACTCTGCCGTCCAGCGTGGCCTCGACTTCGTCCTCAACCACAACCTCGTCGAAATGAACTGCTACGAGGATGCCTCCATTTTCAAGGCCTACATCAAGGGATTCATGAAGAAGGTAAATGAGTTTCACTTATTGTTGGGCTGTTTCTCGCGTCGTTTTTCTAAAAGTCTTGAACTCTTTTGCGGTGTCGCGATTCTTGCGAATTTGAGGATACGGATGATGCCGTGTATTTCTTTAGCGGATAGAAATTCGGGTTGCTAACTAAGCGTATCGCAGCAGAGATCGTTTATCATTCTTTTTACTAATTTTTCTTTTCAGGTTATCGACCACATGACCGGAGCCGGAAAGCCCGAGGCCGAGATCAACGAATTCAAGAAGAAGATCCAAGCCTGGGTCGTCGGTCTGCTCGCCAAGGACAAGTTCAAGACCCTCTCCTTCTACGTCGGAGAGCGACAAGCCGAGGGCAACGGCGAAGGACAAGTGTGCATCGTCGAATACCGTGACGTTGATGGCGAGGAGGTCCCCACCCTGTTGCTGGTCAAGCAGGCGCTGGAGGAGGAGAAGTGCTAAAAAAACTAAACCATTTCATCACGTTGTGATTTCATGCTCCATGTTGTCTGTTGGGTCGCTTTTTCTCTTTCACCGAGTGCAAGGCATTTTTGTCTTGAAATTTTACAGTCATATCTGTCATTCGGATCGTCATCCATGTTTTCGCCCTAACTTATCAGCGTTGAAGAAAATAAAATGCGATTGGTTGTTTTACATTGTTGGACTTTATCGGATGGGTTTTCAACCCAGGAATATTTGACTTGATTTGCATTATCGTGACTTACCTTAATACTTATTCAGGGTTTAAAATGGCCAAGCGCACCAAGAAGGTCGGCATCGTCGGAAAGTACGGCACCCGCTATGGCGCCTCGTTGAGGAAAATGGCCAAGAAGCTAGAGGTATTTTCGGGTTCCCTAATTGCAACTTCCTTTTTTTAGACGACCCAACACTCGAAGTACACGTGCGCCTTCTGCGGAAAGGAAGCAATGAAGAGGTCGGCCGTCGGAATCTGGGAATGCTCGAAGTGCCACAAGGTAAACCTTTAAATTTTTTGTCGGTCAGTCTGCTTTTGTGGTGGTGATGGGGTAGCCCAGTTGATGAATTTGATTTTGTTTTGCGTAGGACTTTTTGGATTTTTTTTCGCACCACTATTGGGATTTGCAGGTTGGGCCGCTTGCCTACTATAGTGTTGTTCTGGCCTCATTCAATCATTCTCTTTTCCAGAAGGTCGCTGGAGGAGCCTACGTCTACAGCACCGTCACTGCTGCCACCATCAGATCAACCATCCGTCGCCTGCGGGATCTCAAGGAGTAATGCGTCGCCGTTGTTGTTAATTGTTTATCGGAATAAATGACTATGTACCTGTTTTATTCTGAAAAAGCATTCCAGTGGCAAGTTAGGAACTCATCTTTTGCGGGTTTGCGTTTTGGAGATTTCATTTGGCTATTGAAACAATGAGTTGCAGCTGAGTTAGGTCGTTTTCCTTGAGCGGGGATAGATTCTTGCAGGCTTGGTTTGATGACTTTGTGAGGGGGTTCCGTTTCTCGCGCCGCATCGGGCAACTATTGATTGTATCTGCACTTGACTCTGCGAACACGATTGAGGACACAAGCGCGCATTCGGCCCGTGTTTGAACTTTCGTTCCGCTCCGTGCGCCCTAAAAGTCCACTAAATTACCTTATTTATAGTTATGCTAAGAGCTGCCGCCGCCGAGCGGAACCAAGGCCCGATTGCTGAAGTACTGAAGCAATACTTGAAGGGAAAGCTGAAAGTGGGCTTGCCATTGTCATTGTTTTACCAAGCTTTTTAGTTGCTCGAAATCGCGTCCGGCACCGGCCAACATCTCGCCCATTTTGCTGAAGTATTTCCGGAGGTGGACTTCCAGCCGTCGGAATGTGAGCCCCGCTCGATTCACTCGATCGTCGCCTATGTGGATCATTTGAAGGTAGGAATTTGTTTCTCTGCAGCTTTGGAAGTCCGAAAGCCGTCAACTTTTGTGTTTTTTTAGTTGGCCAACTTTCGCGTCCCGCTCTTCGTCGACGTGAGCAAGAAACCAGGGCAATGGGCGCTACCCGACGATTACGCGCCGCAGAAGGTTGACGTCCTCTACAGCGCCAACATGATTCACATCAGCAGCAACGCGGCGGTCAGCGGGTTGTTTGAGGTACACTTTTTAGCACTAAAAGAGCTATTTTGGGCAACTCTTTTTGCCTATTGGCCGGAAACCATAAGTTAATTTGTGACATACATACATAATATACATAATAAAGGATGGAAAGTTCTAGATTGCGATTTCTAGGCCTTGTCTTATTTAACCAAAAAGCTGGCGTATTCCGGTCTAGGCTCTAAGGCTTCTATTCCTATCCCGAAATAGCCTGGTTTGTAAGTAATTTCCAATTTTCAGGCAGCCGGATACCTGCTAAAGCCCGACACCGGCCTGCTGATCACCTACGGCCCGTATGCAAAAGACGGCAAGATCAGTCCACAAGTAAGGAAGTTCTGTTTTTTCTTGACGTGTACTTTCAGAGCAACATCGACTTTGACGCCAGCCTGAAGGAGCGGAATGCAGAATGGGGGCTGCGAGATGTCAGCTATTTGAAAAAGGTAAGTATCTTCTAGCTTTCTTGTAGTAACTTTACTTCAGGTCGCCGCTGATAATGGGTTGCAGTTCGAGCACATGCACGACATGCCGGCAAACAACAATATTTTGGTATTCAGGAAAATTAGGTGATTGAAGCTTTTAATCTTTTTTTGCTTGATTTTATTCTATTTTTCACAATCACTGCCCACTTATTCTTTTTTTGTACTTTCAAAATGTAGTTTTAGCTGTTTTTAAAGCCTTCTAAAAGCTCTTACTATATTTTAAAATCTTTTGTAAGTCGGAAATGTACCTTTTAAAATCTTTTCTTGTGCACAGACATTTTCGACATTCCCAAATTTGCCATTTGCCAGTATTGTGCTTGTATCAATCGGTGCCGTATCGAATAAATATTTTGCAGGAAATCGTGATCAGTTTCCAGCATTGTATTACAACACCCGCGCCACCACCCACCTTCGGGCACATTTACAGCCGGCACACCTAGTGTTTGGCAGCGCTTTGCAGATACCTGCGCACACCCACTTTATCACGCCGACCGCGCGCGCCTGTTTGGTTGTCGGGGGATGGGTCGCGCACACCTGGGCGCCGTTGATGTGGCTGAGGGTGATCGGTAATGGATTTGTTGGCCGGATGATTTCTCGATTTCTAGGTTTGATCGAATGGGTTCAGCAGCAAGATTGGCGAGCTGCTAAGCTTCGCAGGTCACGTCTTTTGCGTTAGATGAAGCTGCTGAGTGGGAAGAACGGAAAAAGGGCGCCAAAAATTTAGGGAGAATTCATTTATGTTGTTAGAAGTTAGAAGTATAACTTGTGAGTCTCCCTTGCACACAATTGATTTAAAACTGTTTTAACAGTTCGGGCTAGAGCCAAATTGAGGCCATAATAACCATTAAATAATAAGCATTTTTGACAGGTAAACGTGAGAACACGCCTTCCGTTAGCTATCACCTTACAGCCCTCAACACCCTCTCTCTACGGGCCCCCTACCAGCTGACTATTCGTGTCGTCGCGACGAGGTGCATTCCCCAGCCGGCCACCCACCCCGCCCCACAAATAAACTGTTGTTTAGAGGGGTGTTCCGTTGGCCAAGGATTTTGTTGTTTGCGGCCTCTAGGCTATCTGTCGTGTTGCCGTCGTTTTTCGGTAGACTGTTGGAAATAATAATTTTTTCCGTGGCTTTTTATCTGTTTAACCTGCTTGAAGAAGTCGTGTTTCGTGCTTCTGAATTTTTTTGATTGCTTATTATGGGTGATAGACTGAATTTTACTTTTCTGCCCATAGAACTAAAAAATGATGATTTACTAGTTTTGCCGTGTAATATTTAAATTCTACGGCCGCTTTGACTAGTTTCGGGGTTTAAATTGTCAACCGGCTTGCTGCGGTCTGCGTTTGAAAGATTTAGATCGATTCCATCGGCCTAAACCACGCCTTTTACCGCTTAATGGGCCCGGAAATTCATGGTTACGAAATTTTGGTCCATGATACGTCGTCTTAAAAGTTTTTTTTTGGTTTTGCATCATGCAACGGAAATTCACCATCATGCGTTGCGTGTCGCGGTTAAAATTGATAATTTCTCCTTGTCCATGCCTTTAATCCACCAAAAATGGTTCGTTTTATGTGGATGGATTCAGAAGTTTGGTGAATCCAGACGAATTGATATAGAACTGAAATTTCCAGAGTTTCATTGGCTACAACCCCCTTTAAAGAGAAAAGTACCTATGTAAATTCGCATAAAACAATTTACTCGACGGAAGCCCGTCCGGATCCATCTCCCCTTGACGTACTCCCCAGTTTTTATGTGGCATAGCCGGTCGGCTTCTCGCCAAAATTTTAGACTAGATCTGAATTATGATGGTCCTCCTTATCCCTTTAAATGGACAATGCCATCAAAAAATGTGCGCAATTTTGCTTTCAGCACTTGGAAACAAATCGAATCTGATTGGCAAATCGCCGATTTTAAGGTTTTGGGGCTTCCAAATCACCTAAAAGTAACAATTTCCGGGGCGAGCTTTGGGCACTAGCCATCACTCGGCCCAAACAGCACGACCAGGGCGCGTCAACTTTTTTCCGCATTCCCCCGTCCTGTACCTGGTTGGGGGGGGTAGGGCTCATATCCCTCGAGGGCACATACACACACAGATACACACACCCAGAGAGATGGTGGTGGTGGTGGATCGGTGGAGATAGGAATGGAATGGAATGGAAGGGAGAACACAAGAAGGGGGACAGAAGCTCTAAAGGGGAGACAGCTGCCCCCGGTGCTTCTCCCCCATCCCCTGCTCGACCCCGGCGGCCACCACCAAAAAGTCGGCCCTGGCCCCACGGCTCGACTGATTGTGGTCCCGGTGGGAAGATTGTCCCGGGCTTCTCCGGAGGATTTGTTGTGGTTTTGTGGCTACAAATAGGTCTTTAGACAGTTTTTGGTACTGTTTTTGCCGGGATCTGTCTTTTTCCCTCGCGCTCTCTCTCACACGCTCTCTATCTCACTCTCGTTCTCGCACGCACGCCTTGACCTGGCTCTCTCACTGTCTCTCCCCCCCCCCCCCCCTCTCTCTTCCTCTCTCCCTCTCTTCTCTCTCTCTCTCTCTCTCTCTCTCTCTCTCTCTCTCTCTCTCTCTCTGTCTCTATGTCTCGGTCTCGAGCCCTAGGTTTTTTAAAGGGTGTTAGCAGAGTAGCCGAACTGCTCGAACTCGTCCTTCATTTTGCAAGCGGCCAAACTCGTCTAAAGGCACATAGCGGAAGCAGTAATTTGAGCCGTAAGCTATCAGGAAACTCGGACTTCAAACGACTATAACTTTGTCAAATCGGGTCTAATTTTAGTTATCTAAATTTGCGTGAACATCTACTGCTCAGATCCTTGGAATGGCATCTATAAAATTCTATGAAAGTTACTAGAGGCGTTTCAGGGCAAGAAGCTTTTTGCGTTATCCCAACCGCCTTCTTGGAGTTGGTAGATCGGCAATCATAGATTCATAGAAATCAATCAGAGAATTTGTTGCAAAATCAGCTTTAGCACAGTGGGAAAGAGAGAAGCACCCTTTACATACCAAAAATTGGGCCTCCAAGTAGTATCTCTCTACCACCAACGCCAGCCATCTCAGGTCTCAAAAAACGGGTGTTCCACCCCAAGTAGCTACAACTGTTCTCCTGCTCCTCCTCATCCCCTCCTCCCTTCCACTTTATGAGCTGTTTTCGGAGTGTGAGTGTGTGAGTGTGGCCCTCGTATTGATATCTGTGACAGACAGACAAACCCCGCATCGACAAACGAACAGACACATGCCCTGCGGGGCACGAGGAGGAAGGGGGAAGGAAGAACACTTTGTGAAGGAAGTGGATGGAGAGAGAAAGGGAGGGAGGGTGAGGAGAGAGTGAGCAAGACATCCCGGATCGAGATCCCCCTCCTTTGGTCCACACATCCGAGACCCGCTCTCCCCATTACAATTCGATAATTGCTCAACGGGGGGAACGGGGACAGAGGTGGAACGGCCCGAGGGGCACTTCGATTAGGCTGGCCGAGGGATCAGGAATTGTACTAATTAAGCTAGGAAACCATGCTTTTCGTTATTTTAAGATCTCTCTCTTTCTCTGTTTCTCGCTATCTTCCTCTTTCTGTTTCTCTACCTCACCATCTCGCTCGACCACTGCCTTTGTGTCTATCTCGCTCGCTCTCACTCGATCTCATGCTCTCTAACGGAATCACTCTCTCTCCCTCTCTCTCTCCCTGCATGTTCCTTAGTCTCTCTCTCTCTCTCTGGTATCGCTGTCCAAAATCCCGATATATAGATCACGTTATGATAAACCGTATTGTACGCACTACGCTACGATACGCCTTGCGACGTTTTTCTAATGCAAATTCTCAATTTTCAGCATTTTCTATACCCCCCAAATAAACGAATTTCAGGCGCAACAAAATCCCCAAAACCCCAAAATTCTGGCTCCAACGGTCGCGCCCCCAGAATGCGACGATGTCTGGGGCGTCTGGGGCTACGCGACGCGTCTCCGGACGAAGAGGAAAGCCGGCTCAACAGTCGGACGGATGGGGCAACGGATGGGAGATTAGATACAAGAAATGATGGCAGTACGCATAGTCGATCAGATCATGACGGACCGACGTCGATGAGTACGGAGAGTCGGGAGGAGGAGTCGAGTCGGTTGAGCCGAAGGAGCTCGGTTTTGGTGGGTTTTTGAGGATTAGACATCCTAGTGCAATTCTTCACTTTCACACTCTGCATGGTAGAGTAGTATCTGAATTAAGTCGTTAAAAGTTCATACAAATCAAAAGAAATATTTTTAGGTGGATCTCCTTGCCCTATTTCGACGATCCTCCAGTTTTCACATCAAATCGCATCGAATTCGAGGCAGCAATGATGAGTAAGTTTTTTGAAGAGAGAGAGAGAGAGAGAGAGAGAGAGAGAGAGAGAGAGAGATCGAAAAAGCTAAAGATAGGGAGGAGAAAAACCTTTTGAATTTAGAATGGACGAAGACGGCGATGAGGACGATTCGCACAACATGACCAAGGACAAAATCCTCGAAGCTATTCGCTATAAAAAGGAAATTATCGGGAATTTGAAGAAGCAGCCCTGGAATATGAAGCGGAAAAGGAGAACGTTAATGTGAGAATTCTAAGAGGGCTAAAATCATCGATTTCTGCAGCGAAAATCCTTAAAAAATTGGTGTTCAGAGTAGCGCGGCGGCATCTGCAGCGCCAGGAAGCAAAAGTCTCCCGGATACAGCTGTGGAAATCCGAGTTGGGCAGGAGATTCACGCAGTTCAACCGATGGTCTAATAATTTGAAGATATACCTGATACCATGGGAGGCGAAGATTAAGCGCATTGAGAGTAAGTCGAGATTTGGAGCGTATGGAACGTTGGACTGTCGCTTGACTTACTATTTTTCAATGTCAAGTATTTTACGTTTTTTTCAGGCCACTACGGCTCCGTGGTCTCCTCCTATTTCACATTCCTTCGGTGGATCCTCGGCATCAACGTGGTGATGTCGATGATCATGGGCCTTTTTGTGATTTTTCCAGAGGTCAGTTGCCTTGTCAATGCCTTTAAAAATGTTTTTTTAGTGGCTAGCCGACGCTCGTGCGCCTGTCGGAAGTGATCGGTACAATCGGACGATGAGCCTGAAGGTTGGTTAGGGCGGGAGAGATAGGGAGAGAGAGAGAGAGAGATGGAGAGAGAGGGAGCGAGAGAGCACCTGAAAAAGCGCAAAGTCCCTAAACTATACATTTTAGGTAATGCCGGCCGACGTCAGAAAACACGCTGATGAGCTGATGATGATCTGGGATTTTGGGGTAGGTTTTATAGCGATTTTTTCTTTTAATTTTCAAGGTATGGAATTTCTATTAACTTTTTCCAGGGCTACTTTCAATACTCACATCTTTTCTACGGGTTCTACTCTCGAGAAACGTATTTTGGGGACACGATACAGTACCGCGTGCCGGTCGCCTATTTTCTCGTGAATATTCTGATCCTGGCCTACTCGTTTTTCATCATATTACGGAAGTGAGTCTGGTTTTACAGAGGATTTTCGAGGTCCAATGATAATTTTTTTCTATATATGAAATTAATTAATCGATAGAAAAATAAATGTCCTGTTTTCCAGAATGGCATCGAACTCCCGTACCAGCAAGCTGTCCTCCGGGAAAACGGAGCAATACGTTTTCAACTGGAAAAGCTGGACGGGCTGGGATTATACGATCGGAAACGCGGAGACGGCCAGCAACGTGGTTATGGCAAATGTCATCAAATTTCGGGTAAGTGGACCGGTAATGGTATCCGGGGTAACACTTTACGCGTCCATGATGCCATGCGCACACGAGAAGTCACAAATTAGCATAAATCGACAGCAAAAGCATGCAAAATCAACGGCCAAGTTGGTGGCGTTCAGTCCACATTGCCACATTTTCAAGCAGTTCAAGGACATGATAAAACTTTTCAGTTAGATGAGGTTTGAGCGCATTAAGGGGGCAGCATTCTCTGAAATCGATTACGATCGTCAAGAGCGGCTAATCTGCGTGCGTTACGTGTCGCGACGCGGAAAACCATAGAAAACCCATAGCAAAAAAAAATCCATAGGTCTGGCTTGCCGGACCCTTTAAAGGAGCGTGATAGGGAATCCTTAATGCGCAAAATTTCGATTTCAAGCCTCTACTAATTCGTCATTTCCAGGAAGCAATCGCCGAGTTCAACGTCAAGCTCAAAAGCAAGGTGCAATTCCTCCAAATCCTGCAGCGAATCCTGGCAAATCTGTTGATCGTCTCCCTCCTCGTTTTCTCAGGCTGGGCCATCGATGCCGTGTCGAAGATCAAGGAGAAGGACACGTTCATCAAGCAGGTCAGTTGAAACTGAAAATTCATTAAAAATATAATTTATCGTAATTTTATACATTTTAAACAATAAACAGTAAACAGTAATTTTCAAATCTTCAGAACGCCGTGCCAATTGTCGTCTCGTTCATCACCCTCATTTTCCCGAACGTCTTCGAGATTATCGGCAAGATGGAGAAGTTGCACCCGAGGACGGCGTTGCGGTTTCAGCTAGTCAGGTATCTACAAAATTTTAGTTTTAATGGGTTTATTAAGTTTAATGAATTTAATTGATTGAATTGATTGCTTTCACGCTGATTTAATTCCATGATTTTTTAGGGTCTCCGCGCTGTACATTGTCAATTTCTACACCTTTTTCTTGTCCCTGCTGGAGTTGTTGACAAAGATCGATGCCGATCGTGATCAGTTGAAGGTACGTCGAAACTTCAAAAATGTTGTTAATGAATTTTAGGCGAAATACATGGCAAATCTGCAGAATGATCTGGCGAACAGCAAGGCGCTCTATCAAGTGGGGCATCGGTGAGTTTTTAGTTTTTTCGAGCATTTGAAGCTTCTCAACGGACCGATAACTTTGACGCCGAAACCCCCGGAATCGATAGCCAAACTTTGCGAGTGCCTTTAAGAAGACAGAGAAGGCATTTCGCCTTTAAGACCCTGGAAATCAAAGGAATTGGATCGTAAAAATCAATAAAATTCCAGTTCTCTGCGGCATCTCCTCGGTCTCGTCGATCGTCTACCAACCATGATGTCCGCCCTCGCTCCGGGGACTACGGTGGTAAGTCGAATTTCTGTGATAAGCACGTAGAAAAGCCTCCAGATAGTAAAAAACCTAATAACTTTGTCTTTCAGATGGCCGACTATGGCCCTTTTGCTGTGCAAAGTCCCCGGGCGGCAGTTACCAACAATGGGCAGATGGCCTCCCAGAATGTGACAGTGTTCAGCTACAAGGTGAGGAGGCTTAGCGTTTAGTGCGTTTGATTTGGTGGAAGGTCGGTAGCAGACGGGCTGTCAAAGTCCCTTTAAGCTAGCCAATTTCTTTTTCAGCCAATCGGCCCGAGCACCCACTTCAACTACTCGCAGATGGAGCAGATCACTTTCCCAATTGCCGCCACAATGGCCCCAAAAATGGCGTCGTCGTGGACGAATTTGCATGAGGATCTGTGCTGGGAGACGCGTATCGGACAGGTAGGTGGATCTCACTCTCTCTCCCTCCCCCTCTCTCCCTCTCTCCTTCTCACTCTCGCTTAAAAAGTCAAAACCTTGCTCAGGAGATTTCCAAAGTCGTGACGATGGACTTGTTGATGACGGTGCTCGCTATCCTCGTGATCGATTTCTTTCGAGGGCTTTTTATTCGATATACGAATTTGTGGTGGTGCTGGAATCTGGAGAAGACCTTTGTGAGTTACTTATACGTATCATCGGTTAAATCCAGGAGTATTTGCCATATCTCTACTTCTCTCTCTCTCTTTCTGTCTCTCTCGCTCTCTCTCTGGCTCCCCCGGAAATTGATAGACAATAAGTGGCTTGTAGTGTGGTGTGTCAGGCTTGAGCATCAGACCAAACAGGTGTCCCCGGAATCAGCATGAGGTTGCGAGAGAGAGAAACAGAGAGATACAGAGAGAGAAACAGAGAAAGAAACAGAGAGAGAAACAAAGGAATAAGCTTCTTCCACCTCCAAAAAAACATGCCTGCCGGCCGTTTGACAAATTGGCGGCCCTTTAGACCGCCGGCCAGGGCAGAGAGATTCCTGGGAAAACGGGGGGATCCCAATGACGCGTTGCTTTCAGGGGACGGGATCAATGCGGATTGTATTGTAGTTGGAGTGGAGGGGAACTGCCGAAAATATGCAATTCAAGGGGTTCTAGATGGTAAAACGGTTTTTACAGAGCTCCTTAAGTTTTTCATTTTCTTTTTTCGTTTAGGTTCTTTTCTATAGCTAGCATTTTGAAATACGGGATGATTTTAATGGACTGTAAATACTTATATAAAAAGAAGAGGAAGCTTACAAACAGTTTTTGCAGTTTGGTGACAAGAGATAAACGGCTTTTCCCTATCAGTTTGGGTTTACATTAACTTGCCAATTCATAAGTTTCTGCAACTTTTTAGACATTAAAAACTCTTTGCGATTCCCTGCCATTTCCCTATTTCAAAACATGCCTCCCTGCTAGTGCGTTGTGGCTGCTGTCTGTGTGCTCTCTGGATGCCCGCTGCCCTTTCCCCACTCGCCCCCCACCTGGTCCACCCCTTCCTCTTAAGAGACCACCCCTCCCCCATTCCACAAGGTTTATACCCTGTGCTTCGGCACAACTCGGGCCCGGTCCTCGTGACTGGGAAACCGAAATTTTTGGCCAGCCTGCTCGGGGTCAACCGGGCCGGGCGAAAATCATACAAGAAAAGGATGGTAGCTAAATTGCTGCCGGATTGTTTCGTAATTAAATGGGAAGTGGAATCGACTTCAAGGACATGCAAAATTGAAAAAAGAGGAGGCATATTAGCCAACAAAGGAGGCAAAAGGCATAAAAAATGTCAAATTACCCGGGGAAATTGCACTAAAGTCGGGAATAAACGGCAAAAGTTCAAAAGAATTTCTTATATTTATTTAAAAAGTATTAAAATCGTACTAGCGTTGCGCAGATAAACCTAATTAAATTAATTTAAAAAGACTGTCGCCCAAATAGCGGCTTAATCAAGGTTCAACCAACTTTAAAAAAATAAAAATATGTTTCTTTCAGCCCGAATACGGCGAGTTCAAAGTGGCCGAAAATGTTCTGCACCTCGTCAACAACCAGGGCATGATTTGGCTGGGGCTATTTTTCGTACCGATGCTTCCGTTTTTGAATAATCTTAAGGTAAAACATTAAATTACATAAGACTTCATCTACCTTGTTGTTTAAGTATAAAGCCCGTCATTATCATGTTCCAGTTAATAATCATCATGTACATCCGGGCGTGGGCCTGCATGACGTGTAATGTGCCGGCGAGACAGATTTTTCGAGCTTCACGGTATGTTTTTACCGTGTAGTATTATTTTCTATCCAAAATTGTTTACTATTTAACCTACATACCCATAGAACAAACTAATTTAAATGATTCAAGATCCAATCAAAATAATTATTAATCAAAAATGGCGTTAATTTTTGTGAAAGGATGGTAGAAAACCTGAATAATTAAGTTTTCGATAACTATTATGTATTTGCGTCTTTTAGATAAGGCTTTAACAAGTTTTAATCATATAATTTTAAACCTTAAAAACTTTAAATACTTTCAGGTCCTCAAATTTCTACCTCTTCCTACTGCTCGTCATGTTATTCATCTGCACGGTACCCGTCGGATACGTGATAGCTTCCAAGGAGCCATCGAAGAATTGCGGGCCTTTCAAGTGGGTGTTTTCGCACTTAGTGTACTACTTATACCTATTTTCACGAACCTGATCATTTCTAAAGCCCTCCCCCTCCAGCTCATATTTTGGGCCAAACTGGGCCCAATCAATCGCTTGAGAGTGGCCCCCGGGAAAGTGCTTGTGACTAGGTGGCTGCTGTGCTTTTGACCAGGAAGTGACTTGGGCGGCAGGGGATGAGCAAACTAGAGGGGGTTGAAAGTTAGCGAAACTGACGTAAAATTAAATATTTGGATTTCATATTAGCTGAATAACATAGGATACCGTTGGTTAGAAACCCAAAAAGTCAATCAAACTTTGGCAAAATATTTGACACTCAATTGGATTCCGCGATTAGTGTATAGATAAAACACTCGTATCTAATTGCCTGATTTTTATAAAGTAAAAGGCTACCATCTGATAAAAAACCCAAAAATATTTGCTTAAAAATTAAACAAAAATGATGATTCTCGGCCCTCCTATTAGAGCAAAATATTTATATACAAAAATCTATCATAAATCTGACTAAAAATTCTCTAAACAGCAATGTAGCTTCTGATGAGAATATACCAAAAAAAATCCCGTGAATCTCGACAAAAATTTATGGCCCTCCTTGACCTGTCCTTCTTGCCATTTGCGGGTCAGTGGCCCCACCCCTTCATAAGCCCCCACCCCTGTCCCTCCCTCGCCGCCCGGTTAGCTCAGTCGGTAGAGCACCAGACTCTTAATCTGGTTGTCGCGGGTTCGAGCCCCGCATTGGGCTTACTTTTTGCTTTTTGCCTGATAGTTCCAAAAAAGTTAGTGAACTACTGTCGAAGGCTTTTTAGAAACCAGCGCCACTTCTACACCGTGATTTTGGATGTGCTGAACGACAACTTGCCGGGTTCCGTCGTGGAGGCGATTCAGTACATGTCGTCTCCCGGGATTATTATACCAACCTTGCTCCTTTTGCTGTAGGCTACAAACTACAAAGACCGATCAAAAACGCTTTAGTTTGATCATCTACTTCTTATTCGCGCTTGTGAGAGGACTAAAGGAGGCGAACCATGACTTGACAAAGCAGCTGACACAGGTTTGAAAACAGAGATTTTGGAGGCTTATTTCTAGGAACGAACCGAGGAGAAGAAGAAAATCTTCGAATTGGCTGGTGGGCGGAAGCAGAGGGAACAGAAGTTGCTAGAGAGACGGAAGAAGAATCTGGAGAAACGGACGAACGCCATCAAGACGTACAGCTCGGACGAGGAATCGCATCGGATATCAAAGATGTCGAACAATTCGGCCAGGCATTTTGTGCCTTCACTGGGGTGTGTTTTCGTTCTTTCTCTCTCTCTCTATCTCTCTCTCGCTGTCACGATTTTTCATTCTCGGTTTCATCCGGTGACTTTGCTTTCTCTTGCTTTCGTTCCTCCCGTTCTCTCGCTCGCTTTCTCTCACTCTCCCGCTATCTCTCTCTCTCTCTCTCTTTCTCCCACTCGCTTTCCAGGCTAATTTCTTACCTCTTCAGAAGCGTCTCCGAGGTCGACGGCACCGACGGCGAGGACGAGTTTGAAAAGGAAGAACAACGTGAAGAAGCCGCCGCCCGACCCGTGAAACTCACCTGGAAACAGAACTTCCTCGTCTGCATCGGACTGGCCGACAGGAGGGAGTACGCCCGGAGACCCATATTGTAACCAATTTTAGTTATTTAGTTGTCAGTAACCAGATATCACTCACTTACTAATTGTGACAGGATCGACTAAAAACAAGTGCTATCGTTAAGCTATGATCCGAGGACTGATGATGAGGAGGAAGAGGATGAAGACCGGGACATCGAAGCACAAAATCGGCATTCTGGGTTTTATACGTCCCCTGATGAGGACCAGCATGATATTGAGAATTCGTAAGTTTAAGTATTTTTTTAAATGATGCTTTTCAAAGAAGAATTTTAGGCAATTTTTCAGGGATGCTTATACCATTATCGAATTTTAGTGATGGTGAGCGTCGAAATCTGCTCCACCCAGAAATGTACGTCACCTCGGCTGTTGGAAGCAAAAGATCACCGTCGCATTCTGGATCAAAGTAAGCGAGAGAACTAGATAAAGGGGAGCGAGAGGGAGAGAGAAAGAGAGAAAGAGAGAGAGAGAGCGATTTGATTAATAAGGCAAATTTTAGATCTCCAAGACATTCCCCAAGGACGTCAAGATCGCCTCGGCACTCAAGATCACCTAGGAATGGATCCAACATCGGGGAAGAAGATGACTATAGGTAAAAAACCGTTATTACGGATGTTGACTCGAAGAAAGTACTACAAAGCTTAATTACGCGAGGAAAAGCTTTACGAGAGCTAGCCAGCTAAAGTAGTTTTTAGGAACTCTTAAAAATAGTAATGGTAGCGTTTGTAGGGGTTCCGGACCGTGGTGTACCCTTGCGTATTGTAGCGTAGCGCTTCGCAGCCTGGCGTAATGTATCGTAAGGTAATTTAGTTTGCTGTAATGTATCGATCGGATCGTAGTCGGTGCGTACCATAGCCTATTCCATTGTATCGTATCGTAAGTGACGTACCTTATCGTATCGCTGCTGATCGCATCGTAGCGTAGCATAGCTCATCCTGCCCAATACAATTTCCTGTAGCGCTCGTGACGAGTCATACAAGACAGCTTCTCGCGGCTCTTCCAGACTTCGCGATCTGCAACAACAGGACGACAGCTCGGACAGGTATTTGCTACCTCATGAAAGTCAAGATACCATTTCTTTCAGAAGCTCGACGCCAAACTCGAGCGGCCGCGACTTGACAACACCCACTGTCGATCCGGCTTTGGCGTTTAGGAGCAAAGCGTTGGGATGACCCTTGTTTTGTAACGCAAATTTCAGCTCCTCCAAGCCTCGGCTGATCGAAAACCCAGCTTTTGGATGTGATTTGCATAACTACCGAATTCCGGAGGATGTCGATAGGCAGTCAAGGAGGTAGGAAAACTTTGTTAAGACTGATAAAACCATTTTTGGTTTAGAAAACGAGGCAAAACATTTTTTCAAAGATATTAGTCCATAAAAAATCGATAGCTATGATCTTTTTTCAGCTCCGGTAGCTCCTCTGTCTCGCAGTCCCATTCACTACCACCCGGGGTGGAGATTCGGGAAGTCGCACCACAACCGTCATCTTCAAGACGTTCATCAAGGTCTTCGAATAGCTATGGGAGGGCGGCAACTTCACTTTTGGAGCCGGTGCTGGCAAATGCGAGGAGAATGTAAGCTTGAAAAATAAGTGGCAAGAGAGGGAGAGAGGGAGAGAGAGAGAGAGAGAGAGAGAGAGAGAGAGAGAGAGAGAAAGAGAGACTCCCCTTAAACCCGGATTTTCAGCAGTAACGAGGACTATTCACCATCTCCAAGCAGTCACACCGATTTCCAAAGTTTCGACGAGCCATCCCCGAGCGCTGATCTGCTCCAGAATTCACCCCTGGCGCAGTTGTACGCAAATCCGCACAACAGCTACACGTCGGCGATGATGAGCCCGATAATGGCTGATTATTCGCTGTTTGGCGGGGCTACTACGGAAGATAGTGAATCGAACGATGAGCATACACATCTTCTACCGATGACGTAAGTAAACAGACCGTAAAAACGTAGAAGGAAATTCCGTAAAACGCCTAAATTAACCTGTCGTAACGTGTTGATCGAATCGTCACAATCGCCTACGTTTCCTACCACTTTTCAGACATGATAAATGTTTAGAACAAGTAGCGGCAGCTCGGGAGGTAAAGGCCGTATGAAGGCGTCTATCGGCTCTGGAATCCGCCCACCACGCTTCAGGATCTCGACGTCGCCGCCAAGGAAGCGGCTTGAAGAGGTACGCTCCATCGGACAACCAATTACATTAGGAGATTCTTTCGACAATACTCTGAACTCCCGTTTTTAGGATTCCGATAGCTCGGCCCGTCGCTTTGAGATGAGAATCGACGAAGAGGGCGGGGCCAGAAGATCTAGATGGCCTGGTCCGTCGAGCCATGATAGTACCGTATCCCCGGATCGTGGATTTTCGAGGGGACGGGGATCCACGCAGGACGCTTCGCCAAGATCTTCGGAACGATCGCCAACGACGGGAATTCGGAAAAATGTTACGCATACCGTCGTTTAGTATTTTTATCGATTTTAAAGGGGCCTCGCAGCAAGGGTTTGAGAAGAGCGATAGTGAGAAAGAGAGAGGTAGAGAGAGAAGGTGATAGAAAGCGCGTAAGTAAAACCTTGCTGTCATTTTCCCTTTAGAATGCATTTAAATCATAAAAATCGAAAACTTTTACAATTTATCAAAAGTTTTTGTTCTACCTATGATAAATTACGAAATTTTGCGTCTTTTGTTTCTTTTTGTACATTCCACTGCTAGCCCCATTTTGCCAATTCTTACGCTTGCCATTGTCCGATTATCACTTTGCCAATTTTCCTTTTCCAGACTTTTCTGATTTTTCGTTTTTTTATCGAAAGCGTTTTTCATAAAAATATTTTTGATTCTGCCGATCCGGTGAATGTATTCAGCCATATTATAACATTCTTTTAAGCCTATCCTGATGCATATAACCTACCCTATTTGCCTTATTATCGTCAGTTTTTCGATTTTTTTACAATCACGATATTTTGACAAATTTCTTTCCGTCTTTCGCCATATCCTCGATGCTGTGTGTTCCTTTTTGTTTGATAAAGCCTCATGAAAATTATAGAATTGTTGTTTTGGGGATACTAATATTTAGAGAACGCCAAAATCTCCACATCCAAAATACCGGCCGTCAAAATCCCGATAGACCAAAATTCCGACAGCGATAATCGCGACAATTCTTTGAAAAGGGAGGTTATTGTGGTATTGTCAGGATTATGGTTGGAATTCAGTCAAATTTACTTAAGCCAGCAGATAGTATTTTTAGCCTGTTTTTCGTTGGAACCCCGAAAAGTGGCAAGGACAGATTATCCTTATTTATTGGTTCAGGCAGGGTTTTATCAGTCAGGCAGACTCCCATAAGCATAGGGTTTATAAAGCCGTTCATAGACGAGGAACTCTCTTTTTTCGTTTTCCTTTTTGATCACTAGAAAACCCTATCTTTCATCCGAGCACTTCCAAAAATGGCAGGCTAGCAGGAACGTTTTGGAAATTGGCTTTTCAATTTCTAGCCGGTCCCAAAAACGACGGTTTGAGGAGTTTTAAAGTATTCTAACACAAAGAATTGTGGAAACCGTTGGAAAACCCCAAAAAGGAGATATCACATTTTTAAGGCAAGCTAGCAGAGACTATTTAAGGAATTGGGTATTTTGCTTGGAATCTCGATCAAGCAATCGCTTGAAGCTAAAAGTGATATACGACTAATTTTTCGAGGCTGTCAATATCAAAGTAGTATCAAAGTATTTTCAAGCAATCTAGCAGCGATCATTGTGGAACCGGTTCTTTTTTGGGCCGAATTAAAAGGGAAACTGGCAGAGATAAATGGGAATGTGGACGGTGTAGCCTGTTGTTAATAAAATCATGGAAAGGAAAGACTTGAGCCCATTCAGATAAATTTCCAATTGCTCTTCCTAGTCAAAATAGGCGATCCATCTCAAAGTCCAGCCCACGCATTCCATCCTGCTAGCTAGGCTCCGCCCCTTCGAAAAGGCCAACAACCTCCCCACATCTGGGTGCACGTCGAGCAATAGATCGGCAACCATATTCCGGTACATTAGATGTACCTTGTGACTGGGGTACCTGGGTCTCTTTCTCTCGCGCTATCTCTCTCTCTCAGTCACTCTCTCTCTCTCTCTCTACCTGTCTCCCCTCTCGCCAAATGTTCCTCAAATATTCGCTGGGTGACCCGGGGATCGGGAAAACAAGTCGGCGAAAAGCGGAAAAGCACGAAAGAGGGAAAGAGGGGCAAGGAAGGGGGTGATTCCCTACCCAATTCAGCACCAAAGTTCTGCAAAGAACCGCACCAAAATGTGCTGAATATAACGCGGGTGATGCGATCGTTTTGCGGGTTGTCTGGCTGACTTTTTCCGTGTTTGCTTGGAATCTTTAGAAATTCGCCATGTGCAAAATTATTGTTTTTAAATTTTACAGCCAAAAAATGCCAGATTTTTAAAAAACTGCCTTTTTTTTTATGAAAATTTTAGCGGTATTTTTCTGGTTTTCCGTTTGTTTGGAAAGCAAGAATTGAATGAAAAAGAAGACGGTAAGGACGCCATTTTTTGCTTTGATTCACTGCAATTTACCGAGCTTTTCAGTTAGTTTTTTGGATCATTACGTTGAATGGAACGTACTTTGAAATTTCTGTCTGCAACGCTTCTTATAGATTTTTGTCGTCTTACTTTTCTAGGGAAATTTGCGATTTTTCCAAATGCCGTAAATTAGTGGGGTAAGTGTGGTAAATTCCCTTTAAAAAGCAAAAATCTGTTCCCGAGAAATGTTCCCAAAATGGTCGAAAATGCTACCCGATCTATTCGTTGTTGGGTGATGTAAAATAATGGGAGGAAGGGAGATCTTTGCTCCCAAAATTGCTCGAGTAGAGTCGAGTAGAGTCGTAGCTTATAGATCGGGTGTTGGTTTTTTCGTGGAATGTGAGGGGGATGCCCCGGAAATTTTTTATGAGCCCAATTATTTGTCATGTTGAGTCGATGCTTTTTTCTATTTTCTCTTTATAAAAACGTGTAGAATGTGCCTAATTTAAAGTAGTTATAAATTAAATAAAAACTTTTTATACTTTAGACGTTTTCCATTATTTTAAACCGCTAAGTTTGTTTCTACATCACTGCCTACGACCGTCGCAAAATTAGGTGTATTCAAAGTTGTGCCGCCAATTTCAAGGCTCCTTTCCATGCACTTTCGTGTTTTTGCTTTTTTGGGGTATTTCCCTCCTTCTTTTTCATCTCTCGAAGTACTACGCTAATTTTTATTCGATTTCAGGGAAAGCGGCTGCAAAAACATGGATTGACCGTTTGAGCTTGTTGCTTTCTTAAAAACCTTGCAAAAAATGTTTCCTTAATAATTTTCGCGATTTTCAGATCACCTAAAAATGCCGCCATAGCAAGTCGTCTCGAAAAGCTACAACAAGCATGAATGTCCCGTGTCGGGTTATTGTAATCAGGTAGAATAATTATATCTAAAGTTAAATTACGATACCTTTCAGCTAACGATCCAGCAGGAGCCAGTCCAGATTGAGCTCCAAAGGGAAACGCTAGCCAAGCACGAGATGGGCAGGATGCTTGGGGCTCCGGAGGTCAGTTTATTGTAAGACATTTGTCACCTTGGCAAGCTAGCAGAGAAACTTTGATATCTAGCCCACCCTTAAAGGGCCATCTAGCAGAACTTTATGAATACAGGCATATTTATCAATTCAAGGTTTATTGGCTTCTTTCTAGGTATTGACAATCGGCCAGCACTTCATCAGGCTCATCAAAGGAAAGAAGGCACTGGATGTTGGTAAGTAAAGCTGTAGTTGCGAGGAGAGAGAGAGAGAGAGAGAGAGAGAGAGAGAGAGAGAGAGGAGAGAAAAGGGAAAGGCATGAAACACGATTTTTGGAACCGAAAAATCCTCAAGCTTTTTAGGGACCTTCACCGGCGGTTCAGCTCTTGCCTGGGCGTTGGCGTTACCTGCAGACGGACAGGTATTTATTCACCCTAAAATTTGATTCTTTAAAAATGTAGGTAGTTTCAATGGATGTCAGCCACACGGCCTTGAATTCTATTGGAAAGCCGATTCTCCAAAAAGCACCTGAAGCTTTGAAGAAGATTGACTTCAGATTGGCACCGGCTTTGGAAACGCTAGGTGAGAGAGACCGTGGCGAGAAAGAGAGAGAGAGACAGAGAGAGAGTGAGAAAGACGAGGGTAGAGATAACGATTTTAGATAGCCTTATTGCCAATGGAGCTTCCGGAACTTTCGATTTTGCCTTCATCGATGCCGACAAAACGGCATATCCGGAATATTACGCAAAAACCATGACTCTTCTTAGAAGTGGAGGCGTTATTCTTGTTGATAATGTAAGTTTTTACGGCTTAGCTTGGGCATAGCTTGGGTATAGTCTAGGCGTGGCTTAGGTTTGGCTCAAGTTTAGCTTAAGCTTCGCTAAGGCTTAGCCTCAAAGCCAGTGATAGTCAGCTGAAACAATTTTGTCTCTAGGCCCTACGCGGAGGAAAAGTTGCCCTGCCCGAAAAAGACGAAAGCTGTACCGCCATTGATGCCTGCAATCGTCAAATTTTTGCGGATACCAAGTAAGTTTTGTACGTTCAAAAAGTCTAAAGGTATGTGGGCAAGCTAGCAGAGAGCATTTGCGTGAACACCCGTGTTCGGAATGTGCAATTCACGGTGTAAAGATCCAATTTTTCAACCTGATTTCTCAGCTCCAACTCCTTCCTGATTAACGTCGGCGATGGGCTGCACGTCGCTTTCAAGGCTTGACCCAATTTGTATGAATTAAACTACATTGTCGTGCTCGAATAAATGATCTATGTCCTAGACAGTCTTTTTTTGTACACTACAAAGTATAGAAATTTGTCATCACCGATTTGAGCTCGACTCTCGGCTTCTTCGAATATGATCCTATTTTTTTATGAATCTCTCTCAAACGCAACATCTACCGCATCCTTTCCGGTACAATATCCCCGGTCCAAGGAAACGGTGATAAGGGTCAAGAGGAGGATGGTAGACCAAAATTGTAAAAAGGAGAGAGTAGGAGAAAGAGACAGAGAGAGAGAGAGAGAGAGAGAAAGATACGGACTGAGAGAGAGAAAGAGAGAGAAAGAGAGAGCGAGAAAGAGAGAGAAAGAGACGGAAAGAGAGAGAGAGAGAGGAGAGAGACAGGGAGATAGACCGTGATGATAATCCTAAAAAAGGACAGATCCAGGGATGCGTTGATTTTTAACCAAATCGAAGAGTATAAAGGTGCAGTGACAAATGCAACATCAGGCGCCGCTTTATTTGAGTTTCCATAGCGGGTGTCCTAGGATTTTTCTCCTAGATGTCTTGGTTGTCCAAGTTCAACAACCTGGTGATTTAACTGTGGGAGGTTTGAACTGTCGGTTTCGGGCGGCCTGGTGAGGTACATTTCTCCGCCTCTATGACCGCTATGTCCAAACGCGTTTTAACGTTAAAATTCACTTAGGAGGGGCAAGGCATGTCCGTAGATTTTCCTGGTTATGGACTCCTACTAGATTTTTCTGCACCGCCGCACAACGCATTCGCTCGCGTTTTAATTGCTTAATGGATGAGGATTATAGGTTTAGGATTTGGACTTTAGGTATAAGACTTGGACGGCCAAGCGTTGGTCGCGTTAGTTTTTCACTCAGCCAAGACGGTAGCTGATGGCTAAGAAAATCCATAAAGGTGCTTTGTCCGTGCCCTAAATTAGGGCCGATTTTTTCCAAGTTCTATCCTCATATCTATCATTCTATCTCTCTCCCTCTCTCTCTCTCTCTCACTCTCTCTCTCTCACTCTCGCTCTTTCTAGCTCCCTCTCTCTCACGGTCTCTAGCTTTTTCTAGATCTCTCTCTCTTTACTCTCTTTCTCTCTTTCGCCTTCTCTCGCGTCGCTGAGATCTTAAACAAAATATAGCAGTAGATTATATTTTGAAGCTTTGAATTTCGCCATCCTTTTCGAACAATTTTTCTTTGCACATCTGTCCGGACCATGTTCGGAAACATTTTGCCCCCGAATTGACCTTGCCCCGCGTGCATTTGACAGGTTGAGAAAAAGAAAGAGAGATGGAGAGAGAGCGAGGGGGTGAGAGAAAGAGAGAGAGAGAGAGAGAAGAGAGAGAGCTCACAAAAACAAACTGCCCTGTTGCAACACCCAGGCAGGAAAGGGGTGGCTGCGTAAAAAGAGCAAATAAAAAGGGCTCTGGTCCGGCTGGCGAGTCCATTTTTCTCAAGCGGCATTTCATGTTCAACGTGTCCTTAAGATTTGATTGGATTTCTGTACTTTTTATGATGTTCTTAAGGCGTTCAGTTTCCAACCCAGCCATTTTCCAGGCGTTGTCGAGTTTTATAACGATTTTGACCAGATTTCAGGTGAAATTCAAGGCATTTTACGCTCCTAAAAAATTTCAAATAATTTCAAATTTTGAAGGGTTTTTGATACCATAAAATTGTAATTTGTTTTTCTATGGAAAATCAAAGCTTTCTCGTGTTTATCTCGGACTATTTGCCTCAAAAAAGTTCATGAGTCATCTGCTAAAAAAGAGTTTCGTTACGCTTCCTTTCCCACAACATCACCCCTCAGTCGGCTCGATCGCCACGATTTCGAAAACAGATTTTATGGCGGCCCTGAGAAACAGTGGATCATTTCAATTTATCGCTTTTCCTGGGCTTCCTCTGCTTCTTATTCTCTTCTGCTTCTATACAAAATGTGTGCCTTTGTAACTTGATACCTCACGCCTAGGGCCAGATACTTATCATTTCCTAGCCCCTTGGGTCCAAAATATTACGGCAACTCGGCAATGCCTTATCATATCAGCGTCACAAGCTACAGATAGACTTTGCATCGGGGCGTACAGTTTGATAACTGTTGAGAACTTTCTTGACGTTTGGAACGATTAAATAAAGCTAAAAAATTTTAATTTCCCAGCTTTTCAACCTTGCAATAAAAATAAAAATTCTTGAATTGGATGTCGCTGACAAATAACTATCGATAGCGGTTAGATTTTTGTCATTCAGAAAAACGCGCAGAACTGTGTTTCCTCCAAAAACGATTTCTCCATTGCCATACCAACTTCTCCTGGTTCTGGATTTCTCTAGGAATTTGAATATCATTAATCGATTTACAAATGTTCTCTGCTTGTCTGCGCTGCTTAGCTTAAATCCCAAATAAATCTTGCTAGCCAAAGCTAGAATCAAGTATTTTTAAATTTAGAGAAACTTGACCAAAAGCGAAAGAAAACGCGTTTTTCTCTAATGCTAATTCTCCAAATTTCTAAATCAATAATTTGTATAAAAATTTGAAGCGAATATGCACGAAAATTAACGGCAGTAACGGCTGATTTTAGAAATAGCACCCTGATGCTTACTAGCCTTGAAAAAGCATGATTATGTATTCTGTGACGGGGCGGTCATCTCCGAATGTCAGGATTTCCCGTCCCGATCCGTGTCTCTAGTTTCTGATTCGATCGAAAAGCAATGGCTTATCTCAGCGTTTCCAGCTATGGCCGTGGCCCAGATGGCTTTTTGTCAGCATCTCCGGGGTGCTTTATAAGGCGCCAGGATTTTGCGTTGGGCGCCGGAAGTTTGTGCGCACTTTTGATCTCCTGTCTTCACTGCTAATCTTCGCTTAAATATTTTTAAAGACATTATTGCGAAAATATACTTTAAGAAGTGTTTGCTATGTTTATTTCGGCTTCTCTTATTATTTCTGACAACCTTCAACGTCAAAATTCTCCTTTTTGCAGAAATCATGTCCGGAACCGTTTCCAAGAGCTACTACGAGCACGATGATAAGGTCATCGACTACTGTAACAAGGTATCGGAGCCATATTACTAAAAATTAATACTAACAATTTTTAGCTGACCATCAAGCTGCACCCAATGCAACAGGAGCTCCAGGACTCCACCCTGGCCAACCACAAGATGTCGGTCATGCTCGGAGCGCCGGAAGTTCTCACGATCGGCCAGAACTTCCTGAAGTTGATCCACGCCAAGAAGGTGTTGGATATTGGTGAGTTAGAGCAAGAGAGAGAGAGAGAGAGAGAGAGAGAGAGTTTTTATCCCTCTTCTTCCAGGAACCTTTACCGGTGCCTCGGCCCTCGCCTGGGCCCTTGCCCTCCCCGACGATGGCCAGGTCATTTCCATGGATGTCGACAGCTCTGCTCTCGATCAAATCGGCCGCCCCGTCATTGAGAAGTGCCCAAAAACCGCGAAGAAGATCAAGTTCCACACCGAGTCGGCCATTGATACGCTTGGTAAGTTAAGGGGAGCTCTTTTAGAGGGGTTGCCTTACGCGGTAAAAATTAACGGGTGGCCAACGCCACGAAGCTTTTGGTGTCCATCAAACGCGGCTCATTTGTGGCTTTTTCCTCGTTAAATCACCACTTACGAACTACCAACTTACGAGAATTCGCCATTCCGCAAAAACGGTAACTATATTCGCAATTAGCGCAAAATTCTGCATCCGATAAGCTTGGCCCCATCCCAAAATCAGGACGTCAATAAATAACGTCGCCTTGTGGGCCTTTTCTTATCCAAATTCAACGACCAAAAACGATAAAAATATAAAATTTACCTTCTAAAAACGTTCCCCCCCTTTCAGACCGCCTGATCGCCGACGGCCAATCCGGCACCTTCGATTTCTCCTTCATCGATGCCGACAAGGTCAACTACTCCAACTACTACGACAAAAGCCTGCAGCTCCTGAAGCCCGGCGGCGTTATCCTGGTTGATAATGTAAGTTATCGCTTTTTTTTGCTAATCAATATGCTGTCCGTTTCCAATATGGTTCAATTTTCAGGCCCTGTGGAGCGGAAGCGTGACCAAGGAAAACAAGGACGAGTCGACAAAAGCCATCGACGCCTGCAATCAGCATATCAGCCAAGACCCCAAGTCGAACTCTTTCCTCGTCAACACGGGCGATGGTCTCCATGTTGCCTTCAAGATTTGAATCCCTTACAAATTTCATGGCGTGTGGGGTTTTGTGCGACTGCCTGTATGAATAAATTTTATGCTATAGCCTTGCGCTTGGCTTTTTAGCAACAACAACAACAAAAAACACACGGTTTTCATCGTTCAACAGCAATATTTTCTATAAATACAGGGTATCCCAAAAAAACGACCCATCTGGCATTTCGCCGCGTAACATCCAACCGGCCCCAAATTTGGACCAGAGTGGGGTCTATTCCCACGGAAACCCTATGAAAAATTGAAAATAAAGTTTATTTTTGTTATAACTCGAGAACTACTATGACTGCGGGGCTATAAGTCAGGATTGTTGTTATTTAGGGTCTGATACACCTCTGGTCGAAATTTGGGTCGGATTGGAAGTAACACGGCGAAATGTCAGATGGCTCGTTTTTTTGGGACACCTTGTATATAAATTATTCATAAGGCGACAATGGCTTCAACCGTAATATGTAAAAATCAATGGGTAGGCTGGTTTTGCATTCAAATTTTTCTTGATTGTCAACATTGGGACGAAATATTGAAGGTTGGACTCATCATCGTCGTCAATGGGGGGTGGGTCTACTCGTCGAACTGCCCAAACAGCGTTCACATTTTCGGAAGGTCCGGGGCCAATCAGCCACACTCTATAGCTATTTTCTTCGTCAATCGGCAACTCGGTGAAGAAGCGGGCCCATTCCATGCGGTCGTCGGCGACATTGGCTTTTACGACCAAGTGAAGCTCGCGGTTGTTGCGGCATTTCTCGATGAAGTGCTCCGTCAGCTCCCGGTCGGACTCACGGTCAAACAGAATTGCCCACGGATTGTTGTCTAAAATAAAGTTAAACCAGGGTTGAAAAGCCGCTCCGCTGCTTTTCACCCCTGGCCCTCGTCTAGGTACGATCACAAAAATACTTTGCATATTCTGCCCAAACCCCGCTGACAAAAATGGGAAATATCCTCTGTAGCCTGATTTTATAGGCAATATCCACTTCCGGTGCATGCAAATTTTGTCTAACAAAGGTCCTTTCACAAAAACCTAAATTGAATGTCGAAAATAGTAAATTTTTAAAAATTTGATAAGTCGGCAGTCATCTCCACTCCATTACGCACCAAATGACGTATCAAACATGTCGGAAAACTTCTTCCCTGACCCGTTATGAGCGAACATACATCCGGAAGTGGATGCAAATCTACACAGACACACACACACTATTTTTTTATATATATACCAGCGCCCAAAACCCGCTTCGCGGGCCTTGGGCGCTGGAATGCGGCGTTTGCATGAGAAATTTGACTTTCCGGTAGCTCGGGTCCTTCGGACCCCCCCACCACACGCTCGCGTGCAACTCGCAAGAATGAGGAAATTTGTATTTTTTCACATTATGCAAATTACCCCCAAAAATGAATAAAACCGGCTTTAACTTTGTAAACTTGTATTTTATCAAAATTCTGAGCACGCCATCGGAAACAGCAGGGTCGATTCCCCCAAGTGACGAAGATTTAGGACATTTTATCCAGGGGAAGGCCCTCAAATCGGGCCTCGAAAGTGACATCCACACACACACACACAGTTACACACCAAAATTATATAAGGTAGGATAGTAGGATAGTAGGATAGTAGGATATTTAGGCTATACAAAACCCTTTGGTTCTGGATTAAGTCGTTTGCGTTGCTGGTTGGTCGGCAAAAATATTTGGTAGCCGTTTAAATTTGGCCCAATAAATTCTATCAATGCTATAGTACTCCATGATCTCAATTTAGCGCTGCTACTGCAAGGTTTTTGTTTAGCATCTCGGGAAAAACTCGGGATATTTTGCCCCAATTTTCAAATAAATTCTTAAAACACACCCAGTGTTGCTATGCTGTGGAACGTGACAGGCTTTTAAAGTTGACAACGTATGCCTTAATATGCAAAAATTAACGCTGTTTTTGAATCTAGCTACAACCCAAATCCGCAAAGCCTGCCTGCAAAACTGGCTTCTTACACAGTCTGCTAGCTTGGCTCGAACTTGAACGCACCTTCAATTATCCCTATCGCGGCCTTGAGGCCCTTCTGTTCAAAATCGCGCAAATTTGTGACCATTGGAGCTGTTGGAGCCGGTGGAGCTCCTTGCGGTTGAGCCGGTGGCGCTCCTTGCGGTTGAGCCGGTCGAGCTCCTTGCGGTTGAGCCGGTGGCGCTCCTTGCGGTTGAGCCGGTGGCGCTCCTTGCGGTTGAGCCGGTCGAGCTCCTTGCGGTTGAGCCGGTGGCGCTCCTTGCGGTTGAGCCGGTGGAGCTCCTGGTCGTTGAGCCGGCGGAACGCCTTGTTGTGAAACCTGTGGAGCGCCCTGGTTGGCCTCTTCTACAGTATCAAGACTAAATTTTATAGTTATAAACACCAGAACACACTTCAAAGCCTTGCCAAAAGCTTGCCCTGAATTTTTTTGCACATGCTCCAGCTCGAACCCACCAAAAATATTCACGGTGCTTTTCCTTTTCATTTCTCCTCCTAGTGAAGAATTGGTAAAGTGATCTGTTGACTCGATCCCAGGCGTTCAAATAAGCGAGGAAGAATCGCCGAGATAGGGAGAATGAAGCCCCTGAATCGTAGAATGAATAAAGTTCCGATGGGGAACTTACCGTGCTGCACAAGCAGCTTGATGCCCAGCCTATAAAGTGTGTATAGCGCGAGTGGTTGTGTTTCTCACCAGTAGAGATAAATAAAGGTGAAAGGCGGTGGTAGAAGTGGCTTATATTCATACTCGACGGTTTTTTTATACCACACGCGGCGCCAGTTCTGTGCCTGCTTCACCGATTCAAATTCGCTGCTGAAATTTTAGGGCCGTTGTTGAGTGCTTCAGATTCGAAATTCGGTCCCGTCCCTAACTAACGTGCCTTAAAACAGCTGTTAATATATTGATCAAGATGACGGAAGCCACTAGCGTGTAGGCAAACATGAATAGCGGCATCAGCCAGCTTTGCATGACGCACTAGAACACATTTACGTAGTAAATATTCGTCTAATCTGTTACACCTGTAGATCACGATAGGTCCAGTCATGGGCTGCTGCCGGCATCGTGCAGTTTTTGCCTGGGAGGAGAATTATCTTCCTTTCAAAAACACTTACCATCTTTGTGATCATCGTTCAGCTCACCAAACGTCTCCCAGGCACCATTCCTAACAAATAAGCAATCCAGTTCGCTTGACTTACTTGAAAAATTGGAAGGCCCACCCTCTGTCGCCTTTTGCCCCCATTAAGATATACTAAAATATTGACTATCTTTGCCAAAGCATCTACCGGTACCTGGGCCGCGGCATAAGTGAGCCAATGCACACCCAAAACTACGAAAACATAGCCGAGAAACCAAAACTGAAAAGTGAACATGTGGTTTCCTAAAACTCATTTTTGAAAACGAAGCCGGCGTCTGCAAGAGGCCTAAAGGGGCTTATTTTGCCGGCGTACCGTGTTTTTGATCGAAAGTATGATGGCATTTGGTGTTGGATGATGGCTGACGACACGAAGCAACATGATGCATGAGGGAATAAAGCAGACGGCAAAGATCAAATCACTAGCGGTTTGAAGTCTGAAATTTCGAGGAGATTTTCACAACCCGTGGTTTTAATGGACGAAGAGCTTTTCGATTCTTCGGGCGTCTGCGCTTAAGTTTTGGAGGTATTGCGGGATACTGGAACTAGCTATGAAGGTTTAAGGATTTAGAAATCATGGAATCGATTACGATCGAAGCCCTTTCTACGATTTTGACGCAATTTTAAATCGATCATACGGGCGGTGGGGGACGAAGATTGCCAATTGGTCTTCAATGTTGAACGATGCCAAATCACGTACCCGTTTATGACATGCTCCATAGGATTCAATACTTTGGATGTCGAAGTGAGGGTTGAATAGGTTGTCGTCAAACTGTTTGCTGTGATGTTGCCTCCAGTCTGCGTACTGAAATTACCATGTTGTAATCTAGTCAGTTTGCCACCCGAACAGCGGATCCATAACTCACGCACCTGTTGTTGTACGGCTTAAGGTCTGCCGGCATCTTGTATACCGAGAGAAACAACGACAGCGGCAGGTTGCTCAAGGCCAGCATTGATATCATCAGATATGACCTTTGCTTACGCCAAAGGAACCAACAGAAGTTTGAGAGGAAAGCGGCCTTTCGCTGAAACAAACATTGCGCGTAAAATGTGTCACCTACATTGAAAAACCGGATACGGTAATGCGTACAGACGAACTCGTAGAAATTTCCACAAAATGCGAGACTTGGTAGCTGGAAAGGTATAGGGTGTTGTTCAGCTCAAGAACAACGCTAAGGTAAGCTCAGGAACAACCGCTGGCACCTCCACCATAGCTACATGTAGTATTTTTGAAGTTTCTCGTCTTTTTTTTGTTATTCTTTGCAGCTCGCACTCGAAATGCGGCTGGTGCTCCATAAACGATACCATGCAATCATCAATCCCAGCTCCCGCCGTGATTGGGCCTCCGCTCCTTCTTCGTACACGCTATGCTCGAGGCTCGTGTTTCGGAGAAACGTCCAGTAAAGGCCCAAGTATACGATATACGACGCCTGGAATGTGCGTCGAAACAAAACCGACTAACTGACCGTATGCAACAAAAGCTTCTAAACGGAGAGTGGGTGTAGCAAAAATCTTCCACCCGGACTGCCAGCGCTTTTCGACGGCTTGCAGGCACACCGAGTTGCGGAAGTAAGTCTGACGAACTTGTTCGTTTGTTTTAAAAACCCACCCCAGCCGTAACTTTTCAGCCATACGTCCTATTAATGCGTGGAATATCTCAAATGGGTCGCCGTGATCGAATTACTACAGAAAAGCCGTTTACTGACATCAAAAATTGTTAGAAATTTTTTTACAATATTTTGAAAGGTGAAAATATTAAGTCGCCATGCCTCAATGTACTACACGTTTAAAACTTAATTATTTTTTTCGCTCTTTTTTATGATTAAAATGTACTGTAGCCTGATTCTACAAAGCAAGAGCTACTTTTTGATACTATTCACAGCTGTGTAGGACTAAAGATAGCCGAAATACGAACCAGGAAATAAAGGTAATCAACTATAATAATTTTGTTGTGGTCTCCGTCTGTCTGTGTGAAGCCGAATTCAACTCGAAGGGGAAAGGAGCTAGAGCTTAGGTCTCTTCGGATTCGGATAGAGCGTGGTCAGAAACCCCCAAACTGATAAAAAAATTACGAAAAAGTTTTTGTTTAAATTATTAAAATTAACTTTGAAAGTGGCGCCTTAATAAAACGAGTGGGGGCCCCTCTCCCCGGGAGGCGCGACGAGACGCCCCCTTTCTCTTCGCCCCTCTTCCCCAGGCCCCTTCGCGCGCCCAGATGCCTTTTTGAGTTACTTTAATACTTTTAATACTTTTTAATTATGTTAATTAATTATTTAAATTATTTAAAGTATCTAAAGCCATCGGGAGGGTATTTAGGTAGTTTTTGACGGGGATTTCAGCCATGGGGGGTATCTGAAGCCATCAGGAAGGTATTTAGGTAGTTTTTGAAGGGGATTTCAGCCATGGGGGGTATCTGAAGCCATCAGGAAGGTATTTAGGTAGTTTTTGAAGGGGATTTCAGCCATGGGGGGTATCTGAAGCCATCAGGGAGGTATCTAAGTAGTTTTTGAAGGGGATTTCAGCCATGGGGGGTATCTGAAGCCATCAGGAAGGTATTTAGGTAGTTTTTGAAGGGGATTTCAGCCATGGGGGGTATCTGGAAGCCATCAGGAAGGTATTTAGGTAGTTTTTGAAGGGATTTCAGCCATGGGGGTATCTGAAGCCATCGGGAAGGGATTTAGGTAGTTTTTGAAGGATTTCAGCCATGGGGGTATCTGAAGCCATCAGGAAGGTATTTAGGTAGTTTTTGAAGGGGATTTCAGCCATGGGGGGTATCTGAAGCCATCGGGAAGGGATTTAGGTAGTTTTTGAAGGGGATTTCAGCCATGGGGGGTATCTGAAGCCATCAGGGAGGTATCTAAGTAGTTTTTGAAGGGGATTTCAGCCATGGGGGATATCTGAAGCCATCAGGGAGGTATTTTGGTAGATTTTTAACGGAATTTCGACCCGGAGGGGTATCTGAAGCCATCGGGAAGGTAGCTATGTTTTTTGTGGGGGGTTGGCTAGAGGAGGTATCTGAAGCCATCAGTGTAGTTATTGCCATGAAGGCATCAGCGTAAGGTAGGGATTAAATGTGGTGGTGTAGAATATGGAGGGTGGCCCGAAGTCCAGCCGATTGCAGTCGCGAAGCGGCTGTAATCGGCTGGTAAGGAAATAGACCAGGAAAACTTAATTAAACCCAGACTTATAATTGTCATACCAATTTTTCTAACAATTTTTGATGTAAGAAAACACTTGGCCTCGGCGAACATTTTGAGCTACTCCGCGCATTAATAGGACGTATGGCCGAAAAGTCGTGGCCGGGGGGTTTCAAGATTTCAGACTGGATTTCTGTAGAAGCCTTGCCGAAAAACCTTCCGGTATATGTCGGATACGCGGGGGGGGGGGAACGGGACAGGCAGGCATTTTTGGATGTTTTCGTTATTTTCTCGGAATTTTTGCAACGGCATTCGATGGAGCACCGATAAATATACTAAGAGTTTTTGTTTTAGCTCAAATTAGTGTAATATAAAAAAGTTATGGCAAATACAAAAATAAGCTTTGAAAATCGGTTTGAGCGGCAGTTTTTTGACATTTGCGCTATTTTTTCGACATTTTAAAGATGCCAGTCGATAGAGCAACCAAAAATATACTAAGAGTTTTAATTTGAGCTCAAAATAACGTAATATAAAATAGTTATAACAAAAACAAGTATTAAACGTTGTTTCCATGGAGGACATAGAAGGAAATCAAGTTTTCGACATTTTCGACATTTTTACAAAATTTCTTTAGTGCCATTCGACAGAGCGTCGAAAAATATACTAGGAGTTTTGTTTGTAGCAAAAAGAAACGCAAAAAAATAGTTAGCACGGCCCCAACAGTCCGTCCCCCCCGCGTAAAATCCCCCCGCGTAGCCGACATATACCAACCTTCCGATGGTCTTTTAGTGCGGCAACCTCGCGTCATGCACGCGTTCTTGTGACGATCGAGAATTGGATGTCACCTACAATTTTGGCGAACGCGCCACCCACGATGGATACCCACGGATGTCGTGTCTCGTCAAGTTTTGTGTGGGAAACTTTCGAATCTTATTAGCGGAACTTGGAGCTAATGCTTGTAATTTTTCAAAAGGGCGAAATGTTGGTCAAAAACGGCCATTATTCGTCAAAAAAAAATCAATATTTTAGCATCTTTTAATAAAAATTTACAAAATTTTTTTGCGGTTATGGATTGTAAAAACAGGTTTAAAAACGGTAAGACTCTAGATACCTCCCAGCAGGGACGTAGCGTATAGCGTAATACAGGCCCCCCCCCCGAAATCGGCCGGGGCCTGAAAATTTCATAAGGGGGGTAAGGGGGAAAATTTTCATTTTCTCAAAAATTTTGCCGCCTGCGGCCCTATTTTTTCACGGTTTTACGGCCATTTGTAGAACTATGCAACCTTTTTTCAAAAATTTTTGCCTGCGGCGCTGTTTTTTCGGCAATGTTTTGAGTTTTTTGGAACATTTTTTTGGGGCCCCCCCCCGAAATTTTTTTCTGGCGACGCCCCTGCCCCCCAGCCGACCCCCACCTACTCTCTGTTCATCTACAGGTGTGTCAAGTATACCAAAATACTCGCCAGAGCAAGGCAAACATTTTGGTATACTTTACACCTCTCTAGATGAACAGGGAGCCGAGATACACAAGTGAAGAACAGGGAGCCGAGATACACACCAAAAAATTTGGCTTTCCGATAGCTTGGGTCCTTCGGACCCCTCCCTTCCGCCGACCGCACCCGCGCGTGCAACTTTCAAGAATGAAGAAATTTGTATTTTTGGAATTATGCAAAGTAGCCCCCCGATGGCGCCGGACACACACACACACAAAGATACGCGACCAAATTATATAAGGTAGGATACGTTGGTGCTTAAAAAAAAATTACCAAATTAGAATTAAAAAATTCTCAATTGTTTTAAAGAATTTTCCAACTTTTTCGAAGGTTTTTTACGGAAGGAAAATCTATTCAGACTTCTTTTTTCAGTTGCTCGACAATACGGAAGCAACCGATTGTGTTCGGCCGCTGTTTGTGAAGAATCCGCCACAAGATTGGCTCCGGCTACTGGCATGGAGAGGTAGAGAGAGCACTCGCGCCGGGGGCGAAGCTTCCTGATTTCGTTTAAACTATCCTTGCTTGGCGGCTTTCAAAAATTGCAAACTAGTTTGGGGAAGTTTGGGAATGAAGAGCCTGTATTTAGCAATTTTTGAGGTTCTGGACTGTTAGCGGGGGGGGGGCGGTTATGGATTTTTATAGTGTATTTAGTAGCCTTTTATTGCCAAAAAAGTTATCAAAAGTCACAAAACTCCGCAAAACCCACAAACAACCGCAAAACCGCAAAACACCGCAAAAAAATTCGGCACAGGCCACGTTCCGCATGGAATTTCCAGCCCATGTAAAAAACCCTTACAGTTATCGATGCATTTCAGAGGCAAAAGTGAAGGAGGTGGGACTCGGGTACCCGATCTACCTCCCATTGAATGTCTGCACACGAGAGATGATCGCCACTCACAAATGCCCCCTCAAGCGAATCGCCAAAAGCAACAGCTACAATGCTCCCACTACGACGGATTCCGACCACGAAAGCATTCGGATGCAGTTCTCGGAGAGTGAAAGGAGGATCACTGACGACGCCCAGAGGAACAGGAAGATCAAAGAGATCGTATACCGATTCTACCCGATCTGTGAAGCTGGATTTGAAATGCCAAGGTGAGTTTGGGGTACTGAAGCATTTGCGGGGGGATCCGGAATCCTAGATTCTTTTGTACAGGGCTATTAGCGGGGGGTAAGGGGTCGGGGACCGAACCCTTGATTATTTGGTACTGGGCTGTTAGCGGGGGGACCCTAATTTTCTTGGTACTGGACGATTAGCGGGGGGATCGGGGACGGCAACCTAGCTCTTTGGTGCTGGACTATTGGCGGGGGTTGGTATTTCTTGCATGGGGAAAATAACTGTTATTTTTCCGCCTCTTCCTAGCTCTTAATTAATTTTATAATTTTTTTTATTATTTTTAGAGTTTTGGATTGCTAAAAAAATCGGAAAAATAGTCTAAACATTTTTGAAAATTCGAAAATTTTGATTTCTTCTGGTTATTTTCATACATTTTTCCCTGCCTTTTTGCAGGTTGCCGGCACCCGCACCGGATGCCACGTATTGTCTATCGAGTCTGCACATCTTGGCTGGTCACAAAGCAATCCATCCATCGGCATTCGACATCGCAGATCCACGCCAAGTGAAGGTCTGTTTTTAAGGATGAACTCCAGATGCCGCCCCCCCCCAGCCGACCCCCCTCTACCGTATCTCGGCTACCTGTTCATCGACAGGGGTGTAAGGTATACCAAAATGTTCGTCTTGCTGTGGCGAGTATCTTGGTATGCTGTACACATCTGTAGATGAACAGGGAGCCGAGATACAAAAATTCGGGGCCGGCTCGGGGGGAGGGGGGACTATCTGGAGTCTTACCGTTTTTAAAGTAACACCAGCGCACAACCCTTGCTGCGCGAGGGCTGAGCGCTGGCCCTCCCGGGAAGATTGAATCCCCTCGCGGCCGGTCCTGGTCCCGTGCACGTATGAACCCTGTTGGGGTCCCGCTACCGGTGTACTGGGATCTGCGCAAAAACCCGGAATTCCAAACGCCGGCTCCGCATCAAACCAAATGACGCCTGGGGGCCCCGCAGCGGGGGATCGATTCGCCTAGATAGGCCGTTCAAGTCGGCCTAGTAATCAAGTACAACGTGTTTTTACATTGTTTTTAATAGCTCTTAACTACATATATTTAATGCACACAAAAAAAGCCAGAAAAGTATTTGAAATCGTCGAAAATTTGGTCATTTTGGGTCGAAAAATCAATCATTCGACCGATGATTAAAGTTTTTAATTAAAATTTGTTGAGTTTTTATGCTTGGAAATAGCTAAAAAGAATTTAGAGACGTGATCGCTATTTACAAAAAATCGCGATTTTTCGACTAAAGGATGCAGATTTTTGACCAAAATTTCGACTTTTTCAACACTTTTTAAAGCGTCTTGATATTTTTTTTCTGGTGGGAATATAGTTATTTTTACTAACGATACTCTTATAACACTTCCTATTAAGTTACTGAACATTTCTAGACTTATGCAAAAACATCGGTTTCCCATACAATTTACATTGCAGTACTGTCCTCTGGGTGCTCGCGACACATCGAGCTGTCTCCCGCGCCCGATCTGCCGTGTCGCCGGCGAGCCGGAGCCGCTCGTGATGGGGTGGTTCGATGAGGACTTTACTGATGTGCCCCTGGACAAGCCGGAGTGCGAAATGGCCTGTTCGTACGGTGGCCACGGAGATCTCGGTCGATACCGCAACTGTACCCCACTCGATGTCATCCACAGTGATGACTTTGTGGAGAAGACGACACTCTTCACTGCGTTCCGGGCTGGGGTACGGGATTTACGATGTTTTCGGGTTTTGTTACTGTCCCTAAGGTTAAAAAATTTGAAAATGTTATCAAAAAATATAAAAATATCGATTTTTCGACCAAAAATGGCCGTTTTTACCTAATTTCGGCTTTTTATAGTTTTTCAAAGTTTTGAGAGTTTTGAGCCGAGTTTTCTAGTTAAAATAGGATTTTATTGGACGACAAAGACTATTAAAATACTTCTTATCAATTTTCTAGGCATTTCTAGATTAACACAAAAAATTTCTCCACCCCCCCCGCTAATGCAAAAGAATCAATTTACGCATTAACGACACAATTCGTGCCATTCCAGTCGGGACCTTACGCGGAGTTCATGTCGCTGGAGGAGAACACGGATATGGCCCTGCTGCTGGACGCGTCGAAATGGGAGCAAGCCCCCAACAAGACCATCAAGTATCCGCGTTGCATCGACACCTATGGTCTTACGGTATGTGGAGGGGCTGGCTGGCAGAGATCACTTGGGAATTTTAGCGTCACCAGCGTATGTTCGTGGAACGGGACTACTTTCTGAATTGTGCCGAGAACCCGTTTGTGCAGCAGAATCCCGACAGTGATGTCCGTCTCTACGCTCAAGCCTGCAAGGATCTCGACCCCGAATGGGTATGGTAGCCGAGATACAGTTTAGCTTAAGCCTAAGCGAAGCCAAGCTTGTCCTAGACTAGGCCTAGGTAAGCTAAGCCTAAACCTAAGCCAAGTCTAAGCAAGCCTAATCCTAAGCCAAGTCTTACAAGCCTAATCCTAGGCCTAAGTCCACGCCTAAGCCGATGCCTAAAAGCAAGCCTAAGCCCAAGCCTAAGCTTAAACGGGAATTCTAAGCCAAGCCAAAGAGATGCTTAAGCCTAAGCCTAATCGTATGCCTATGTCTAGGCTGAGCTTAAGCCCAAGCCCAAGCCCAAGCCCAAGCCCAAGCCCAAGCCCAAGCCCAAGCCCAAGCCCAAGCCTAAGCCTAAGCTCAAACCTAAGCTTAAGCTAAGCCTAAGCTAAGCCTAAGCGTAAGTCTAAGCTAAGCTCAAGCCGAAGCACAAAGCCTAAGCCGAAGTCTAACAAGCCAAATCATCCGATTTCAGTACATCTGCATCACCGACCCCGAATGGGTGCAATCAACCGTCTCAACGGTGCACATCGTCCTCGGGCTGTTCATCGGCGCCCAGGTGGCCGTCTGCTTGTTGCTGCTGTTGTGCCCATTGTACCGTACACTCGGATACCATCGCCCCACCGCGACTGCCGGACTCTATCGCCCCGATGGGCTGCACGATGCCGACTGGCATCTGCCCGACCCGCCCCGTCGTGCCGTGAGTGTTTTCCGGTTCTAGTTTGTTAGCGGGGGGGGGGGCTGAGTGACGAGCCTAACTTTTTCAACGACTTTAAAATAATACAAAAAAAATTAAATTGAAAATTTTACAAATTGCTACAATTCTTACTTTTTTAGACTTTTTAGAAGTTTCGAATTTTGGGTTTTGGGTGGTACGAGCAACGACTTAAAACACAGAAAAGAGGATTTTTAGCTTATCCACCCAGTTTACTCGGAGCTAGTCCGTTAGCGGGGGAGCATGTTTGAAAACGGAAGAAAATGAAAGCTTTGAAGCTTTTTCCTGCGCTTTCTTATCAAAAAGTTTCTAGCATTCCCCACCCCCGCTAATGAATAAGTGCCACGTGTTCTGCAAAAAAGCCCTTTTTAGTGGGTCTACACTGACGGGCGCATGGTGAGGGAGAAGAAGAGGGAATAGAAGAAGTGGGATGCCAGATGTCGTCCCAATCACTCGCAACAGCCCGTCCAAGTCTCTTCTTCTCCAATTCTACGCGATGAAATCGACAAAACATTCTCTCCGAGCCGGCGTTTTGTAACAAATCTGAAGCTCTGGATGTGATTGTCGTTGTGATTTCTATCGATTCTCGTAAATAAACGGCTGAAAAAAGAATTGATGAGGGAGTGTGTGAGAGAGAAAGAGAGAGAGAGAGAGTGAGAGAGAGAAAGAGAGAGAGAGAGAGAGTGAAACACCGAGGGACAGCGATAGAGAGAGTGAGTGAAAGAGAGAGAGAGAGAGAGAGAGAGAGAGAGAGAGAGAGAACGCAAGTGAGAGGGGGCTGGGGAGTGAGAGAGCAAGACTGAGGGTGAGCGAGAATGGTATTCAAAGAGTGCAAGACAGCAAGACAAAGAGACTGTTAGGGTGAGAGTGAGAGCCTGAAAGTCGGAGAGAAAGAGGGAGCATGAGAGGGTGAGATATGAGATAAGATAGTGATAGCGAGAGAGTGTAGTTGGAGAGTGCTAGAAAGAGAGAGTGAGAGAGCGAGAGCGAGAGAGCGAGAACGAGAGAGAGGGAGAGAGACAGCCAGACAGAGGCGGAAAGATCTGTAAGCTAAAACTTCTGGCAATCGGCTAGGGTTTTCCTTCGTTTGCTTAAATTGACAAAATACTGCTATTTATAAGGTACTAGTAAAGTTGGACGCGAAAAAAACAACAATATTTATTGGAATGATAATCGTTCTAGTAGTTATCATCTTCTCCCCGATAGACAGGCGGTCTCTCCTCTTCCTGTTCTCGATCCATCCTAGCCATCAATGCCCGAATCCTCTCCCGATAATCAGCCATCGACAGCTCTGGGATGATGTTGAACGCGTTGAACTCGGGCAGCAGAACCATAGGGGGCACCGTCTTTCGCACAAACGGGCGACGAGTCGCACGGCGTGTGGTTGTGCGGACGATTGGCTTGTCGCCCTTCTCGACGTGGATGGCCGTGTTTTCGACGAGATCGGCGGCTTGTGAATATTGATTACTGCCGGCAAGTGCGGTGCCGGTGATTTTGATGGAGCGCAGATCGCCGGAAACCTAAAAAAAGTCTTAAAAGGCGGGGTTTGATAGGGATGCCTTCCAACTTACCATCGAGTTTCGACTTGAAAATTGGTGAGCTTATAGAGTTTGAGCTTGCGATTCAGATGCGCTAAAAATTTTAACAAATCGTCCATAGGCGGCTGAGATATAACAAGTTTAATTTTGGCAAAAATGCATGATTTTTGCGCGCGTCGTCCCCGCCGCCCCCGAACGGGGCGTGCGGAGAAGAGGCCTCTCTGGCACCCCTCCGGCATGGCAGCGTGGCCTCGAGGTAGAGCTCTCGCTTCAAAAACTTTTGGTCGGGGGTTCAATTCCGGCCACCAACTTTTTTTGAAAAAACTTTTTAAAGCTTTTTGCCAAACTTTTTGCGATTGTTTTACGATGCTGTAGCGAAGGATGAAGAAACACAGGAAAAGCTCTGGAGCATTTCTATGAACAGAGCAAGTCATTTTATCAGATTCGAGAATCTTCACAGCCCGCTATCTTTTGATTCCGCCAGAGAATACAAAATAATAATGCAGGTAAAAATTTTGGCAAAAAGCTTTAAAAAGTTTTTTCAAAAAAAGTTGGTGGCCGGAATTGAACCCCCGACCAAAAGTTTTTGAAGCGAGAGCTCTACCTCGAGGCCACGCTGCCATGCCGGAGGGGTGCCAGAGAGGCCTCTTCTCCGCACGCCCCGTTCGGGGGCGGCGGGGACGACGCGCGCAAAAATCATGCATTTTTGCCAAAATTAAACTTGTTATATCTCAGCCGCCTATGGACGATTTGTTAAAATTTTTAGCGCATCTGAATCGCAAGCTCAAACTCTATAAGCTCACCAATTTTCAAGTCGAAACTCGATGGTAAGTTGGAAGGCATCCCTAGTGAAGGGACCGGGAAGCTGAAATTTATATGCTAATCCACCCGAAGCAACAATAATTAGCTGAGTGGTATAAACCCTTCGACTGTTGAATAAAACTGAAGTCTTACCACAGCCATATTCAGGTCCCTTGTATTCCGGGTGGGCAGCTCGGCGGGCATGGTGAAGACGTAGTCGCGCACGCCGGAACCTTTCCCGAACATGACCTTGATTTGCCGGAATCCGATTACTCTAAAATCTTTCTAAAACCCTGAACTCTAAAAGTTTATAAGCCAGATACAGTTGTGTTGCAAGCCTGAAGCACTTACTGCATCGTCACATCGAGCCATTGTCCCGGACCAAAGGGGGCCCGGTCGAACACGGGCGAGCCGAGCACCCAGTTTGGTTGCGAGATCTTTGTGTCCTAAATTTCCAAAGTGTACAAGTTACTCCCAATAAATATCACGCTGGCAATTTCCCATTTAACATCCGATCGACCTAAAATTTTGAACAGCGGTACTGAAGGGTACTGAAAATGTTCAAAGAAATGCCCGCCGGCTAGCTACAGTCATTTTCGCGTTACTGGAAAAAGAAAATTTATTGTACGTTTTTAACCGGGCTTTGCCGGAATTGGGCATATGTATAGCGAAAATGAAGCACGGACCCTTCCCTTTCCGGGCAAATTTTTTGTTTGGCAAAATTCGGCTTTGAAAATGGGCTATTTGAGGCATTTTTCTCTTCGGAATCTAGTAAAAACAAGATTAAGATCTATTAAATTTTCACACTCGGCAGATAAATATGAGATACTAAATTTGCTACGGTTCGGCGGAGACTACGACTTCCCGCTAGAAGGACAGCCCCGAGTGCACCAACTTTTTATCGAAAATGGACTGGATTTTGTCTTTTGACCCGAACCCAGAGAAGCCCTGCAGACTCCAGAAGGTATCTCAAAACCCACATTAATAGACGAAGCGTAATAGTGTAGATTTTTGTCGACGATAACGTCGAGCGCAATCCCCACGCTCATCTGATTGCTGTGCAGCAAACTGATCCGCCAGCTAAAAACGGGAACTTAAAGCAAAAAAATGGATAAGATAGCTGGTAGGATACTGTAACGCACCGCTTCGCACCACGTAGAATCTGGGCGTGCACCTGCAACGTGCTGCCATTCTGGGCATTCCGGGCGAAATGGACGTGCGATTCTGAAGCCCAGAAAATCGTACGACCGTACCGTAATGTAATTACGGTTTCGAGGCGATCGTACCTTGAAACTTCTTGAAAGACACTTTTTCATCGACGGCTTGCGCAACGGCAATCAGAAGCAGAAGAAACGGAATCATGTTTGTGGAAAATGAGAAAGACGGCGATGATGCGGAAATTTATAGGTTGAACGATGAGTTATGGTCGGCACTAGCGCGCACACCATCGCATGTTTTGTCATAAAATGGCGGCGCTGCTTTGATAGAGGCCATCTCTCTCTTTCTCGCGTTCTCGCGCTAACTCTCGCACTCTGTCGATCTCTTTCACTCGCTCTGTCTCGCTCTCTCCCTCTTTCTCTCTCGTTATCTCACTCAATCCCTGACGGTAATTCGGTCATTCACTCACTCTCTCTCGCACTTTCTATCTCTCTCACGCACCTCACTCACTATCTCTCTCTCTTGTCGCTCTCTCTCTCTCTCTATTTCTCTTTCTCTCTCTCTCTCTCTCTTTCTCTCTCTAGCTTTCTCACTCACTCGCTCTTTCTATCTCTCACTCTCTATATGCTCGAATCGACATTTTTTGATGTTCGGCAGCCCTTGTGTTATGCATTATTCTTTATCATATCCATGACTTCCAGCCCCAGTTCGCCTCCTCATCCTCCTCCTCCCTGTGCTTCTTCCCCTTATCCTGACTTTCGAGCTTCTCGAGCAGTTCACGGATCCGTTCGCGGTAATCTGGCTTCTGCAGATCAGGGATGATGTTGAACGCGTCGAACTCGGGCTTGAGCAGTATTGGTGGTACGGTCTTCGGCACGTGGCGGACTTTCGGGCCTTTCGTCACGTGGAGAGCCGTGTTCTCGTTCAAATCTCGGGCGCCTCCGTATTGGTTGTTACTCCCGATCGCCGTCCCACCGATTTTGATCGAGCGCAGGTCGCCGGATACCTGAAAAATGAGGAATTTTCGCTTGCCAAGAAAGCAACCAATTTAAGGCGCGACGCTAGGTAACGCTGTGCGCCTTTATACATCGTAATCGGATCCCGTAATAACCTCAAAACTCCTATACTCACAATGACAGTATGACTCTGCGTTGCACGGCCCGGAAATGCGTCCGGAAGTCGGTAGAGGTGCTCCCGGACACCAGACCTTTTTCCGAACGACACCCGGATCAGACGATCACTAACGATCCTAAAAATCGAGACCGATTGCCGGAGTTTATGCAAATCACAGAAAATTCAGGAATTGACTGACCTCATCGTCACGTCCAGCAACTGTCCTTTACCATACGGCGTTCCCTCGAAGACCGGCGAGCCGAGGAGCCACTTGGGAGCTACGGTGCGAGTATTCTGAAACCTCGACGTTAGTAGGAAGTAGTCAAGATTCTACATCCAGCGAAGAAGCGTAGTAGTGCAGATTCTGCTCGACAACGGCGTCCAGGGCGATCACAACGCGCCATAGGTTGTCGGTGACCAGACTGATGCGCCATCTGAAGACAAAATCGATCGTTTAAGATGTGTTTCTCATGGAATGTGGTACCGCTTCGCTCCCGGATGAATTTGGGCGTGAACAGTGACGGTACTATTGACGGCGGCGACACCATGTGGGAAATGGACGTGCTGTTCTGAAACGCGGTTTTTGCTGTGTTCTTTCAGCTGACTCTTCGATACCGTATGCACGTTTGCATAAACCAACCTTGAAATGCGGCAAAGGTTATCCGCTCATCTACCGCCTGGACCACGGAGAGGAGGAAAACAAGGTAGAGCAACATCATCCCACCAAAACCTTACTCTTGCTTTGGTTCTTATAGGATTCCAACGTTCGCATAAGTTTATTACGGCCACACTTTTCACACCGTGCCTTTGAAGCCGCCGCTACCGTTCGTGTTTTCGCATGTTTTGAGCGGGATCTTCGGTCTTCTAGGACCTGGGAAGGAGAGGGAGAGAAAGAGAGAGAGAGAGAGAGAGAGAGAGAGAGCGAGCGAAAGAGAGAAGAGAGAATGAGTGATATACACCGAAAAACAGATAAAATGGATTGCCGTTGAGTTATGGACTCATTTCCGTTCCGCACGCTGCCGAAAGTCGTAAAGAAACTGAAGCAGGCTTTTTACGGTATTTGTTTTGCTGCTGCTTGCAAAAAAAAGTTGGCCTAAAGCCGCTCGTCTCCTTTCTCCTTAAAAAGTCTAAAAGCCAAATTAAGACGGCTTTTCCGAAATACAACCCCCACAAAAATCCAGCTTTCTCTTGGTTTTCCAAGGAGTAGGGCTGTTCGTCCGGGCTCGCCGGCTTGTAGATACACCGCCAGATCGGGTTACAGAGAAAGAAATGGAGAGCTAGAGAGAGAGAGAGAGAGAGAGAGAGAGAGAGAGAGAGAGAGTGAGAGAGAGGCGACAAAAAGCCGCCAGTGCTGGGCGTATGGCCAATTGGAATATTTGCGTTGTGTGGTGGGTGGAACCTGAACCTGAACCTCTCCGGGTCGTGTGCATACTTGAAAAATTGGCTTGCTCAGGTTTTGCAGCTTTTTATAAGATTTTCGTAGGGCCCTTATTAACGATGCTAGCTCTGGAAGTTTTAAGGGAGCATGTGAGCGACATAATCTTATCTTTAGGCTTACGTTAGGCTTAGGATTAAGATTAGACTTGGACTTAAGCCTATCCTAGGCTTAGGCTTTGCTTAGGCTTAGGCGTATGCTTAGAATAAGCTTAGGTTTGGGCGTTAAAGGACGGTGGAAGTTCCGGTTTTACAAAATATAGCAGCAAAATCCGTCCCTTTACAAAACCCCAATTTTTGCGAACAAAACTTCAACCCATCTGGCGACTTCTCCTCCCTTTCTTCCCCAAAAAAAGGCGATAAGCATAATGCCGGGCAATTCTTCAAAAACCCGGGGCTTTTTGATGTCTGGGCAAGTCTGGGGAAAAGCATGGGAATTCCCCCGGGAGCAAACTCTTCGACTTTTCGCCAGTTTTTTCGGCTTTTTAGGCCCTTGGGGGCATGTTGCTAATCTCTATGTTGGTCGAGGGCAAGGTCATCGACTTTTTTGGGGGTTGTTTAGCAAACAAAGGCTCGAATTTCAGGCCCAGAAAAAAACTTGCTTCCGCTGTTCTTATTTGCCATGTGTTTATACTAGCCAAATTTTCATGCAATGTCCAAAAAATCTCTGCTGGCTTGCCCCACCTCTTTAGGTTTTTACCTGCCCAACCTTATTTAATTTAATTAAATTTCCTCAAGGATTGCTGATATCTGGCCCTGCAAACCCGCCGTATTCTCGTTTTTTTCAGTTTCAGAAAGTCGATGCATTTTTTTATTAATTTTGACGTGGTAAGCTCCCCAACAATCTCTGCTAGCCCGGGAAAACATTTAACTTTCATGATCTTATCCTTAAAGCCCTTTTACTATTACTCCCAATTTTTTAAGGGCCCAACAGCCTCAAAATCTGAACTTTCGCGGTTCCACTGATAAGCCGACTTGGCCCATAATCTCACACGTTTTTCTGAGGGGTTCCGAGGAAAGCGAGAGCAGTAAAGATAAGTAAAACTTGCAGATGTTTCGTCTTTTACTGCTTATTACGGGCTATTTCCGGGAGAAAGTTGATTTTTTTTGGGTAATATGCAACAATACAATGTTCGAAAATCGGTCGTGAGAGCGGGAGTGAGAGAGAAAGTGTGAGAGTGAGAGAGGAGAGAGAGAGACAGACAGACAGACAGAGACAGATGTCAACAAATTTTTACATTTTTACGCCAATTTTTATTCAATTTTTAGCCCCCTTCCTTGAAAACAAAATCCCCCAAACCCATCAACTCAATCTCCACTCCCATCTCACTCTCCCATAAATCTCTTCGTGGTCGTTTTTTAACCCCACCAAATGCCCTGGGGCCACACTTTTCTCTCTGCCCCAAGGCTAATTTCAGCGCCTTTTTCCACCCTCCTCATCCGTTCCCCCCCACCCAATTCATTCCGCGGTGCACCTCTTTGCGTTTTGTCCATGTCGTCAGTCGGCTTGCTAAAAACCCTGCGGCAGGTCCCCTTGCTAACGGCTCGGCACGACAACTGACTCTTCCCCGGCTTTTCTGGCGTCGTTTTGTGCACTTGGGGGCTTGAGCAGGGGGGAAAGTTTCAGCATGTTTCTCGGCATACGCCGTTGTTTGTAGCAATTTGTTGTGGTGGTTATACGAATTTTGATGCGTTCTGTAGCGGTTTTTTGGATCCATAAGATTTCTTTTCGGCAACAACCACTAGAACGGTTCGGTTGTAACTTCGAACCGTAACGTACTGGTAGGAATCTTTTGCGATGATTATATTTAAAAACCTGCCGATGGTTTTAATGCGCTTATGGTGCGCTATGACCTATTATAAATCTTGAAGATTGAAGCTATGACTCAAGATTGCCTGCAGTTTTCGGATCGATTCCTGAAGTAAACAGGTTCTGATTTTTCGGCTGTATAATTCTTTTCCAAGGAAACTGGTGCCTAAAAACTGCTATTTCTCTGAAAACCGTTGACTCTGGGGGTTTGCAACCAATAAAAATTTGACTTTAGATGAATTGGAATTTAGATGGGGATCTTAAGCTACTCCCCCGAATTAAAATGCTTGCGTTTGGTAGCATTTAGAATTTTCCCCTAATGTTTGTAACAACCATGTGTTTCGTGGCAATCTGGCGTTTATGCGCGTCTTTTTTCCGGTCTTTCGAACCGTGTAAAAATTATTTTCATCTGACGTTCCTACGCCAAGACCGATCCCGTACAGTTGCGTAGCTGAGGAATGTGTGAAGCTGGGAGCGTTCCGGAATGCGTGAGGGAGTAGGAGGACGGATTACGTTGGTGTGGTGGCCCTCGAGTTTCTAATCCGCAAACGGGCCAAACCGCTTGTCGAGGGCTTGAGGTGACAAGCTGGGGGAGGAGGAACATGCAGGATTCTGACACCCTGACCACCCGGAAGTTGACATAGGGCTGGAACGAAATATTAGTATTCCATGCTTTCAGTATTTGTCTATACCTAGTGGTTTGAAAACGTCGCTTTTGACGCTTCCACGCTCATCTAAAAATTGCTACAAATTTGAAGAGTCTTGCAAAGACCCAAAATTGCTGGTTTTTGACGCACTGCGTAGTTCACTAGGTCTAAAACTCAGAAACGTCGATTCCGGCGGTTTCCAGTCTCTTTAACACAATCGGAGACGCCCGGAAAACAAAAAATCCAACCTTGCTCCAGCTGTAAATCGCTACTTCGCCTCTCTCTCTCTCTCTCTCTCTCTCTCTCGCTTTCTCAAGCAACTCTGCTACACTTTTTACCATCTCGACCCCCGTTTCTGGCTGCCCATAAAATCGTGGCCAATTTGTGAGGCAAGGCGCCTTTGGGGAAACGCACATCTTTTCCCTATTTTATGCCGCCTCCCCCGCCTCGCCGGTTGTTTTTACCATAGCCCCTTCGCCAGGGGGTGCTGAAAGCTACGCGTCGCTCCATATGGACGGTTCTCGTCCCGGGCGTGTGTGCTGTCGGGAGGCGCTTGTAAATTTTGACGGGGTCGGGAGGCAAGGGGAGGCCGTTCGGGCCAGCTGGCCCGGGCCTCCTGGGCCCCTAACACCTAATGGGGCACGCTTCAGGAGCAGGAGGGGTGGGGGGCCCTTGGATTTGCATATGTGTTTACGGTCTGACGGGCAGGAGAGTGGTGTTTTTTGGATTGGATTGTACTTCTTGGTGTCCGTGCTTAGCCACTAAAGGCCGGATTTTGTACGGATTTTGATGGCATTTTTCACTGATTTCTGTCGTTCAAAAAATCGGGATTTTATTTTTGTATTTTTCCGGAAAGATCATGTTTCGTCAAAAAAATAATTTTCTCTCCCTGTCTCCCTTACTCTCACCTCCTCGCTTGCTCGCTCTGTCTCACTCACTTTACTAGTTTCCTACTTCTTCTCTCGCTCTCCCTCCTTTCTCTCGATCTCACGCTTACCCGCTCTCTCTCACTCTCTCCCTCCGCTCTCTCTTACTCTAACCCTCTCACTCTCTCCCTATCTTTCCCACTCTCGCTGTCTCTCACCCAGCGCTTTCCTTCACTCACTCAGTCTCTCTCACTGACTCTCTCTATCGCTCTCTATTGTGTTCTATCTCTCTCCCCTCGCTCTCTCGTGCTCTTTTTCCGCTCACCTAGAATTTAAAAAAATTCCGTTTTTCGAAAGAAAGGGAACACCAAAATCAGATGGCCAGACCAAAGCTTTGCAAAAAAAAAATCGTAGCCCATTCCTAGATACAACGTTGATGGGATAATGACGTATTTGGGGGCGGGAGGGGGTTATGTGTGGTGGTTGTCGATGTGGATCCGCCGTCAATCCGTCATACGTCCCACCTGGCTCATGGCCAAAAAAACGAGGCAGCCGCGGGTTGGCACGTGTGTCAAGTTTTGAGCAACACGGGCTTCTTTAAACTTGAAATAATTAAATAATTAAAATATTAAAAATAATTAAAAAAATATTAAAAATAATTAAACTTTAAAAAAATAATTAGCGTTGTTCGTGTTTCCTAGAGTGCGCCTTTTAGGGATACCGTACTCCGTGTATGTCATTTTAAAGAAATTAAAGATATGTTTTTGCCTTCGCTCTAACCCTCTCATAATTTTTCTCTCTCCCTCTCTGTCTCTCTCTCTCTTTCTCTCTCCAGAAAAAAATCTGGGTAAGCGCCCTGGGGTTTATGACTTTTGCGAGGAGCTGTCGGCGCGCCATTTCTCAGGCGGCCGCCCGCAGGGGAGGAGGAGGAGGGCAAGGCCAGGAGCAGGAGAACACGTCCCAATGGCGAACAGACACACAAACAGACAGAACAACATGGAAAGAGAGAGAGAAACATAGAGATAGAGACATACACACGCACATGTCCGATCCTCCCCCCCGCACATCCTTCACCTTCCCCCTCATTTGCACCTGGGCACCAAAAAAAACCCCGGCCAAGCTTTATGAGGATTTTGGAATTTCTTTTATGAATATTTTTGAAGCCACTGAACTGCTTGATTTTGTTGGCCGGCGTTCTTTAAATGGATAACGTCAAAGCCATTGCCGCAAAGGCGCGTTCGCGTTGCGTATACGATTCTACAGCGCGTTCAGGCGTTTTCTTTGCTGGTGGACAATAAAGCAGATCAAAAAGTTCAGGAAAAAACACGACCAAATTTTTTTTTGGTCTCGCTCAACTGCTTTTTGCCTGTCTAATAACGTAATTTTTCGGCACACCAGCAGCTTTTTGTTTTTGTTTCCGCCACCTGAGCGTTATTTGCTTGATTTCCCCGCGTGTTTCTCATGGAGGCAAACTGGCGGGATGGATGAAAATGGTGAGGAAAAGTCTCATCTCTACTTCTACTGCCGGCCCCTCACATCTGCCCCGGCCACCTCTGCAAACATGAACATTTCATGGCGGGGGGGCAGGTCTCTGAGGTCCTAGGCCTGGGAATCAAGCCATTTAGCAGCCAGCCGACCTCCTAAAAGTTGCTCCCAATATTTTTTTGCTCATTTTGAGCAGTTTGTACGCAAAAGTTCCTCCAATTTTTGAATACAAAGATTGTCGCTGTCCCTTTAAAGGCGCCGGCAAGTCATTTTGTAACGCTGTGAATTCCGAGAGGACTTGACGTACCCGCGACACGCAACCCATGGGGTGCGGTAAAACTGTCGTAATCGATTACGCCACGAAAATGAGGACCTGCGCGGCGTGTTGCGTGGCATATCGGGTGTTAGTTTCCGTGCGGTAAAATCCATAAGAAATCCATCAACATGCCTTGCAAGCTCCTTTAAAAATGAGGCTATGCCCCGGCTTCTTGCTGTCACGATCCCTTTAATCCGCGATTTCTTACCTTGGACCGCATCCGTGAAACGCAACGCGCCCTGACCTTGCATACCGCAACCGGTTACTACATCTTGCCCTGCCTCCGCGTTGCGTATCGCGGGCGCGGCTGATAATCTCTTGCCATCGCTTTAACGTCAAATTTCAGGTTAAATTCCAGCATCTCTTTAATGAACCGTGCTGTCACTAGCCCTTTAGGTAATTCCACAACTTTCCGGTTGACGGATTGTGTACAACTTTTGCTCACCGAGATAGAGAGTGAGAGAGAGAGAAAGAGAGAGAGAGAGAGAGAGAGAGAGAGAGAGAGAGAGAGAGAGAGAGAGAGCGAGCGAGAGAAAGAGCCAGAACCAGAGAGAGATAAGTAAAGAAGTGTGCCGGTTGAAGTAGTGCTGTGGTTGGGGTGCGCAAGTTGAGCGGCAAACATCTTATGCCCCCTTTCCTGTCCCTCTTAGGGCCCACTTTCGTTATTTGGGGGGTGGGCCCTGGGCCTTCTAGTCGTTGTGTAAACCGAAAGACAGTCGGGCTCAACGCCTAAAAATTTCTGAAAAGGAATCACGTCGCGGCAATTCGGGTTTCACTCAAAAAAAGGCTCTAAAAACGTCATATTTTTTCTACCGTATTTTTTCGTATACAGTTTTCTGGCTTCTTTTAATATCCACATATTAATGGGCCAATTAAAATATTTTCTGCATCTTTTTGTTAATGCCTCTTGTCTAATTAAAAAGGCCCTTACGTTAATTCCCTTATTTGGTTTTTTTCTAGAAATATTGATACATTTTGAAATTTTTTTGGCGGAAATAAAAATAATAAATTTCTATTATTAGTTTGATTTTGTGAGTTCTTGTCGAAAATCGCAACCTTCCAACCCCTCCCTCAAGTTGGCCGACCCCCGCATTTTATCGCCGTGATAACACTTTTTTATTGCCGAGGCGCCGGAATTCGTAGCATTTCTCAGAAATAGTGAGAATCGCTGGACTTAAATCCATATATTTTCGCTTTGTCTTTCTTCTTCGTCAATACAAGTGACTCGGAGAAGTAGAAGGCTACTTGGCTTGGCCAAATCGGGCCCCAAAATGCCTTCCGAAAGCAATGCCGTTTGGGGACCAGCCAGCTCACTTCCAAATGGGCCTCAATCACGCCACAATTGTCCCATTTGGCCTTGCTTTTTGGGTTTGTTCGTTTCTTTTGAGCTATGGTTCTAGTTGTATTAGTAGCATACTACTTTAAAATTCTATATCTTTCTCTCTCTCTCTCTCTCTCTCTCTCTCTCTCTCACGCAATCTCTGGGCAGCTTTCCATCCAAGGCATTTTTACTAAGCCTCTGGCTCAAGCTTACTCGCGTTCTCTCGCTCTCGCTATCTCTCGCTCTCTTTTTCTATCTCACTCTCTCGCACCTTTTCTATCTCTCTCTAATTTAAGGGTGGCAAATACCTTAAACTCCTCGCCCTAATAACATTTATCCAGTCCCTAATATCACCCCCCTTTCCGTCTCGATATCCAGGATTTCCCTTTCTACCCGTATCCCCTCAATTAGCGTCATAATATGCAAATCGAGAGCCCCCGGATGGGTTTCCAAGGGGAGAAAGGGGCTAGGTGATAAACGGGTGAATATTGAGAGGGAGGAGCAGCTGGGAGGAGGGGAGGAAGGGGGAGGAGCCGGGGCAGGATCCATATTCTAAATTCCCGGCTGTCACATTCCGCCCGGTCGAAGGGATTCATTGCGATCTTCATGATTTTTGCTTGGCCACTTTAAAAACATTTTTATGTAATTGCAAGCATTGGGCAATTTACAATTTTCGCCGATCCATGTTTGCTCAAATTCAGATTTTTTGTCATAAATAAAAACACTGCAGTTTCCCTGGAAACTTTTGAATTTTTGTTTTTCGCTGGTTTCAAGACTTGTAAAGCAAACTTAATACTCTTTATTAATATCAAGGACCCGGAAAATATGCAAATCACCTGAAAAAAATCAGGCACGGCTAAGCAAGACCTTTGGTAGACTTTTGCAAGAGATTTTTCAGGTATTGTTTCGCCATCCCGATCCCCTTTAATTTCCCATATACCCCTTGGTTTTGTCCTCCACAGCCCGGCTTGACCCCGTCGTCATCTATCCCGCTCTTGGCATTCATATTGGCGCTATTTGAAGGGTTGTCCCCAACACCCCCCAAATGAGTAACCAACCCACCATGCGCTACCCCCCCGGGCTGTCGATCCATGCCAATATCCCACGATACCAGGGCTGAGGTTTGACCACAACAAGATACATTTAATGCTGTTAATGCACCAGTCTTACGATAATTTTTGAAGCTACACGATATTCCAATTACAGGCCCCCGCAAGCGATTGAGCCATGAAAATTATTTGTGCTAAAAATAGTTATTTTTTGTGTTATACAGGGTGTCCCAAAAAAAACGACCCATCTGGCATTTCGCCGTGTTACATCCAATCGGTCCCAAATTTGGACCAGAAGTGTATCGGACCCTAAATAACAACAATCCTGACTTATAGCCCTGTAGCAATAGTAGTTCTCGAGTTATAGCGAAAACAAACTTTATTTTCCATTTTTCATAGGGTTTTCGTGGAAATAGACCCCCTAAACATTAAGCGAAAATGATCCAGTAGGCCTTCTTCACCCTAAGAAATTTTTTCCAGAGTAAAATTGATTAAATAAACTTTGATTTAAGCGATTTTTACAACGCAAAATTACGCAAGTTCTTTAGCGAAATTAGGGATTCACAGCCGGAAGTCGATGCAAATCGATGCAAAGTCCAAAAAGATAGCCGAAAAATGCTTCAGAATTCCGGGAAAAACAGTGTTTTCCTTATAACTCGAGAACCACGATAGCTACGGGGCTATAAGTCAGGATTGTTGTTATTTAGGGTCCGATACACCTCTGGTCCAAATTTGGGACCGATTGGATGTAACACGGCGAAATGCCAGATGGGTCTTTTTTTGGGACACCCTGTATATGCCTACCAGTGGAAAAAGCCCGCTTCGCGGCCCTTTTCCACTGGACCCCGTTCAGGAACGATGAATTCGAATACCTTCTTTTTTAGCCTGCGGCGCAAGAACCTGAGTCAAAGAGCCATTCTTTGGCCTGCGGCGCCAGAGCCTGGGGAAGGGCCTTTCCTTTGGCCTGCGGCGCTAGAGCGAGAGCCAGGCCTAAGCGTCGCGCCAGAATCTTTTTGCCTGCGGCCCTAGTTACTGGTTGTTCTCCCAGATTTGGCCTGCGGCGCAAGAGCCTAGATCAAGGACCCATCATTGGCCTGCGGCGCGAGAGCCTGGGCCAAGGGCCTTTTCTTTGGCCTGCGGCGCTAGAGCGAGGGTCAGACCTAAACCTCGCACATCGAGAGCCTAGAAATATGTTTTGTTGCTGCACTACCAAAAAGCAAAAAATTAAATTCTCCCAGGATCCGAACTCACGACCACGCGCAGGGTAGACCGGGCGCAAATCCACTAGACCATGGGACAGATGGGAACAGGCGGCGGGAAAGCCCTCTTATGTTCTGGGGACGGGGGGAGGCAAAGAAAAGGACGACCCAATGATCCCGGAGGTCACTTTACAAAATTCGGTTTTCTAGTCTGAATCAGCCGAAATTTTGCAAAGATAATAGGATGCGCGTGATCCCCACCATCGAATACATAAGGGATCCAAATTCCAGCCCGAAATCCCATCTAAGCTTCGAGTTATGGCTCGGACACCACGGCTCCTGGCCCACTTTATTAAGGAGTTTTCGGAAAAATGCTCATAAAAATTTTATTTTACAAAATCTGGAAAAACGCAGAATTATATATCGGGAGAATTTGCTTTTCAATCTACCCTACAAAAATTAGCGCCCAAATCCATTTGGATAGCGAGATATCCTCTGTACAAACCTTTTTTTGGCCAAAATGTTAAGGGTTTTTCACTATTTTGCTTATAAAATCGTTAAATGAAGGAATTTCGAAAAACAAAAAAATGCTTATAAAGAGGATGTGTGTCTCCACCTCCATGCCTAAAATCAGCCGGCAATTCGGCCTGACGGCCGAGAAATCGTCTGCACAGAAAACAGACATACTTTTCTCGCTTATAGGATAGGATCTATGGATTCTCCTACGCGAATTCTCCTAAATTCACGACCCGCAACATACGCGACCGCACGTTTTACGTTTATTAGTGTCGCCAGCACGTCAAGAATTTTCCCAAATCGTTAACGAGCAAAATTCATGGTTCAGCCATACCTGAAAATGATGGCAAAGCGGAATTTGTAGTCAAACGGAGCCTCTGCAATCTTTGTTACGCGAATCTGGCCCCGAAATCCGTAAACTTAATTCTTAGACAACAGTGTACAAAGGAGCTACTCGTTGAGCCACAGGCCCAACAAAACCTCATAAATATATCTATCCCTTCCGATTCCTGTGTACATGGGTGTGTCGTGTACTGGATAAACACATCTGATCGTGCCTCCCCCCTTCTTTAACGACAACGGCTTTTTAGCCTTTGAGATGTGTGGAGATGGTGTAATACCCAGGCCAAAGGCCATTCAAATGCACTACCCTTCCCTGCCTGTCCGGTCCCTCTGGGTGGCCTTATGCAAATTTTACAGGGTCCCCGGCCAGGGGGTACAAAGGACATGTCGTTAAATGGAACGGGGAGAGAGAGACGATAAAATATGGTTCGTGGATTGGTCGGCTGGGGTGGTCCGCCGGAAATACGAACGCTAGATGTACTTTAAAGGGTTTGGGAACCGTCAAAATCACCCCTTCCTCACTGGGTGTGGACAACCAAACCAAAGTCGTCGTTTGGAGGTTCGCGTAGCTGTCGATACCTAGACGATATCGAGGTAGAATCTCACGTTTCCAGCATGTTTAAAGGCACGGACAAGGCATTGCTAAATTCAGTGCAATCCACAGCCATTAAATCCATACTCCCTGCCTTGCCCATCGCTTTCAAGGGGTAGCCGGCCGCCGAATCGACCTCTTAGGTCTCGATGACTACGCTGAAATCCAAATTGCCTTTCGATACACTTCTATTTTGAGAAAAGTTTCGTGTTGTCGAGACCTAGTGGTCATAGGCGGCGATTTTCCGTTTTTAGTCCCTTTAAAATCTTCTAAACCCAAAATGCTACAATTTCCGGCATGCTACACCTGTGTACATTCCGGGCCCCGTACATAGTAGCACGGCGCAGTCGGCGATTCCTTCACCAACCGCCCGTTTTGCTCCCCCCTGCAAATGAATCAGCTTCTGAATATGCCCATCCCGGCGGTCTCGTCGGCCAGCCCCCACCGAGAAAACCGCCGCCCCATAATAATAAATTTGGAGGGGGCAAGCCGGAGAGGTGAATCGGCTCTTTGGCATTAGCCTTTTGTGGGGCCCGACCCAATCGAGACGCCAAAATTTATTGCTGGCATTCAAATTGGGGTCCCTGAAATTGGGGAGCCAACCCCACGGGTCTGCCGCCCTCAAATTTGGATGGAAAAGATAATTTATTGTCGGTATGCTTAAAGAGGTCGTCGCCCTTTGACATGATATGAAAAACCATAAGAAAGTTGAACTAAAAATGCCGGACCTCTAAAAATGATTGTTAAAAACTAAATCTCGCTCATTTTTATCTAAGTTTTGCTACTTTTCTTGTCCCAACATTCCATCTTCGAAATTTTTTGGAACAATTTGTACCCAAGTGCTGCTCGTTTTATTGGCAATTCCCGCCCGGGACCCAGTCTTTTACCCCCGGGAGGAGCCCAAGCTTTCCACATTTTCTATAGTACGTCCCAATTTTATGGTTTTTTCATTGACGGAGAAGCTTTTGGCGGATTAAAACATGCTTATTTGATTCGACCCTCTCTATCTCCCTTCTCTCTCTCTCTCTCTCTCTCTCTCTCTCTCTCTCTCTCTCTTTCTCTCTCTCTCTTTATCTCTCTCTCTTTCTCTCTCGCTTTCTCTCTCTCTCTCATGCTCTCTTTCCTTCTGGCTCTCGCTCTCTCTCACTCTTTCCCTTTCTCTCGCCCTCTCGCTCTCTCTCCGGCTTCTTCTGGCCTAACTTAAAGTTTTTGCCAGAATCCTACCCAACACAGTACTATTTACCCCCTTCCCCCAAGAAAGTTTGGCCATTCTCACCCCCACCCCAGTAGAAGATCCGCCGAAAAGAGGGGATATTTGAGTGTTTGAGCCGTTCCTTTGCGACTCGTTGAGAGTAGCCGATCGGATAGGGTGAAGAAGGGAACGGGAGGAGAGACACCAAACTCTCGGCTCAAATATCCACCATGGGTACAGCCCGGGTGGCCAAAGTTTGAAGGAGCTTTTCGAGTTGAGGGCTACACGCTACTTTTACTAGTTTTGTCGTCTTAGTCTAAGTCCCTAAGACGTTATGATTTTGCTCCCTCATGGCTAGAGAGCGAGAGAGAGAGAGAGAAAGCGAGGGAGAGAGCGCGCGCGACAGAGAGTGACAGTTGTCTCTCCGGAAGGTGTGATGTGCGGCTCTCGCGCATCACACCTCATCCCCCCAATCCATCCGGTCTCTTCAAAATTGTGGTTTCGAGCAGCGAGACCGCAAAGTATCAGATTCTTTGTTCAGGCTCAATTTTTGCTTGCTCACTCCCGTGCTCTTTCACTTTTATAGCTTTTTATAGCTATAATCGCTTGCTCTCACCCAGTTTATATCTTTAGCGCTCTCTCTCTCTCTCTCGCACTCGCTCACTCTCTATATATCTCTCTTTCTCTTCTCCCTCTATTTCTATAGTTAGGTCTCGATTTCACTCTCTTTTTCTGGATTTATCTCTTTCTCTCACTCTTTCCTTCTTTTCTCTCATTTTGCTCTAGTACTCTCTCTCTCTCTCTCTCTCTCTCTCTCTCTCTCTCTCTCTCTGTGTGAGACGTTTCTAACTTATGAGTTTCAGATAAAGCTACTGAAGCCTCTGAAGCTGAAACTGAGACGTACGGACAGTTTTTCATCACAATCTCTTCTTTCTCTCTCTCTCTCTCTCTCTCTCTCTCTCTCTCTCTCTCTCTCTAACAAACATCTCAATGTCCGCCTCATTCTGTGTACCCCCCAGATAATCGCAGCAAAAATTAGCTTGCCCGAGGGCCCAAAAGTGTGCCGCTTCCCCCTTGGCCCCCCAGGCAAATGTCGAATGTTTGTGCCTTATGTTGGCCCTACCTGGGCCCTCATTAATCTGGCAATGGGCCAACCCATCCCCCCTCCCCAAAGTGCCCCATTCCGCCGCCTTGCCCCTGGTCATTCACTACGAAAAATACTATGACTTGGAGTGAGGTGGTGGCGGAGACAGCTGGTCATTTCCAGCCTTGCGTTTCTCTGCGGGGATTGATGGTTTTTGCCGTGTACATCTGCCAATCGCCACATTTTGGCCTTTTGACTCGCCGCGAGGAGACATTCGCAAATTTACTTGCTAGCTGCCGGCCGGTCTTTTAAAAGTTATACAGTAGTCGTGCTGTTTTCGTTAGGTTATTACTCTCTCTCTCTCTGACTTGTTCTCTTTCTCCCGCTCTATAATACCCCTTCTCGCACATCACGTACTATCAAAGGCGCCATCAACCATCGGCGTCGCTGCCTTGTAAAAAGTTGTAAACGTACCAAGGTGTGCCTTGGGGGGGAACCCGTAATTTCAGCATTCACGTAGGGTCTGGAACGGTTTTCCGCGACGATACACTTTGCAGAGTCGTTGGGTCATTCTGTCTGTCTCACTCTCTATCTCTTTATCTCTATCTCTTTCTCACGCTGCCTCACTTTCTCATCGCAATTCTTACGAATTTCATGTACAACCAAAATTCCCAACCAGTCGCGTGGCTAGCGGATCCGCCAATTTTCGGGTTGTGAGGCGGGGGGCCTTCTGACTCCTGATGGGGGCAATGGGCCGTAGAGGACGACTGGAAAGGGGAAGACAAGTAGAATCTTCTCCCTTTCTTCTCTTCCCTTTCTAGCCATTTTCTTGTTCATCCCCTAGTAGTCTTCCCCGTTGCTTTCAAATGCATCCCCTCCAAACTATCTTCCTCCTTCACTTGGCCATGGATGAGCGTTTTTCTGATGTTTTGCTAATGCGGAGCCATTTTTTGATTAGATGGTCTATCTTCAAGCGGGGACTCTTAGCCATTTAGAAGCATGTAATTTTGAGCTGTAAGGCTTGATTGACCTTTTAAACATTCAGGATCTTTCTCACCCACGCTCTCTCTCTCCATCCCGCTCTCTCTCTCTCCCGCTCTCCCCCCTCTCTCTCTCTCTCTTTCTATCCCAGTTGCTCTTTGTCACTCGCTATTTCAATGTATCTCCCAGGTACTCTCTGGCTTTCTATCGATCTCTCTCGCTATCGCTCTCTGTCCCTCTCAAATGACTTCTGCTAGCCTGCCCTCACCTATTCGATTCAAAAGCCTCGAAATCCATGCTGATCCATTCCATTCCACTCCAGCTTCCGGTTGTCTTTTCGATTTACATCCGTTTAAGTGCCTTGGTTTTTTCACCCACTTTTCGTCGATGCTTTTCGATATATTTCCCATGTTTATGGATGGGAAAATGGCGGAGGGCGATCAAAAAGCGTCGCGGGTGAAAAGAAGCGAAATCGCATCCGATTGTCCACATTCCGCTTCATTCACGTCTTCATTGTTTCATCTTTGGGGGGTTTTGGAAGTTTCGGATACGGAAAGGGCACCCGTAGTCCACGCTTTCACTGTTTCAAGCTAGGAAATTGAACCGGCAAGACATGAAATTAAACTAGTATGTCAATGGCATTTTAATTTTACCCAATACTTTATCCCAAGCGTCTTTTTTTCGGGTCCTGCCGATGGCCTTACCAGCCTGCCAGGTTGTGTTCACCTTCCAGGCAAATGTGCCGAGCGTTTCAGGGCCGAAAAGTCGATCTTTTTGGCTTTTAAGGGGATGAGTCAGTGGCGCTCAACGAGCCCCATCATCCATACAACACGCCGCCCGCCCTATTTGGAAAAACGGAAACATCACGGAAAAGTTTTGAAACGCGTCATGGAGTTCCGATTTCTTGGATTTTCTTGCCTTCAAGTTATCTTTTATCAATATACTTTTTGCTAGCGTTTGTCTGTCATTGTCGCTCTCTCTCTCTCTCTCCGCTCTCTCTCTCTCTCTATCTCTCGATCTGACGCTTAAAATCCATAACCCTTCCTTGCCAGTCCCTTTAAAATCTCCCCCAACCAACCCTCTTAAGGTGTGCCCAAATGCGCGAAGAATATGCACCGCTAAATATTTGCCCTCAGGCTAAAAGGCGCCCCAATTGTATGGAGAGTTGGGCAGAGAGAGAGAGAGAGAGAGAGAGAGAGAGAGAGAGAGAGTGAGAAAGCGATAGATAAAGAGTAAAGATCAGCCCCAGGCGAATGGGGGAAGGGCCTCGGGGTCCTAATGGGCCCTCCCGGGGTCATCCACACGATTTATGGGCCACACGCGTCGCCTAGGGCCATGGCCATGCAAATCTGAGAGCGGAGTACATGGGTTGGCTTCTTTTTTGCTTGCTGAATTCGAGTTTGGTTACGGTAGAGAGAGAACGAGAAAGAGAGAGAGAGTGAGAGAGCGAGAGAGTGAGAGGAACTGGGAAAGAGAGGGCCAAAGATACCGTGAATGCCGATACCTAGACGGCCTAGTTGGAAGCTTCCTGGCTCCTTTAATTCCGACCTTTTTGATACCTCCTCCCGTTGCGCAATCCTCATCTCTCATCTTTCCAGACTCCCTCCAGATTCATCTGCCCCACACACTAATAAATCTCTTTAGCGATAGCGATCTAGCAGCTAGACACGAGATTGTCCCTCCCCTGCCTCAAGATTCCGACGCCTTGACCTCATAACTTTCCGCAACTTTCCTTCTTCCATTTCTTTGAGCCGATAGTTATGGGTTTTCATTTTCTTACCTAGAGACATAGTCACAGTCCCAGGCAAAAAAAGTCATCCGCATCTAGGTCAGCGTCAGGCCAGTCAAGGCTGGGAAAGAGGAAAATAGAACTTGGGGAATTCATCTCACCGGTTTTTTTTTGTATTTTCATAGCGTAGTTGTAAGTGTCGCCCGATTCCTCAAATTTCTTTGCTAGCCTACCCCCGAGATTCATCAGCTACTCTGCCGATTTCTAAATGCTTTTGCAGATTTCTGCCCATTTCCTAGGGATCGCTGCCAGCTCGCTCTTTGCATAGAATTCTACTTTTCTTGCCCATTGATGAAACGCCGCTAGTTCGCCCTGCTCGCTGCTAACTTACCTGGCCATTTCCAGAATGATCCGAATACTGCTAATTGACCTGGCAGAGACCGTTCCGGAAGTTCTCTCCTCATCCCTGTTGGATTACTTTTTTGCAAGGGTGTGAATCCGGGGTGCGCGCCTAAAAGTTGACCCCCATCGTTGGTAGAATCCAATTTGGCGCCCGGGGGGATTCACCCCCGGATTTTATAGCTTGGGGGGCGGGGGGAAGGAGTAGCCGATTTCCGGGGGCAATGCCTTCGACAACAATGTTGGCAAACACGCCAAAATACTACTTTTTGTTTGATTTAACGATTATATAAAGAGTTTAGATATCTTTAAAACGTAAATTGCAAGTGTTAGTCCGTCGCTGGCTTAGGTTAGGCTTAGGTGTAGGTTAGGCCTAGGCTTAGGTTAGGCTGAGGCTTTGGCTAGGCTTTGGCTTAGGTTGAGGCTTAGGCTTGGGCTTGGGCTTAGGCTTGGGCTTAGGCTTGGGCTTAGGCATAGGCTTGCTTAAGCTCTGACTTAGGCTTAAGTTAGGCTTAAGCCCAGGCTTATGTCACGCTTCGGCTTAGGCTTAGGCTTAGGCTTAGGCTTCGCTTAGATCTTTGGAGTTGGTTGGGTTGTTCGTTTTTATGGAAATTTCACAATCCTGCCATTCCATGAGCGTAAACTTTAGCCGTACACCCCAAAACACCGAAAAATCGAGGTGTTAGGAGGTGTAGCTCGGAAAAACTTTTCCCGTTTCGGACTGACTCAACCCCCGCCCGGCCATTGACGAACATTCCCCGGGCAGATAACGCGGCTTTTTCGACGCCTTTTTTGTGGATTTGCTCAGGAAAAAGCGGGCTTTTTCGGGGCATTGAGGTTCCGGTAGGTATGGTAAAGCCGTAACCTCTGGAATTCTGACCAGTTTTATGTTTATTTTTATCGACGGCGCTCCGGATGTCACGCGCGTTACCGTAATCTTCTTAAGTCCCATTAATTGCGTATTTTCTTCTAAATTTGAGTGAAGCAGTAAAGGTTTTGCCTCATGGCTAAATTTCTAAACTTTTTGCCTATTTTTCATACCTTAAAAATTCCAAACACCAGCCTTTGTCAACTTGATCGCGGGGCGATACCAGAATCACCTCCTCCTCCGTGTCGACCCCCCTCTTCCAAATATGGCCTTCGAATTCGAATATTTGCCCAAGCAGGAGGGGACGAGTTGCGAATGTCCTCTTCTTGCCCTCACAACCATACACATACAGCCAGAGAGAGAGAGGTAGAGAGAGAGATGTACAAATACGACAAATTCCACACTCCTTGACACCTTGCCTCCAGCCGGTTAGCCGAAAAGGAAACATGGAAATTCGAATTTTCTCCCGAGTGGCCAATTTTTAAAGCTTTAGCATTTAAAGCTTTATTCATAAAAATTCAACCAAAAATTATTGATTCTATTCCAATAGTTGTTTGTCTTCCAGGTACCTTTAAATGGTACGTGACGGTAACAAGGATAAGTCTTGCTTTACTTACATAAATTGCTCAGGTTTGACGAGTGCTTCTCTACGCCTTTTGTAAAAAACGGCCATTGCGCGACGTACGACAGGGGAGCGTCTCGGAAATAATAGGCCTGCCGCGTAGTGAATCTCATGTCCTTGGGACTGGTCGGGTCCATTGAATTGTGTGGGAATTATTTCGTGAGACTCCGGTCGAGACTGCAGCCCCGGCTACCAGCAATTTTCTGCGGCTCAACCGTGTTGTAGGCTGGGGTTAAAGAGGGCTGAGAATCGGCTGGAGGGTACTTTAAAAGCAGGTTAGCTTCCGGTTAGAACGGCTAAGCTGGCAACATCCCTGTTTCTTTTAATCCCCATGAATCTCTGCTAGCCATCCCTTACATTCCTGGGCCTAAAAACCCCTTGCTAGATCACCTACCAGTATTGATACCTAGTATTGAAAGCCGAAAACGCGCCTAAATGACCTTGCCAGTCTGCCTTTCCTTGATAGCTATCGCCTTTCGTAAAAGTTTCTTCTTTTTCTTTATCTTTTTTTTGTAGCTGCTTAGAAACTTCAAGCTTACTAGTTTCAGACCCGAAACGAGATGAGCGACGTCGAGACAGCCACCCGCCAGCAACGAGCCCCCTCTTCCAGTCCATTTCTATCCCTGTTCCGCCGGTCGAAGAAGAAGATCAACGGCACACAATCACACGATGATTTTAAGCTGAATTTACAGGTAAAATTGATTTTCATTAAAAGACCGCGAAAACGCGTTATATTTTAACGGGGCTTAGCAAGCCCCAAAATCTACGTGCCTCCTGACTACGTCTCGACAGCTAGGTATCCTCCAAAATACGCTTAAACAATTTTGGAAAAATACTGTTTTTTGGATGGGGCGTAGCTGTCTAGACCTAGTCAACGGAAAGGGTCGATTATCACGGTGCTAAATAAATTTTAAAGGCACAAGCAAGGCTTGATTTTCGAGTTTTTGGCTATGCGTTTCTGTTGTATTTCCTGCGCGTTCAGAGCCGTAATCGATTACGCAACGAATACAGTGCCGAGAATTGCAGGCGCCGTAAGTTGCTGAAAAATCAATAGCCAAAAAAATCCCTTGTTCTGGCTTGCGAAAACCTTTAAAGTTATTGGATCAGATTCGAGCGGTCGGAACCAATTACGGCAGACAATCTAGCAGAAATCCTTTAGGAATAGAAATGTCAAAAGTATGGAAATGATGCTTTTAAAATATTTTCCGCCAGAACACAAATTTCTAACCTTTTTGCACGAATTCTTAAATATTTCTACTTTACCAAAATCAAATCGTCAATGCCGAGTCGTCAATCGAGTCAAAGTGTCCGTAAAGCCCTGACAAATGGGGAGCAATAGGCGGTGGTGGTGGAGTTGTTTTCCGGGAGTCCCTTCCCCCTCGATTTCCACGGCTTTTCCTCCCCCCTCAACCACCAAACGACCCTCTCGAACCCTGTCCGGCTTGAGAGCTTTTTCACCCCGGCCAGCCAACTCGATCAAGGCGGGGGCCAACTGTGCCTTGGTCAGCTGGTTTTCACTTCTTTGCTTGTGTCATGGATCTATTAGGCATTAGGTATAGGTAATACCATCTAAGGTATCTCTTTATTAAGTAAATTCCCTTTATTATTAAATAAGCATCCGCTTGACTGATCGATACTTTTTCAGGAAACCCTTGAGAAGCCTTCAAAACCCCGGAAGATGTCGTTCACCGACCGGGTGAAGGCGCACAAGTCGGCGAAGAGCGGCAAGAAGGTCCGTTTCTTTGGAAAGTTATACCTAGAAAAACAGAATCGAAGGCTATTTGTTTATTTTTAAACAAAACTTGATTTAATTTTTAATGATATTTTTAACCCCTACGTACGAATCGATACTACGCAAGCAAAATCAGCTAATGCTGCAAAAGAAACTTTAAAAATTCATATAAATTTTCAGGATACCTCAAGCACACTTCCCCCACAACTCAGCAAAAAGGAGAAGAAGCTGGCCGCGCAAAATAAGGTAAAAATACACTTAATCGTAAAATACAATAATTTTTAGGCATATTCATTTGATGCGCTCGTTGAAGAGGACCCCATGATGTTGGTAGAATCACTAAAAGCGATCGCAGATGATCAACCGCTTGTCGCAAGGTCTTTTCCGATTTTTAAGAAATCTATTAGTGTTTTAGATCAATCCCCAAGCACGCCAAAATCCCGCAAAAACCGAAAGATCCGCTGCGGAATTGTCTGTTTGAGCAGGAGGTACGAGGTGTTACTATGGACATCGTTACGCCTTGCGCGCATTACATTTCATGATTTTTTCTCCCTTTTTCGCTTGACTATCACTTTAATTAATCGAAATACGTTGCAAAAATTAAAAATCAAGTTTCTAAAAAGTAGTAAAGGTATATAAACTTCTTAAAGTCGAGTATTTTACCGAATTGCAGGTGTACGACACGATGCTGTCGGACAGCCTGAAAGTGTGCGATCTGCTCGCCTCGCACCTCGATGATTGTATGGCCCACGTCCGGGCGAAGAGCCCTGAGTTTTCCAAGATGAACTTGTCGGATCATAGTGTAAGTTGTAAACAAATGCTTTTGAAGAAAAAATTTTAAACAAGTTTAAAATTACTTTTAAATCGCTAAATAATAAGGCAAAACCAGCATAAACACTGATTTACCAAATCCAAAACCAAATATTGGCGAAAATGTAATATATGCCGTTGGCATCGTCGTGTAACTTTTTTAAGCCAGGCAATGTTTCTAAGCTTGTTTTGACTTTTTCTAAGCATAAAATCTTTACAATCTTTTACCAAAAAAATTGGCGTTTTTTTGGACAAAAACGACCACTGGTGCAAATTAGCAAATGTCTGAAGTTTTTTTACCCAGTTAAAGTTTACAAAACGCAATAAAACACTGACTATCACGTTCCGAAAAATTCCTGATTTTCTAGGGAAAAATCCCCCGCCAACGCCAAAGAACCAAAACACGAGTCATAAAACTCAAAAACCAAATTACATTGCCCACAAAACAAAGCCTAACAAGGCAAAAACCAGAATAAAACATGCTTTTCTTGAATCCAGGATGAAGCCGCAGCAAATTAGTAAGTTACAGCCATGTGCACCGTGAATTTTAAGTGATTTTAGCCAGACAACCTTAAAAAAATTAATATATACCTTTAGGATTGCCGCGATTCCGGCCGAGGCCCCTCTTCCGCCTCCTCAACCATTTCTACCTCGCCCACAGCGTATAAACGTCCACTGAAATCCTGCGTACGCACCGATTTATAACATTCTATGTATTCTGAATTTGTAAGGTTTCACCCCTTGATTTTGGCAATATTCACCACCCAATCTCTCTGACCTCGCGGTCCTCAAGTATTTTCGTGCTCTCGAGACCGGCCGCATTATGTGAATTACGGGTATCATCTTGTTTTTTGATAATTTTTGTGTTTTTCCGTAAAATTTTCCAATCCGGTTTGTGTCTACTGTATTTGCTGATGGTCCGGAGGATAAATTGTACAAAATCACGCCGAAAATGGCTAAATTCGGATTAAAAATAAAGTTTTTTACTATTAGATCGTAAAAATAGCCGCAAAATATTACAAAAATAGACGTCTTTATGCAAAATACGGCACTAACAATTTTTGAGGCTTTTCAAAGCATTCTACCGTATTCCTGCGTCACAAAAAGTTTGTGCAGTATCCTGCAAAAATAGGCGTTTTGGTACTTATCAAGTTGGGGGGGGCCACTTTGGGTACCTATTAGGAGACACTTTTTTATCGCTTTTTCGAGTCTTTCTGGGGTAGTTTTTTACGCTGAATGCGATTAGAGTCGCAACAGCATGTCAAACCGTTGGGTTTATCCAGAAAAACAGCGTAAAAAATTTATTAATAAAAAGTGGACTTATGCACAATTTGGGCATGCCGCATCGTCAGGCAAGGCGGGCCGTCGCTTCGGATGGGCTGCCGCTCCACTCTTTCAAAATCGGGGCGCCTGGGCGCTTCGCGCTCCTCGGGCGCCCCGATTTCGAAACCCTGTACGAGCTCGCACCCATCCGAAGCGACTAGGCCCCGGGTGGCACGAAGCCTTATTTTTAGGCTCAAACTGGGTAGCTGAAACTCTAACTCTTAACAAACGTTTAGATAATGATGTTTTACTACTCTGATTTTGTTATATTCGGAACCAGCACAAAAAACTAGCCTAGAAAGACTCAAAAAGTCGAAAACCAAAGTGGCCCCCCCCAACTTGATAAGTACCGGCGTTTTTATGCAAAATACTGCACGAACAATTTTTGAGGCTTTTCAAAGCATTCTACCGTTTCCCTCTGTCACAAAAAGTTAGTGCAGTATAATGCAAAAATAGGCGTTTTTCTGTAGTATACCGCACTAACTATTTTTAACGGACTTCGGAGAGAAATTATTTTTATTTTAGACGTAATAAAAGCGTTTTTAAAACAATACAGTGCAGTTTTAAAAAGTGTTAAAAAACGCTTTTCGATGAAAAACAGTGGAGCCGCGGTAGTTGCGGCCTAAACCGCACCCACGCCATACCGTCAATATTGCCAAGGGGAACGTCCAAGCCAGCCGCGGGTTTTTCGCTTTTTCGTGTTTTCGTATTTTCCAGAAGAAATTCATAAAATTCTTACACTTATAAAAGTTTGTCTTGTGGCTACTCGCACTGCATTATGTAATTTCAACATCCTCCACCAATTTCGTCACGCTATTCTGGGGCCAGATTCTCCGCTGGAGGGCTTTCATGGCCTTACATCATCGTCGCGCTCGTTTTCAATGCCATTCTGGGTGTTCTGATACCCTAGCTTCCGGCTCCCCTTCATTTACTTTCTAGGGTTTTTTTCAGAATTTCCAATTCCTTGGCGCTTTATCAACTTTGCGGCGAATAAGTGTGCTTTCTAATGGTTTTGCCCTGCCTTCTCTTATTTTGCGCTGAGGCTAGCGGCAACGGCTGTAAGGAATCCTTTTTCATCGTTCTCTGGGTGTCGTTAAAGGCTAGCGAAAATTTCGGTTGCTTTCTTAGAAACTTGACGCGGCCAATCTTTGTTGGTTACTCGAATTTTTGGGTGATTCTTACAAGAACCACACTTACACTTCAGCTTCCTTTTAAAGTAACATTCTCCGTTCTTTCCTCAATTTTCAATCCACTGATACCCCCACTTCACGTGAAATCCACGTATCCTTGTCCCAGGCACATCTCGCCTTTGCTTGTTATGCCCCGCGAATGTTCGGGGCTGGGCGAGCGGACGTCGATTTTTTTCGGGGCTTTTGCTGTCTTTCTCTGCTCCCTCCACCCGGGCCCTGGACAGCCGTGCCCCCGGCTGGCCACTTCGATTCGCTGAACCGACTGGGTAAGGCCCCCTGAGATGTGCCCCAAAATAGCATTTCCTCCTTGAGGTCTCGGCTAGTTTTTGAGGAACTTTTTCCATCTTGTAGACACGGTTTTCTCGAATCTTTTGCGCCTTTTAGATTACTTATTTGGTTCAGAAATATCGGAGCTTTTCCGCCTTGAGTTTACTTCATTTAATTAGCAAGTTTGTATTAGCCACTTTCCTTTCCTTTGGAGGTTTTCGACGTTACACTCGTTTCAAGCTTTCTAGTATTTACATGGTCTCCCTTTAACAATGTCAAACGGTCTTTTTTTCGCGTTCTTTGCCTGATTAGACGTTTCTAGTTAGAAATTCGTGTCTTTACCGCCCTTCCGTCCCTTCTTTCCCTCTTTGGTAGCTTTCTTATCGTTTTCTATCTATATTTTTTTCGTCTATTATGGCTTTCAACACACTATTCTTTTCCAGGTAACAAAATGTCGTCGCCCTACGCCCAGTACCTGAGCAAGGAGAAGGAGGACGAGCTCCGCCAGATTGCCAACGTGAGCGATTTTTGCGTTCTATTTCGCTTGACTGGCCCGGCTAATCCGATTTGCCGTTTGTTGGGGGGTTATCACAGGAGGAGGCCACTTGGTCAGTTGGCCTTCGGGTATTGGATCGATGTGTCTGAGGGCCCAGGCGCGTTCAACGGCCGACTCTAAATCCTTGGCTGGCAATAGACAAACAACCCGGGCTAGTGAGAGGATGGGAAATTTTTTTGGACCCGGGGTGGATCAACCATGAAGAAAATGACGAGTTCCGTAGTCCTTTTCATGATACAAATCGGGGTACTGGACTGTTAGCGGGGGTGCTAACTTTGGCCCAGCGATGCCTTAGTCCTAATAAGATAATAAGATACCTATTTTATAACATTTTATGCCATTTGTAAGTTCAGAAGCGCCATAAAAATATGAAGCCGTCCCAAAATAATGCTTTTTTTTGGTCAAAAATGTGAGAAAGGTCATTTTTTTAAAATTTTTCTATTAGAATTTGAATTAGAGTTGTCTCTGGGATCCTTCGAAAACTCCACTTTTCATTTTCAGGCTATCGTCGCCCCGGGCAAGGGGATCTTGGCCGCCGATGAGTCGACCGGTTCGATGGAGAAGCGCCTGGCGTCGATCGGCCTCGAGAACAACGAGGAGAACCGCAGGAAGTACCGCCAGACGCTCTTCACCGGAAGGCACTGTTTTGATCCTCGGCTAGATAATTGTTTGCTTTTAGTGATGAGCTCGCCAAGCACATCTCTGGCGTCATCATGTTCCACGAGACGTTCTACCAGAAGGCCGACTGCGGCACCACGTTCGTCGATGTGCTGAAGAAGAAGGGCATCATCCCCGGCATCAAGGTAAACAGTTTGTTTTGGATTTTCTCTCTTACTGGGTTTTTATTTCGGAAATGTTGAAGTGAACAAAGGGTTTTTCGCAAGAGTAGGGATTTCACGCCGTTTTTGTATTCGATCGTAAGACGTCAGAATTTTTAGTTATTTACCGAATTTGGGAAGTTTGTTTTTGCTATTTTTTGGCTTGAAGTATAGCTAAGTTCTATAAAAAAATGTTTGTAACAGTTTTTATTACACTACTGGAAATATCTGTTTGCGTTATTCGAGTTTTCTAAATGGTTTTTTTGCTTTTAAATATAGCTAAATTTTATGAAAACTAAACACTTAAAGAGATGAGGACGGCATCTGTTGAACCCCCCTTGGGGAGGGGGGGTTCAACAGGTCCCGCGGCGATCTCGCGCGAGAGAGGGCTCCCAGAGGAGAGGCGCAGAGACATTTTCTTTCCCTCGCGTAATCGATTGACTTAGGCCGCCCCTATCTCTTTAAAACTATTGTTATTACATCACTGGCAATATCTGGACTCGTTTTCTCCAATTTCCGCGTTTTCTAAATAGCTTTTGGGTTCTTTTCAAAGACTTGTGACTTTACTAGGAATATCTGGTCTTCCTCTTTTCAGACAAGGTTAATTTCCCTCGCAATTTCCTCTTTTCAGGTCGATAAGGGCGTCATCCCGCTGGCCGGCACCAACGGCGAAGGCACCACCCAGGGCCTTGACGATCTGAACGCCCGCTGCGCCCAGTACAAGAAGGACGGCGCCCAGTTCGCCAAGTGGCGCTGCGTTCACAAGATCTCCGGCACCACTCCCTCGCACCATGCTCTCGTTGAAGTCGCTCAGGTATGTCTTGACTTCTTATTGCCCGATTTGTCTGTTATCTCCTACGTTTGCTTTTCCAGGTTCTCGCCCGTTACGCATCCATCTGCCAGCAGAACGGCCTGGTCCCGATCGTCGAGCCGGAGACGCTGTGCGACGGCGAGCACGACCTTGCCTGGTGCCAGAAGGTGACCGAGATTGTCCTCTCCTACACTTACCGCGCCCTCAACGAGCATAACGTCTTCCTGGAGGGTACGCTGCTCAAGCCGAACATGGTCACCGCCGGTTAGTTTTTAGGCCTTATTTGATGCCCAAGTTTTTAGGTATGTCCGCCTCCAACAAGCCCAGCAACGCCGATATTGGTCTCGCCACCGTGACCGCTCTCCAGCGAACGGTATACTTTTTTATTTTTCGTGGATTATTGTGATTTTCAGGTCCCGGTCGCTGTTCCCGGCGTCGTCTTCCTGTCGGGAGGGCAGAGCGAGGAGGAGGCTACCCGCAACCTCAATGAGATCAACAAGGTATTTTTTTCCAATCGGTTTTAATTTGTTTTAGGCCGCCGGCAAGAAACCGTGGGCGTTGACGTTCTCGTACGGACGTGCCCTCCAGGCGTCGGTGATCGCCAAGTGGGCCGGCAAGGACGAAAATGTGGCTGCCGCTCAGGTATTTTTAAAACGATCAATTGCGGTTTTTTTAGCATTTCCATGGGGAAAACTTTTTCTGTAGGCCATTTTTTAACATAGATGTAAAAATGTTTGCAGTCTATTTTTCCCACCCGATAGTCTTTACAAATTTTTGTTAAAACAAAATAAAGTCTTTTTCGGCTAAAATTTAGGATTCTAAATTTTTTTCCACCTCAACTTTGGCCAATTTTATGAAAAAGTAGTAAAACTGGCATCATCTGGAATCGTAGAAAAAACTACGGCTAGCATTTTTGCAAAAACAATAATAATATAATCTAAAACCGGATTGTCGCATCAAATATTTTCTTTTCCAGGAAGTGCTGCTCAACCGTGCCCGCGTCAACTCGCTCGCCTCCGTCGGCAAGTACACCGGGGACGAGGCCGGAGACGCGGCCGCCGCCCAGTCGCTGTTCGTCGCCAACCACGCCTACTAGAAGCCTAAACATTGCCCGTGCTAAGTTATTCCTTCCCCAGCTTGTGTACCCTGTAGCGTAGCGTAGGCGATATTTTGTGCTCTCACTTGTGTCGTAGATTTACTGTGCCATGCATTATGTGACTATCCCAGTTTTCTCATCTTGTCATCTTGCGCTATTGAAGATGGATACTGCTGTGTATGTGTGTGCATAATAAAACAACTTTACTCCATTTTTTGCAGGCTTTAGAACTACACTGTATTTCTGTAAAATGCCTTGTTTTGACAACTTTATTCATGTGCGAAATAACCGGACTGACGAGGACATGGATGTGACTAGACGGGCGCGATCGAATCAATTTGTGGTAGTTGTACAATGGATGTGTATTCGGGTCCGACATACCGGTATTGTTACTTTGGCGAGAAAGAGGGGGGGCGATAGGAGGTTACGTGATTTAGGGAAATGCTAGCGGCCTGATAGAAATTTGGTGGCAATTAGCAAGTATTGCATGGTTCACGTGGTAGTATTTACTAAGTAACTCCGTTAATCGTAAAATTTAACTAATATACGCATTAATACCTCGTAATTAGTAATTTAGGTTATCAGAAGGTGCTTTATAGGTACTTTATCATTTAGAGGAACCGTGCAACATCGGCTAATTCCCAGTTTTGTTGCGCCATGCACGTGGCTTACACAAGCAAATATTTGGGGTAGATTTGGACGCTGGATGGAGTTTTCGGCTTATATACAGGGTGTCCCAAAAAAAACGACCCATCTGGCATTTCGCCGCGTTACATCCAATCGGTCCCAAATTTGGACTAAAGGTGTATCAGACCATAAATAACAACAATCCTGACTTATAGCCCTGTAGCTATCGTGGTTCTCGAGTTATAACGAAAATACTGTTTTTCCCGGAATTCTGATGCATTTTTTCGGCTATCTTTTGGACTTTGCATCGATTTGCATCGACTTCCGGCTGTGAATCCCTAATTTCGCTCAAGAACTTGCGTAATTTTGCGTTGTAAAAATCGCTTAAATCAAAGTTTATTTAATCAATTTTACTCTGGAAAAAATTTCTTAGGGTGCAGAAGGCCTACCGGATCATTTTCGCTTAATGTTTAGGGGTCTAATTCCACGAAAACCCTATGAAAAATGGAAAATAAACTTTGTTTTCGCTATAACTCGAGAACTACTATTGCTACAGGGCTATAAGTCAGGATTGTTGTTATTTAGGGTCCGATACACCTCTGGTCCAAATTTGGGACCGATTGGATGCAACACGGCGAAATGCCAGATGGGTCGTTTTTTTTGGGACACCCTGTATAGGCAAGCTGAATCTCCTCGGCTTCGGGAGCTTCGAAGACTTTTAGGCTTTTTAGTTTGAGATAAGGGGAAGGCTTTCTGGGGTTGCTAAACTAAGATTTTTGAGGCTTACAATTAGATGTGCTTTTTGACATTCTTTAGATGAACGGCTCAAATCGCATGGGTACGTACACCAACGGGACTTGGATGCTGATAGGGTTGAGACGAGGCGAGTGCCTGCTCGAATTCGGCTTGATTTGGAAGAGCGGTTTGGGAAGAAGCCGCCACGGATGGCGCGGCGCCGAAGTCTATTTGAGCGCCATTTGGCTGGTTGGCGAATGGGGAGTGTGGGGAGACCGAGGATGAGCCGGAGCTGATCGAGCCCATCTATAAAAGTTGTTTTAGTACTTGCTTGTTTAGACGATTCCGGTTTCTCAAGCATTCACTGACCTGTCCGCCGTCGTGGCCGCCAAAAATCGAGCCGGGCGATTCCATTTGGTTGTCGCGCAAGTGCATCGTTCGCCGGTATTTGGCGCGCTGGTTTTGGAACCACACCTGGAGGAGGAGGAATGGTGTTAGCATTTGTTTTAGATTGCTACGAAATTTGTTAGATTTCTTCGCAGATTTTTAGAGCGTTTTTGGCAGTTTTTGATTGCTTTTGGTTGAGGAAACCCAAGTTTGCCAGTTTCAAGTGTTAGCCTTTTTTGGTGATTTTTAACCAAAAAGTATGGAGATTTTGGAGTTTTTAGTCATTTTTATGGCAATTCGGTGGCTAAAAATTGTGGTCAGCGCTATAAAAATCGTTTATCTTTCCTTATAGGCTGGCCTGGCATGCCCCCCTCTAAAGCGGAAGCACCAACTTCTGGCTTTTATTTCTGGATTTCGACGTAATTTTAACTCAAGCTATTTGCTCCACGCTATTGATTACTACGTTTTCTAGGTGCCAAAAATGCAGAAAACGCCGTTCTTTTTCATTTTTCAGATCTTTCGCCTCATTATCACGAACCTGCAACACCCTCTTGCTAAGACCGGTCTTTACGGCCAGCTGCTTCAAATCTTTGGAGTCGGGATTGTGGTTGAGGTTGAAGTACGTCTTCATCGTCCTCAGCTGGTGATGCTTGAAGCTGGTGCGCATGCGCTTTGAGCGGTTGTTGGCGGCGGCTTGCTCAGGGGTTTCGTAGCCTGAAAGGTTGGGTGTTTTATGCTTTTTGCTTTCGGTTAGTTTTGTGACATATAGCTAGTAGGATGAAGCTTCAGTTTCATATCGTCAATTAGGCGGTAAGAAGCGGATCTTAACCTCGGTTAAATCAGGTTTTTATCGTTTCTAAAAAGTGCTATTTTGTACGCCTGGGTTTACGGGTTATGCACTTTTCAGGGATTTTCTAGTATTATTGAGGTCTTTTTTCGGCGTTTTTTTAAAATAGTTTTTAGTCATATTCTACTCGAAAATAAGCTTCCCCTATCGTGAAAGTGTCTTATTATTGACTTTTTTCGGTAAATTTACGCTCTAAATTAATTCTCTCTTTTTTGATACGTCTTCAAGAGGGTTTCCTTTTTGATAATCCCCCCATTTCCTCTAGGAAAATCGCCGTAGATTTCCACCCCTCCAACCCCCAGCATCGATTTTCGCGCCCCGCGACTCGAATCTGAGAGGCGGACGAAGTGTGGGGGTAGGGCTACGGTGTCGGATGTGGATAATGAGAAGCCCCGCTAGGACCAACAGCCACTGCCATGATAATTAGCATACCCTCCCCCTCTCGACCGACATTTTCATTGGGTGCCGAAAGGGGATCAAGAGGGGGATGGCGCCCCCAAACAAATGGCCGATGATAAACATTGACCATTGGAGGGTGTAAGATTACCAGCCGCAATAGGTTCGATTAAGTTGTGTTTTAACATATCTAATCTTTGGCGTTTCAGATACTTTCGCAAAATTTTAAAAGTGTCTTTGCTAGTTTGCCTCTGTCCAGCCGAATTTTCGATAATATCTAGTGGACTTGGTTGCGTTTTTAAGGTTCTAGAAGGTTTCTTTGGGGTTTTAGATACCTAGATAGACCTTTAGATCCTATCCTATAAGCGAGAAATGTATGTCTGTTTTCTGTACAGCCGATTTCTCGGCCGTCAGGCCGAATTTCGAGCTGATTCTTGGCACGGAGGTGGAGAAACACATTTGTCAGTGATGCATTTTTTTGTTTTGCGAAATTCCTTCATTTGACGGTTTTACAACCAAAATAGTGAAAAATCCTTAACATTTCGCTGTAAAAAAAGGAATGTCCGGAGGTTTTCTCGGACGCTAAGAGGAGTTGGGCGCTGATTTTTGGAGGGTGAATGGAAGAAACAATTCTCCCGATACTATTTTTTCGATTTTGCCAAATTCCTTAAAATAAAGTTTTTATGAGCATTTTACTAGAAGGTCCTTAATAAAATGGCCACAGTCGCGTGGTGTCCAGGCGATAACTCGAATCCCAGATGGAATTTTGGTCTGTAATTTTGGCCCACTTTGTATTCGATGGTGGGGATCACGCACCTCTTATTATTGTTACAAATTTTCGCCGCATTTAGATTCAAAAAGAGAATTTTGTAAAGTTACCAGAAGTCCCCCCTCACGGGATGCCGGCCCCCTAGACAGAAGAGGCCCTTCCCGCCGCCCATCGCCATCTCCCCCGTAGTGTCGTGGATAGGCGCCCGGCCTACCAAGCGGGTGGTCCGGGTTCGAATCCACGCCGAATTTAACTTTTTGCTTTTTGGTAGTTCAACAACAAAACACGATTCTATGGTCTCGGTGTGCGAGTTTTAGGCCTGGCCCTCGCTCTAGCGCCCCAGGCCAACGAAAAGAAATTTGAGCCAGGCTCTGGCGCCGCAGGCCAATCCTGGAGAAAACCCAGTAACTAGCGCCGCAGGCTCAGATTCTAGCGGAATGCTGGCTCTGGCGCCGCAGGCCAATGAAAAGCTCCTTGAGTTGCGCCGCGCCGCAGGCAAATCCGGGAGAAAAGCAGTAGCTAGCGCCGCAGGGAAAAGTTTTTAGCGCAAAGCTGGCTCTGGCGGCGCAAGCCAACTAATGGTTCCTTGAGTCAGGTTCTTTGCACGTCCGGCTTTAAGAAAGGGAATTCATAATTCTGTTGGCGTCCTGGAGAAGGGCCGCGAAGCGGTCATTTTCCACTGGTCTATATATAGATACGTTCGGATCGAAGGATCTTTGCTAGATTGCTCTTTGTTGAGTTTTAGGTAATTTTGGATGGGTAGTTTTTCGGAGAAACCTGTCCGACTTTAAGCTTGTGGATTCAAAGCCGAAGGCAAGCTAGCTGGGATACTTTGGGGAAATAAAGAAACAACCTATGACAATATTCCCAAAGTGCCTTTGCTGGATTGCATCAGGCGACTCTTAAAATACCTGGAGAATCTTTGCTATTTGCCTCTGTTTGGTAGATTTTTAGGTATACAGACGTTTATTTTTTAGACAAAGAACTGACGTGTTATTTTGCTCGTAATGGCCAAGGCAATTGGCATAGATTCTTTAGGCTGATCGATGGCCGAGTGTGTTTTTTTTGCATAAAATCCCGAGCCGCAAATTCCTCAACGATCTTTGCTAGCTTTCCCACGCTCCGTTAGATTTTAGGCTTTTGTTTACCATTCAAATCGTCGGCTTTTCGCAGGAATCATGCAAGCGAATGAGCAAAGGTGACTTTGAGTAAAATTCGAGCATTTTTCGATTTTCGGAACGCTTTTTCACTCGGGATATTTGCTAGCCCGCCCGGAAATTAATTTCCAAATTTTCTTACCCACATATGGTCTTTAGTTCCAGCCCTGAATACCCTATATTTATCCCATTTAGCGCATCTTGAATATTTAACTATTGTCCATTCACCGCCGCGAAAAATGTACGTTGCCGGTCGAAATTAGTGGGTGGGATGCCGTTTAGCGGGGAGGTTTTAATTACAGTAGGCTGAATGGGGGACGCGGATTTGCCATTAATAAACGCTGTGACGCGCTTTTCTTCAATGTGTTTCGGTTGTACAATGGGCGTAATGTACGTTTTTTCCGGGCTTAAAAAACCGTACTGCTCATTTTTATGAAAAATGCGTGAATGGGCCTAATTTTGGGTCAGAAAAGTATCAGGGAAAATGCGTAGCTCTAAAATTAATAGAGGCAAACCAGCAGAGATTCTTCGAGAAAACGTTCTAGGGAGATTTCTGCTATTTCAAAATGAGGCAGGCTAGCAGAAGTTTTTAGGAAAATCTGGAATCGGTTTCTTCAATACTTTGCGCAAGACTACGCAACAATACGTACGCCCCGGACCGACGCGCAACGTTGCTATCGCTGACCATGCTATGCTACCCACCTACGCTACTCAATAATACGTAGATACGCGGCAAAGGAATGTAATACGTGCTACGTAAGAATACTGGCTAACATCATACGTCGGATGCATATCCGTAATTGCGCCGTGCATCCTTATAATCACACCTTCGAAAAGTCACCTACGTACGCTACGTTACGGCTTGACTCTATGTACACTACGTCGCAATGCGTACTTACACTACGCAAAAGTAGCTATAAGTAACGTAAAATTTCACTCACTTCCTGGTCCCTTCTCCAAATCCATGGCCATCTCCTCGGCCATTCTCTGGTCATCGCTCGGGGTGGAAGTGGCCGGAAGTTGGATGAGGTGAGCCGGCATTTCAAAGTGTTCTGAAGCCAAGGTTCTGCATTTTTTTGTAGCTTTACCTCCACAATACAGCTTCTTCATATGGTCCCTGTGCATCGAGTGGGGACGTACACTGCACACGGAGCAGATGAAACACTCGTCGTGGTAGATGGCATCGGCCCACGTATGGTAGTGGTCGCCAGGCTGCACCGGAAGCAGGCATTTCGGGCACATGTTCGGGTATTTGCTGGAAAGAATGGCGGTTATAGGGGGGTGGGGAAGCGCTAGAAATGACTCCCCAGGTCGACCGGGGCCTGATATTAGGTTGAACCGAAAGTAATTGTAATCGATCTTCTGGACAAGATTTCTAATAATTCTACCAAGTAGCCAACTGGCTTTTAACTTCCTTTGTTTGGTCTAGCAAGGTACTATATACCCTAGAAATATCGGGCAGATCCTAGCCCTAACACTCTTTTTATAACTGATTTTGCCCGCGGCACAGGACCACCCGAGGCGCTGACATCCGGGATACCTCTTTGTTTCCAGCCTTATAAAAATTACCGCTGCCGTAATCCCCCTATCGTAACTGGTAATTTATAATGCCAGTTTAATATCTTTCTGACTATGGTGCCTAATTCAGCTAACGGATTTACAGTAGGCCGATATTCTCATCTGTTTGGATAAAAATCCGACTTTTTGGTGAGCTTGACTAAAAGACTGTCTTAAATTTACTGAGGATAATGAAATTAAATCTGATCCATTTATCATAAGCAGTTTTTAATGACAAACATACTACCAATCCCAGCTATCTTCCCACCCTTCTTTATCTGAACAAATTTTGCCAATTAGTGAGGCACCAAGTGGCCGACCCGGAGATCGGCTGGAACCACACAATTTGCATTGCCATTCTTTCACCTTTGCCAATCAAGGTTTTTCTTTGGTGCAGTATTATTGGTCAGCCACAGTAGATACTGTGTTACAATTGCCAATATTTTAAACCCATTCTTTCGCGGAGAAAAAAATAAAACCAAAATGTGCTCAAAATTACGATTCATTTCTCAATTCCAGACGGAGACAGAACATTTGTTCTGATGTGATCTACGGGCATGAAACAGATTTAATTGAGCTTGATTTTGATAGAGTCCACTCAAAAAGTTATCCACTAAACTCGGAGAAAACGGCCGACAAAGGAATATGTCGATTCGCAGCCCAAAAAACCCAGATTGACATCTTTTTAAATTGACCTGGGAAAAATAATGCAGCTAGCTATTAAAAATTCTCTTTAATGCACTGCATAGCCCAAATGTTTCTCTATCTACTATCACTTATTCAAGTCACTAGGGTCGGAACGGCCGGCGAGATCCTTCACGAAAACCAATAACCCGGAATCTGGGTTGCGCTCACTCTTCTCCAGTTAATTAAAAAATTTGTGGCAGTTCCGAGTTAAACATCAAACTGAAACTGGACAAGACTTGAGCCTAAATCATAGCAAAAAATTAGAATGAACGAATGGTGGATTCCGTAAAATTTTTACAATCGAAAAATTACAATTACTTTCGGTTCAACCTAATATCTGGTCTTGGAATCCAAAAAAAAACGGGTCCAAAAACCGGAACGTTTTGCTCGAGGGGGCGATTTTTGTGATGGATGACGGCCCTCAATACGAGGAGATCAAGGTGTTCTGGGCATTTTTAGGTGCCGATCGCTCTAGACCATCCTAGACATCTCTCTCTCTCTCTCTCTCTCTCTCTCTCTCTCTCCTCTATCTCTCACGTTCTCTCCCTCTCGCGCTTTCTCGCACTCACTCTCATCACTCTCATCACGCTAAACGCCCTCTCTCTCACGCTCCCTCTTTCCCTCTCTCACTCTCTCACTCGCACGCAGTCTCTCACAATCGTTCTCTCCCTTTCTCTCGCTCTCTCTCTCACTCGTCTATCTTTTTCCCTCTCTTCCACTTTTATCTTGCTCAACTTTTAAGATTTCCAGCCCGTTAAAGGCGCTTGAAATAGCAACAATCGACGTCTACTCGATACTAGATCTCGACCACTACGTTTCGCTCCAAATAACGGTTCAAGCGTTGAATTTTTGTGGTATCGACGACTTCAATCAATGTAGTTTGGCTTATTTTGTAGTTGTCGACACCTAGTCCAGGCAAGCGGGTCAATTTTCACAAGTTCCAGTCCCTTTTAATCGCCATCTTGACCTCCCATTAGCGTTTAGAAGCCGTGCTAGATCTTGCATTGTTTTTCCGGTGCTCCAGACCTCTCCTGCGACATCAAAAAACAGTATCCCAGGTGCTTTAAACCATTTTTCTGATGATCGCCGATTTTGGAGGGGTTCGTCGATCATTTCCGCTTTTTCACCCCTTTCTTTCAAGCGATACTTCCCGTTTTCTCGTCGCTGTATTCTGCGAAAAAAACGAAAAACCAGCTGCCCCGAAAACAGATGAATTTCAGACGTATTCTGAACCACACGATAGGGCCGGGCAGCTGATTTTGATGTCGGGGAATCGCGACCATTTGGGGTGATTTTACACGCGAACCCGGTGCGTTGTGTGTATCTTGCCGTAGTGCATTGGGAGAGTTTTTGAAATGGGCACGAATTTTGGGGTTTGGGCATAAAATTGGAATTGAGACGAGAGAGCGCAGGGGGGAGAGAGAAAGCGAGAGAGAAAAAGAGAGAGAACGAGAGAGAGCAAGGGAGAGAGCGAGAGAGAGAGAGAGAAAAACCTACTCTCGACTTACTTCAAATAATCAGCCCTGCAATACATCAGCCCCTCCCGCGTCCAATATCGATCTGCCGGGGGCAGCGTTACGCTGCAGACCGCACATCTAAGAAGCGGATTTATCATACGGAAGCTGGTAAAATGAATACGATATCCTAAGGCATAATCATATGCGATACGTAAATCCGGATCAAAAAGGATACATCTGAATCACGAAAATCAGCTTTTCCTGGACGTTTATTCCGCACGACACCTATGGACGATTTACGTTTTAGTAGTTTTTTTGTGTTTAACGTATTTTCTAAAGGCGCATGACCAACCTCATGCACCTCTCGTGAAACAATCGATCCCCGGATACGTAAATGTCCTTGTCGTAGATGTGGTACGAGCAGGCAGAGCAGACATCTGAAAAGATGCGAATGAGGGTGTCATTATATACACGATTCGGCTTTTCTGGGTGCATAAACATCTTTAAGGGCTTATTAATTATCAGACTAGGCCTTAAGAGCTACACGCTAAACCAAATGACGCTAAGTTCAGAGGATCCTTTTGGAATCAAGTTACAAGCGTCATTTGGGGCGGCGCGTAGCTGTTGAAGCTTGGCGGCCGATAAATATCGATTCAAGTCCCCTAAAATCTATTTGACCTTACGTTAGGCTTCACTACTTGTGATACCGTAATCGATTCCGTAAAAGCACGCTACAGTATGCCTCTGTTTTTAGCCTTAAAACGTGTCTTTTAACCTTGCTCCTCTCGGTAAAGCTTGTGACCCCCCGGGAAAGTTTATGATCTCAAAACTCGGGCCAGCCCAACAACCCCCCGAGAGCCTGTACTAAACATCCGAATTTTATGGCGCCGGTTGGCTGGGGCTAAAAGGGCGCGCGTCGGGGGGCTGAAATCTCGCACAGAGCCCCCGCCGCCGACCGACCGACCGATCGGCATCTGGTGTAAACTCGGAGCCGCGTGTAGTTATGACCCCGGCGAGGGGCGGCTGGTAATTTACATCCTGGTAATCAGTGGGCTGCGTTTTGGGAAGCTTAATTTAGCGTAAAAATCAATACTTTGTGGAGAATTTAACTGATAAAAAATATAATTTTAAAACGGTCAATAATGCCAATTAAATTAAGCAAATTAAGGAATTTTCGGGACGATTAAACGTTAATAACGACTTGAATCCAAAAGAGCCGGTCCGTAATTTGGTGCCTCTCGGCTTCACCCCTTGACAAAAAGACCCATTAGCGCAAAAATGGCAAGGGGCAGATCACAAATCCGGTGGACCCAATTAGCCCACTGACGGTGAGACCCTTAAAATATGCCCACACAGCCTCCAGCCCACCAGTCAGCCAGCCAGTCCGTCAGTCACTTCGTTTCCGGTCGCGCTATGCTATTCGGAGGTTTGAAATTTTGATTTCTACGCGATCTAACGTTACTTGTCATTAATTGGCTTCTCGGTACACATAGGGTAACGGGGGGGAATAAAAATAACGGGGGGCACTCATTATTATGAAATTTGCAATTACTGAGGGATTTTGCGAGTGCCATTCGATAGAGCGTCGAAAAATATACTAAGAGAATTAATTTGAGCCCAAAATAATGTAATGGAAATTTTTTATTGAATAAACAAAAATTGAGGAAAATCTATGGGCAGCACATAGGATAACGGGGGGGAAGTCAAATTTTCGAAATTTTCGAAATTTTCGGTATTTTGAAAACGTCATTCGATAAAGCGTCGAAAACTGCCCTAGGAAAATTAATTTCAGCCCGAAATAATGTAAATGAAATTTTTTATCGAATAAACAAAAATTGATCAAAATCCATGGGCAGCATATAGGATAACGGGGGGGAAAGCCAAATTTTTGAGATTTTCGATATTTTGAAAACGCGAATCGATAGAACATCAAAAAATATACTAAGAGATTTTTTTACAACGCGAAAAAATGTATTATAAAACTTTTATAGCCTAAAAACTATTTTTGAAAACTATGGGCAGCACAGAGGATAACAGGGGGGAAAAATTTTTCGGCGTTTTGAATATTTTCGAGATTTTGAAAGCGCCATTCGATAGAGGACCGAAAAATATACTAAGAGTTTTTTTTACAGCCCGAAAAAAGCATATTTAAAAATACTTTTATCATATAGAAAGTTTGAGTGCCCCCCTCCGTTATTTCCCCCGTTATCCTATGTGTACCGATACTACTATACGACGATTCCATAAAACGTACTTTCTGGTTAGCTTCCGCATACACCTCCTTACGCTTCCGTTGGCGTCTCTCGCTCGCTCTACCCCTCAAGATTGTTCTTTCTCCCTCACGCGCTTTCTTATATCTCTCGCTCCCTCTCCCTCCCTTGCGCGCTAAACACGCGCTTAAGCCAAACTTTGAAGTCATCCGGCTTAAGAAGCCATTTCGCGACTCGAATTTTAATAGCTTACGGTAATTTTCTGATTAAATCGAGCGAGTCATAGAGTCTTTAACGGCAGTAGGAAGCGCTAGAATCTACCCCATAGCTCGACATTACGTTTTTAAATCCTTTTAGGGGGAATTGCTCCTAGTTTGCCGCCGAACGCGGCTGTCGAGACCTAGACGCCGCCAAGGGTCGATTCTTACGGTTTCTGGACATTTTAATCCAAAAACTATGACTCACTATGATGGACTGGTTGCTGTGGCGGGGGTAGTGAGGGCAGCGGGTGATGGTGGTCCACATTATAATGATCAAGCTCCTCCTTCATCGACGTCAGGAAGATCATTCCCGGCAGGTCGAGCGTCGTCGACATGCTGAAAAAGTGGTCTTAATAACGAATTTTTAGCTCGTGCTCAAAAGTGATTCTAAAAAAGTCGTCGTTAAAACGTTGTAATGGCCGAAAATTCAGTATAATAAACTCCAGAATCAAAAAAGCACACTTCTATTTTTCTATTTATATTCACATATTATTTTTGGAGGGTTTCAAAGCCAAAACCTGCCGAAATTCTGGATTTTAAGAGAGGAAAAAGACTTTATGATTCCAAAACGTCACTCCTTCAAGAAATGACAAAAAGTCTCGTAATTTTTCAGCCTTTTTGCAGGTATCTCAAGGATTATAACATCACTAAAAGCATTCGAGTGTAATCGAAACCTGGGCCTTTAGAAATTCAGGGCCTTCTGGCTGGGGGCCAGGTGTTGGTGGGAGTCTCGGTGGATGGGTGGATGGAAAGGGAGAAGGGGAGTGGCCACACCCCCTTTCGGGTACCGTAGCCTTCTCAAATAGGAGGGTAGGAGGGGAGGAGGAGTGTCGGTGGGAAAGCGAGCGGTTTAGGAGAGGATTAGAGAAATGGAGATTATTTATAACTTAACTTAATCCCTTCCCATCAGTTTCTGGCTTCAAAACAGGGATGAGAATGAGGAAGCGCTGGAGGAAAGATAGCGGAGTTGGACGAGGTCAGTGAGTCAATGAACACGAGAAAGAACCAGAGAAAAGAGAGAGCAAAAGAGCAAGAGATTCAGCGGGGAGATCGAATAAATTTAAGAAAACGCATAAAAATGGAGTAAGGTAACAAAGGCTGGAGACAAAGAGTGAATGAGTACGAGCGAGATAGAGAGATAGAGGTCGAGAGCAAGAGAAAGAAAAAAAGAAAGAGAGAGCGAGCGAGAGAAAGCGAGAGAGATAGAGTCAATTTAAGAAAACGTATAGAAACAGCGTAAGTCAACAGAAGTTAGAGGAAAAGAGTGAATGAGTACGAGAGGGCGACGATTCGAGCGGGAGTGAAATAAATTAAAAGCAAGAGATATAAGCGCACTAGAGAGGGAGAGCGAGAGAGAGCGAGAGAGAGAGGGAGAGAGAGAGAGAGAGAGAGAGCGAGAAAGAGCGAGCGCTAGTCCCACTCACCAAAAAACCGCGACCAAACCCGTGAAAATCCCCCCCGATCGCTCCTGTAAATCGGCTTCCGCCACCCCCTAATCAATCGATACAATAATCCGTATTCTATCCCTCGCCCCGTTTTTTGTTTTCGACCCCCGCTTTCCACTTGATTTTGTGATGTGTATCCAGGCGTGAAATTGAGATTACCGTATCTTCCGCTTGGCCGCCAGGAATCGGGGTGGCGGATTAGAATTTGTGGAATGGGGCAGAGGGGGGTGATGAATGGTGGGGCTACGTGGGGATGCTATCGACAGCCTTGGCAATAGGAGCGGCTTGGGGAAATATCATGAGAATCCCGATTTCAACACGTGTTTTCGGAGAAGTGTTCCATTTGCAAAAATTAAGGCGACGCAGAAGGTCTACGCAACGCTACTATCGATTAGCTACTACCGGAATCAATGCTTTCAGACGATAATAAAAGACATTTGCCTTCGCGTAAGTTCACAAAAAGCAGCTTAAAGGTATCGAATGACAGGGACAAGCAAGCCAAGAGTCGGGAGTTTTGGAGTTACGGTTTGCATGCGTAGTGTGGCTGCGTGGCGCGGTCGTATCTTATTAGACGACAGGGAGAGACGTATTACGCGTTGCGTGTCGCGGTTGCCAGCATAGTCAAGGCTTGCCCGTCCCTTGAACATCCAAAAGGCTAACTTCTAATACGCGCGAAAATATAGACACCTAGTTGACGCTAGGGTCGGTTTCAACACATTCTCAGTCCTTTAGAAAGAGAAGGAGAACTTATGGAATTCATGCTCGATTGATCCAAAATCCCGCTTTTCCTTATAGAACTTGCGGTTTAAAATTTGTAAAAATGATTTTGCTAGACAACATTTAAGAAGACCCTTCAACAGCTTTTCACGCCTATTTTATGACCCTGTTTCTTGCTCCCCATTTCTAATAACAGATCATTAGTGTTCTACGCCCAAAATAGCCACTGTAAGCCCTTCTTATTATGTTCTGCCGCTTTTACAGCGTATCGTGCTATTTCGGGGCGCTTTTAGCACCTGAAACGGCTATCACGAGGTGGCGGGCAACAGAAAAAAAGACAAAAAGGACTACCGTATGCCCAGGTGAAAGCGGGGGCCTTGGTGGGACATTTTTTGTGGCTCGGGGTTACTGTAGGCTTCGAAATCGGCAAGCGAGAGAGAGCGAGAGAGGGAGATAGAGGGAGAGCGGGAGATAGAGGGAGAGAGGGAGAGCGAGAGGGATAATGAGAAACCTGAACAATTTTAAGTCTGACTTAAAATTTGAGGAAGATGCAGAATAATCGGGACTACGAAAACCTATAAAGACCCCGGCTTTTGGATAACCAGCACAAACGAAGCCAATAAGTCGAGTGGGTGTTTGGGGGGTGAAGAAGTGGCTTTAGGGCCACGTTATAAGTGGGTGTTAAGAGGTGTCAAGAATACCGCTTGGGTACGGTAACTGTGGGCCTCGGGGCACAGCTGGATTTAAGGTTAACCTCCAAAAATCGGGGGAAATGACGGTATTTATTCGAACGTTTAGATGAATATTCAAAGTCATTAATAAGTCAAAATATTCAGATTGGGGTAGTAGCTATGCCGAGCTTGAAGCTATGCTTTCGGCTTTTTTTCTGCCGTAGTCCGGCTGTATTTTTGGTTTTTCGTATTTTCTAGAACCTGCCGTGCAAAATCTTTAAATTTATGAGCGTTTTTGTTGCACGAAAAATCGCGAGAATTCGATAATCAAGGCTATAATGCTTAATTTTAAGGGGGTACCAAATCACGAACTACGGTAGCTTATGACATGCTCCTGAAAAATATGGAATACTCTAATTCCGAAGGTAGGTTTATTTTTGCCAAGAACTGCATAAATTCTCTATAATCAAGCCCAAAACGCGCATTCCTCACGACTTCCGTTTGTTGTCAAATCAAGTGGGCCTAGGGGCACAATTTAGGGTACAAATCGCCGGCGTTGCGCAATGCAGGCCGGCTGTGGCCCACCGCAGGAGATTTGTGCCCCATTGGCCCATCCCCTTCAAAACCCTCCCCCGCCCCTCCCTGGTGTGTTCATTGTTTTTCCGGTGGTCGTTGCAACCTCGGATAATTGGTTTTCTTTTTCTTGTATGTGTATCTGTCCGTCTCGATAGATCTGTCTGTCTGTGACCACATCGGTTCCGCCCTCAATTATCGCTATCTGCCAAAAGTTTTGCACCTGGCGCCGGTACCGTTTTTTTGGGGAAGAAGATGTTTGAATGGAGCGTTCATTAAACGTTTCTCGGTGATCAGGAAATTTAGAAGAGTATTGAAGCTAAGTGTGGAAGAGTTTTACATGTAATAGCGTATAGAAGCGTACTATAATCCTGAGCAAGGGGCTGTGTGTACCACTACAAACAGTGCACAATGCATACTACGTAAGCCTACGGAAGCGCACGACGTTGTACTCAAAAGTACGGTAGCTCCCGGTGCCAATTTTGGCGGACTGTTGCGGAGGTCCTGGAATGAGGAGCTGACTGTTGCAAACGCCGCGTTTTTCAACGTACTTATATCCCAATGCAGCGGGCAGTAGCGCACTATCGATATTCGTAGCGTAAGTATGAGCAACGTCAGGTCCTTTAGCGTAGTGAAACGTGCTGTCGCTTACTGCAGTGTAGTCTATCGTACTTGTGGTGTGCGGCAGCGTGCGGCAGCGGCGTGGGCGTACTTAGGACTCTGTAGCGTCGAGCAGCGTACTGCCGTCCGTTGTAGTGTCTGCTCCGAAGCGTACTGAAGCGTACATACGTGTGCTGCCGCGTACTGAAGGGGACTGTTAGATACTTCCGCGTGCAAACGCGCATTGTAGCTCGTAAGCTGCTGCGAAATACGCCCTTTGTGGCAAGGTAGTGTGTTCTATCGTACCGTAGCGTCCCGTAGTTGGTCTGTAACAAAGCCTCAAGATTCGTAGCCTCCTCGTCAATTTCGACGTGCCACTTCCAATCCCCCGATCTTCCTCGAAACTACACATTTTCGAGCGCACATCAGCGTGCCATTAAGTTCAGGTGGGCCAGCTGGATCAAGGCTTCGTGAAAAACACGATATCACCTGTTTTCCGGGGAGCCCCAACCCCCACGTCAATGGGTTTCGCCGCGTACACCTGCCGCCTGAAAACCTCTCGGGGCCCTCGATCAACTTTTTCACCTCAAAAATGCTTGTAATGACCGATAATTATTCAATTAGAAGGCTCGGGGGTCACCAGAAAAAATTGGCCGAAAGTTGTCAGGTGAAACACTAAGGGCGAAATCAGGATTTCAGGCGGAAAACCCATGTGATTTGGAGGGGCGCGTAATTTGACGGCTCATATTTTTGATTGAGAATTGTGAGAGGTTGAGGAAGTTGTGGTGTGAATAATAAATTTCAGGTGGTCGGTTGCTGCAGCCTGCCACCCTTGTCTGCCTCTGTAAAAAGTGGTTCCGGGTGTCTGGAAAATATCCTGCGCCTGATCTATGCAAGATTTTAAGATTGAGAAGATCTTAAGGAAAGCGTAACTCAAAATTCGTTGCTTGAATTTGAAGGCATTGGAACGTGATAGAATCGACCTCTGTATAGGCTAGGCCTCGTCAGCTACGTTCCGCTTCAAATTACACAGAGAAACGCGTTTTGATTTTATCAAAATGAAGTTTGTAAGGACCTAAAACACCTAGTGGAACGTATTTGAAGCCGTGTGTAGCTTAGTCTACACCTAGGCGACAGTGGGAGTCGATTTTAAAATTCTTGGCCCTTTTAAATGCGTATGAATCGATGAAGCTTAACCAGCGAGTGGGAAAGACGCTAGAGATAGGGTAAGATAGGCTAGAGAGAGAGAGAGAGAGAGAGAGAGAGAGAGAGAGAGTGAGCGAGAGAGCTGTAAAAATCAGCAAGGGCTGTAAAAATTAAGATACTTTAAAAGACTAGTGATAGATTGGACCGCATGCTGTAGAAGACTTGGATAGCTAGGTATATCGATATGGTATGGCCATGATAAAAGAGTAGCAAGGACGATATTCAATCTGTTGTTCTGATGCCCTCTTCCTCCTCTTACTCCTCGTCTTCGTCCTCATGGCTCATCAGAAATTCAGGTGCAGCTGGAGGCAAGGAAGGGGGGGGGAGGAGTGGGAGTCCGATTACGAGATTGGGATTAGAGGCTCCCGGGTAGCAGCTAGATATCCAGCCGGAAGGGGGGCACACAATAGGCAACAGGTGAGCTGCATGTCTAACCATCAGCGTGGAATAGGAGGGGGAGGAATTTGAATTCGAAGCAGTTTCATAGATTTAGCTAAATTTTTAAGGTATAGATAAATTTTGGATCTACGGAGTTGGAAGGACTCAAAAAATTCTACAACTACAGTAACCGCTGAAAATCAGGACAAGCTAAAAAAATTAAATTACATTGCATGAAGCTGAGGAAAATTTTAGCCTTAAAAAATTGAATAACAGGAATTTTGTAACCTACGGAAGATCTGTCTAGAAAAACCTGAATGATCTGCATGAAAAAATTTCTAAGGACATCAACAAGCCTTTTTAAGCCGTGCAAATTACTAAATTATCAGGGCGTTGATTTAGGCCTCTTGAAGCGCCCTTTAAACGGTTTGTGATGACTCGTTGAGGGCACAGCTAACCAGCCAACCAGCCACCTGGTTGACCTTATGAAGAGCATGGAGAGGGAGGAGGATTATACTAGAGTGTGCTGGAGGATTAGAGCCGCAAATTATCGTCTGAGCAGGCGGCATCCTGATTTCATCCTGTAAAATTGACACCAGCAGGTGATTGGTCGGTATTTGATGTGTACCGATCGTAAAGCTGAATTCAAAAATCGGTGAGTTAAGCCGATAATATCACAGCCAATTTCATGGTATATAGGTAATATAAATGAGAAGGTAACTGTCAATTACTTCGAGAAGAAAATTCTGAATGTCTGAAGCAAAAGCTTTACTTGAAGCCCTCCCTAGAAACAAACAAAACGCTATGGCACACAGCTTGAAAGTTGTCCATTTGGGGTCGTCGTGGCGGAGGGCGGATTGTTCGAAGCGGATCGTCGCGTAGGGATTACCCGGCTCTATTGAAAAGCTCTTTTAACCCCCCGCGCGCGCAAACTCGGGTCAAAACCCCGGGCCGCGCGCCTAGCTTTAAACGGCCCAAATCCGAGGGGGTCGGCCAACGGATTACACCTATAGCTGTGCACTCGGCGACCCGATTCAGAGGAGAGCTAAAAGTTAGAAATGGCAGGGTACTTGTATTTTTGTAGTGATCATCAAATTCATCAGTCTGTTTTTTGGCTATATGCCAGAATGTTAGCCTTTCGAATCACTTTAAAGGGACGTGCAAGGCATCTATGGCGGTTTTGGTAGCTCTCCAGATTTAGTCCCCGGGTTCTGCCGCCTCGCATTACGTAGTGAAAAACTATGCAGACGCGTTGCGTGTCACGACGCGGCAGGGTCCATCGGAAATCCATAACCGGAAGATCCACGGTCTAGCCTTGCTCGTCCCTTTGAGTAAGGTGCGCTAATCTGTTCAAAAATTTAAAGATTTATTTGTATTTTTCGATATTTCCATTCCAATCCGCGACCTCATTGTGAGAAGATCTCGTCCTAAATTTCCAGAAATTTTAGCTAGCTTTTACAAGGCCCACCTCCACCTGATGGACGACCAATTTCGGGATTCGCGGCGGAGCCGCCGATTTGTCACCAATTTTCTGAAACGGGGTGATGTTGGGTACCTTTGGTTTTTTTTTGCTTGGACAAAAATACGATTGAAATTCCTCTCGCCTGCGTTAGGTTACCCGCTTCAATGTCCCCGTCACTGCGCCGGGCTACAGTCTGAAAAGTATAGGTTTTCGAGAAGTTTTTCCGCACCGCGGCACGCAACTCTAGGTACAAATTTGCGTGTGCGGACGGCTTGCGTAAAAATCGGATATTTCAAGTTCTTAGCATCCAAATCATGGAAAATATCCATTTTTCCAAAATGGAGAAACAAGATGCGTGTATAAATAAAAGCGAGCAGGTATTACAACCGCAAAAATTCACCTGATTTGGAGAGTAGTAGCCACTCGACGAAGTATTCTGGCCCTCGTCCAGATCTTGCTGAGGACCCGGGTGTTCTTCGGAGAGCAGAGCCTAGAAATATACGATTTTATTTTAGCCAAACACACGAGGAACATTATACTACCTTTTCCACTTTTGATAATAGAGTATTTTTAGCACTTAATTGTAAAGTGGGCCGTTTAGTACTACAAGATATGGCAACTTACAGTGCCCATCGTCGAGTCGTCCCCTCGTGATGGCGCCGATTTCCTAAAGAAATGTCGTAAATCTTAGAAAACACGGTTTTTACTACCGTTTCGACTTCTTTTTCCGGAATCGACTTTCTGCCACTTCCCTGGGCTCAACGCCAAGCAGCTCTCGGCGTTGCGTACGCATTTTCTCGCGACGACTTTCTAAACTAGTAGCTACTCGCGCCAAGTGTTATTTTTAAAGGTTTGGCATTAACAAAAAATGGGGTAGATAGCTGTTGCGTTAATGCATAGGATGTATAGCTTACTTTTATTTATCTTGGAGTAGCCTGGAAATATACAAAAAAGGATAATTGGTAACTTTTGGCTCAGCACCGCTTGTCCTAGGTTAAACAGCCTCACGATTTTATCAGGTATAACGGGTTTAATCAGTTTAACACATGTAAGTTTTATGTATTAGACTAAATAACTTGAAAGACCCACCTCTCGTCTGACCAAAATGTTTCGTCGTAAAGTTGCGTAGCGGGTCCAGCTTGTAGCCGTATCTAAAGTTGTAGTTTTTCATCGATTAGGTAATTTCATTAAACTAAATCTCAATGAGTACACTGCACACCTATCTACGATCCCCTGCACGCAGCGCGGGTTGGCACAAATCGTCGGCGAGATGATCCAAAATGCGACGGATACGGTGGCTCCCACCACCGAGAGCAGCGCCAAATAGAGTCCGAAATTGTAGCTAAAATGATTAATCGAATGAGACCGGAAAAGAGAGAGAGAGAGAGAGAGAGAGAGAGGGAGGGAGGGAGAAAGATAGATCTGGCTAAACCATTAAATTACCGATCGATATCGATGAGGCTGAGGGCAATTCCCGTAGTGCCGACGATCAAACAGAATAGCGTGGCCAGACAAGCATAGAACATCCAGCGGTGTCCGCCTGAAAAATGTCGTGTTTGACGCCGAAACGTAGAGAAGTGTCATGCGGAATCTGAGACCCACGGAACATGGAGTCGGGCCAAAATTTGAGCCTGATTAGGTTAGGTGGTGGGTACTCGAGAGAGTGAGAGAAAAAGAGAGAGAAAGAGTGGGCGAGAATTACGCATTCCATAATTCCTAAATAGAAAAACACTTCAGAATCACGAAAATAAGCATTTCGAAAAATCCTAATTCATAGTACATAACTTTCAAACCTAAATAAAACCAGGAAAAAATCCAACAAATCTAGATAACATCCCAAAAACGGAGCCCCAGCGCGATGTGTCAAGAATAGGGCCCTGCTCCTCCCGGGAAGGGCTGGAGGGGGATATGGCGAAATGAGATTTTCAGATTGACCCACCAGCAGCGTCTCTCTATCTCTAGTTCTCTCTCCAACTCGTGCTCTCTCGCCCGGCCATGGAGAATGATCTTCTGAGGCTGGCTGGGTGGCAGAGGAGGGTTTATTAGGGGCACCAGAAGGGGATGTTGAGACTTTTTCATTAGTGGGATGCGAAAAGGCACAAAGTTTATGAAGCTCTCACTAACATAAGCCTTTAAAGGCGTTTGAGCTTTTCGAGCGTTATAACTTTAAATAGAATGCATTAAATACCTTAATAATGATTCCCTGTCACGATTTCGAAAATCACCATTTCGAAAATCACCATTTCGAAAATCACCATTTCGAAAAATCACGATTTCGAAAAACACCATTTCGAAAAAATCCCCAGTTCGATAAGACCCGGTTTTCAAACGGATATAAAAATTGCAGTGTCGAAAACCACGGTTTTTCTCGGATATGACTAGTGATGTAATAGAAATTGTTTTGGTGGTGTCTATAATGAAATTAATCATATCTCCAGTGGAAAAATAGACCCCGAACCTCAAACCAGCCAACGAAAATCATTTTCTTCTGCGACTGGGAAATGGGCTATTGCTAAATCCTGTGTTTCCCAAATGGTAATTTTCGAAATGCTGATTTTCGAAATGGTGATTTTCGAAATCGTGTCGGTCAACCCTTAATAATCGAACAACAACTTTCCAGAACAACGTTCAAAAACTTCCCAGCCGAATGGCTAATACGCGAGCAGGTGCCGCGCAGAGGGCTCGAAAATCGCGACGGAAGCGCTGAATTTTACATCGGCCGATTCGGCAGGAGGGAGGAAGCTTCGACCAAGTTTAAAAGCCCAGAATATTTACAAAATAGCAGCAAAAAACCCCGCTAAGAGGCGATTTGGAACTTATAGCAGCCGTGCTGAAAACTGGATGCGTAAATTCGGAATAAAGTTACACAGAGAAGCTAGCAGAGACCATTTGGGAAACGCCCAGCTCAATTATCATAATTAACAGTTCCAGCATGGCCAAAATTGTTTGTCTCTCCGGATATTACCCCAGGTTTTTGCTGGTCTTTGGAGATTTTTTAAGTGCTTTGTGTCTATACCTTAATATAATGCTCGATACTCCCCTAACCCATACCGTTTCTCGAACTTTGAAGCCAGCTTGGGGATAAGTGGAAAGTTTTAGGTCTACAGCTTTTCGTCTTTTTTCGCGAGTCTTTCTCCTGCATTTGACAGCTTTTCGAAAAAGTAAATAACCAAGTTGGTCATGGGCAGCGATGATGAGAAGCGTCAGTTTCTTTATCGAGCACAAATAGACATTTTAACGGTTTGAGAGAGAGAACGAGAAAAGGAGAGTGAGAGAAAGAAAGAAACGACAGTGATATTCGAAAGTTTTGTATACAAAGGTGAGAGAGAAAACCCGTCTAATCGATACTTATACAATGACTTGAGTAGGCGAAATGGAAAAAATTTGGTGCTAGAATTTATCCCTGCAAAAAATAATTCGTATAAGAGTTTGTTGTAATTTATAGAGCATAAAAACATAGGTTTTTAGTGGTTTACAGTGGCGTTGGGGCGCATTTGGCTGACGAGCAGCTCGCGCTTCTTGCGCCCGTTGCTGTACGGGTTGTAGAAGGGCTGAGGCGGGCCACAAGTTGAGCATGGTGAGGGGGCCGGAACCTGAAAGGTATATTTACTGTTAAAGTAAATTTCGACTTGTTGCTTCTCTCTAATCAAATACTGGCACCTAACAAACTAAAAAATTAGCATCGGGTCGGAAATCCGGCATTTTTGTCGGTTCCAATAAATTTATGGCTTTCTTTTCTAACAAAACATAGCCTTTTTCTGACTTAAAAGTTTAAAAGTGCTTGTGATGATGATTTTTAATGTATTTCCTACTGATGATTTTTTTTGTCACATACCGGGTTGCAATTGCTGCAAACGGGGCTCGGCGCAGGCGATGGAAGAGGCTGAAAATCAGTCGTTAGCGCTCCCGGTGTAAATTTACAAGGTATTCTCTCGTTATAGACCGTTGCTTTACTTTTTTACAAGGTGGTTTACTTTTAGAACCTCTTTCGAACTTATAAAATCGATTATTTCCGTTGCCAAAGTCAAAAAGAGCCTGTGGCGCAGCCCGCGGATTTTGAATCGTTTTACCACCATTTTCAAGAAAAATAAAAGTGGTTTTATATTCTAAAAGAGCCAATAAAACTTACCGGAGCCGGTTGCGGAGATGGAACCGGAATCGGGGCCGGTACGGGGTTGTAGCAGGTGTTGCAGACCGGGGCAGGGGCTGGAGCCGGTTGGGGGCAAGTATTGCAGCCTAGGCAAGCCTAAAAAAAAAAAACACTTTAAAACGCCTAGAATATATAAATACCTGTGTGTTACAAGCTTCCTGCTCGGTGCTGGGTCCTTGGCACTGGCAAACGCCGCATCCGCACGTACGGCTACGAGTTTGGTAGCCGCCTCCGCATGTGGCGCTAAAAATGGGGGTTTTCTTCTTGAGTTTTAAATTTTATCCGATGGAAAATTTAGCATTTGTTAATATAAGGGATTTATTCTAGTAAGTAATTTTTTGCACATTTAAATGATTTTTACTTTTTAAAACGTTGCTTGTTGCCGATTTGCCACTGAGGTAATGTATTTCTGTTTTCCACTATAAAATTTTGTAAAATTCCAGTTTCAAAAGCTAAACCGCATCAAAATAGCTTTAACTACCAATCTCACAAGTTATCCCCAAAAAGCAAAAAGGATAGGTCCCACCGAGATTCGAACTCGGGTCGCAGGATTCAAAGTCCTGAGTGCTAACCGCTACACCATGGGACCGACGGGTGGGGGCGTGACGGGGAGTCCTATCAAGGGCCGCCCGCCCCAACACCAGCCTGCACACACGCCTGCGATCGGCGCGCTTCCGACTGCACTTTTTTGGGGGATAAGAAATGTTTCGGATTTTAGGGTCAATTTATAGAATCTTTTGGATGAATGGGAGTATTATTTCTGGAAAATCAAATTGCAAAAATTTTTGGCATTATGGTAAGTTTTTGTCCGTTAATAAAAGGGAGATTCGGTCGAAAGTAGTGTTTTGTACAAATCAGAAAGGGATTTGGAGATTTTTAAATGCAGATAAACTTTTATAAGCTATTTTGTATATATTTATACCAAAGATTTTATTTTTCTAAAGAACTTCGTTTCTTCCTGAAACAAATTGTTTGGGACCTTTTCTAGTGCTTTTTTAGATGATTTACTATCCAGATTAACTCCAAATAATGTGATATTATAGTGTTTACGTTTAAAAATAGTATATTTTTGTGTATTGAGATACTTGACCGCGCTCACGGACTCGGAAATCCTTTTTACGGCCCAGAAAGTTTTTTCTGAAAGCCCCTTGAAGCGTTTCTAGGTATCGTTTAGGATTTTTTCTCGTTTTTTTGCCCACGTATAATGTAGTAGGATATTTTTAGATTGGAAACAGTATATTTTTGCTTTTACAAACCTGCAAGCGCTCCACGGACCCCACTGTCCCCACTGGGCGACGGATGGCGATGGCGACGGCGCACTCTGAACACAAGAACTCTCTTCCTCGGCCACCCCTTCCGGACAGTACGTCGTTGAACATTGCCGACGGCGCGTCATCACTTGCTCTGTAGGGCCCAGTTTTAATGGCCAAATTGCTGATACAATTTCTAGGTTCGAGCCATTGCACTGGTGGATGGGAATAAGGGCTAGGAGGCGGTTGAAAAATCGGGGTTCGAGAATTTTTAGTAAATTTTACAAAGTTTCTGTCAGTAAACTATTTTTTGAGCGGTTTTAAACGTTTCACAATGCGCCGATTGTTTCTTTTGGTTATTTAGAGGCACTAATGTGTCTCAAGCTGCTTTTGCTTTGTTAGAGCTTTTAAACTGGACCGTTCCATTCCGAAAGACTTCCAGAAAATTCTACCGGAAGCTTGAGAATAGCACAATGCCGTTAGTGGTCTCTTTATTTTTTATCTTATAATCAAGCTATCAAAAAATCCCCGCGACGTAAAACCTCTCAAAAAAAAGTTTTCGCTTTTTCCCGCGCATTTCCTCACATTACCATCCACCAGCACGAATTCCTTACTCCAAAAAGGTTCAGAAAATTGTCTCACGTCCAAAGGTGTTCGTCTGACATCCACTCCACTGGCCCCACTGTCCCCATTGCCCGACGGCGAAATTGCAAGTGTTGCAACCTACCGGCACCGCGCCCTGACCAATCGGGTAGGCAAGCAGCACGCCTGCAATCCGATAATGAAGTATATTTCAAGGAAATAGCTCGAGAAATCCGTTTTCAGGCAGTATGAAAATAATCCCGTTTTTTCTAGTTTTTTCATGTATTAAAATATTAATGTAAACCAACCGACAACGGCCGCCGTGGCCGCAAACAATTGCCACAGCATCGACGTATTAGGCTTCAAGTAGCCAAATGAGAAGAAGCCAAAGATGACCGTCGGCTACTGTCCACCCGTCTATTTATGCCCCCGTACCCGATGGACCTCAAACCCGAGGGGAAAGTCAGTTGGCAAATATTAGACCACCGGAGAAGCCGTTTCAATTTCTCGCCCCCTGCTTGAAAATCAACTGTCAGCGCGGGCAGCACCTTGGCCTCTCTTCCCTCATGATCATCAATTAGTCATTATTTACTGGGCGGATTTTGGCATTAGTGGAGTTCGATGAGATGGTTGTGCAAAAACCGTTCGGTAATGTCGCTTTAATGCGTAATTTCTCGGCGCCGAGCTGGCCCGGCGTCAAAATCTTGTCGTCTATAGACATGCTCCCTTGTTTTTTCCATTTACAATGCATAAAATTAGGGTTTCAATATTTATAGCGCGCTACAAAAACTTGCGGTCCTTCGATACAAACTTTTAGAAAAAAATTAAAAACATATAGATTTTTCGACCTAAATTTCACCTAAATTTTTCCAAGTTTTCTTCTGATTGTGCTCCTACTTTTCCTACTGATTGGTTAAATTTTACTAAAAACACCATTAACGCTTATATTACGTTATTAAACATTCTGGGCTTCTAGCAAGGAAAGCTGACCCCCCGATAATGCGAAAGGACGAGACTTTTAAACGGTTATTTACTTTTTAAACTTTGTCTTCTGCCTTTTCCACTTACAAGGGAATATTTGCCGTTTTACACCCCACAACTTTTGTAAGATTCGGGTTTCAACCGCTAAATCTCACCAAACTCGCTTCCGTTATCTATCCCCTAACTTATCCACAAAAAGCAAAAAGGGAAGGTCCCGGGGAGATTTGAACTCCCGTCGCAGGATTCAGAGTCCTGAGTGCTAACCGCTACACCACGGGACCGCTGGGGGGTGGCGGCGAGAGGGGCGATATCAGCCTGCGGGTCCGGGCCCCCAAACCAGCCAGTTGTCGCCCGCGGTGGCGGCGGTAGGCGATTTTCCGGCTCTTTTAGACTCCCTAATTATATCCATTTTCCGTTTGAAAAATATAACTTATTTCTCGCCCAAAATCTAGCAACCTAACACTAAATATCCATCAAAAAGTCGATAATAACATCCGGCTAAAATGACGGGAGGCGATTCTCATGCTCCCCTACATTTTCGCTATTTAATGCCGAATCTTCTCTTTTTTGAGTTTGCAAAAAGATCTTGTATTTATTGTCCAAAAAATCGTCAACCTAACACTAAATATCCATCCCAAAAAAAATCGATGATAAAACCCGTCTAACAATGGGCAACGAGCAAAGGCAATGTGAGGAAAGTGAGAAAAGTCGGGAAATTGAGCAAGAGGTATCACAAAATCGGCAGGAAAAACTAAAAAAGCCGCGTTGGTTTGGGAGTAGCAGATATACCTTACGGGCCTGTTTTCACAACCCACAAGGCGAGAAAACCGTTGAAATTGAGCAAGAGGTATCCCTAGAAAGTGCGAAAATCGGGGGAAATTGAGCAAGAGGTATCACAAAATATGTAGGAAAAACTAAACAAAAGCCGCGTTTACGATTTGAGGTCCATTTCTGTCCTACAAAGCCAGAAAACCGTTGAAATTGAGCAAGAGGTATCCCTAGAAAGTGCGAAAATCGGGGGAAATTGAGCAAGAGGTATCACAAAATAAGTAGAAAAGGGAAAACTTTAAAAAACATAATTAAACGGCAGATTCCGGGTCGACAAGGGACAACACACCGCCAACGAGGTGCAGACTGCCCGTCACCAGCACGTCGAGTTGCCCGTTTTGGTGTTGTTGCTCGAGCCAGCGGATTGACGATTGGATGCAGGGGAACGTGTGGCATTCCTGGAAATATCGTAGATTCAAGTTCTAAAGGGTCTACTCACCGTATTTGAATCAATTGTCGTCCACGTCTCGCTGGCCTCGATGCTGCGCTTGCAGGCCTGCTCGACGTTTTGGTTGAAGTTGGTCATGTCGGATTTTCCGTCTTGTGTCCGGCTGACGACCGTCGGGCAGAAGAGAGCGTAGTCGAAGTGGAGGGGCTGAAAGTTAGTATATTAATGCCGGATTTTAGAAGATATATTTGGATTTACGCGCGTCTGGGTCTTTTTCATTTGCGGGGGAGGGATGATTTTTAGCAGGCAGGGAGGATTTTTTAGAAAAAGAACCTTAGTTTCATTATTCCGCGTTTTCTCTTTAGTATTTCACCAACCTTCAAATAAGGCAACAACGTCTCGGGCTTCCGATCGGCTGTACAATGGAAAAGCAGCACCCTCTTGCGGTCGGCCTTCTTTTCCGGAACCGCACCCGCAAACCAGGCGGCGCACATCTGAATTTCCTTTTTTTGAAATTTTGGAGGACAGCTACCTCGATAGATTTCGGCGTATGCGCACCGTCGAGGTAAAAGTTGCCAATGTTCGAGTGGACGACCTAAAATTATAAAGAAACAAATGAAGGCAAAAATTCCATACCTGGCTCCTGCCCGGCCAGTGGCACGACTCTATAGCCTGCAGCAAAACTTTTGGCACGCTGAACGGCTTCCCGGGGCACCATCGTTCTTCCGCGAAAATGTCTCCTGAACCAGCGGTTTTAGGGAAAGCTTTTATAAACTATTTTGTCTTAAGGAAACTTACAACCTTGCACAAGCCATTTAGAAAGAACTATTAAAAATACAAAAATATCCGTTTTACGGCCAAAATTCACTCTTTTTCGTCGACAATTTAGATTTTTCAACAGCTTCTCAATCATCGAAAAAGGTTTCCACTTTAAATATACAGAATTTTACTAAAAAGTGCGCCCGCCTAAAGCAATACTAAAGAACCGCATCAAATCTGCCAAAAGCTAGAATTTCCAAAAATACCGCTTTTTCAGCTCTCAAAAAACCCCATTTTTCACGTATTTCCTAAAATGATCTTTGTTTTGTTGTTCAACGCCAAGGCCATACAATCATTGTTTTCCGGTTGGCGCTGATCACCTGTCGAGAATAGTAAGTATCAGTCAAACAATCGAAGGGGGGGGGGGGGTGATACCTGTTCCCATCCGTTCCAGCCATGTCCTGACCGCCTGCAGCGCCAGCGAAATGTTGTGCGTTTGGTGCTCGCCTGAAAGGAAAAGTAAAAATAATTACGAGCATCAAACCGGCGATTCCGGCATGCAGATCCTGGGCGATATCGTAGGAAGAGAGGGGCGGGCTGATGGCCAGCGTGGAAACCTGAAAGAACAGAACTTTTAACGTTGAACCTTTTACAAGTTTTAACTTATTTTAACCTTTATTTCTTTATATTCCATCCGGCTTTTCAATTATTTCGCCTAAACCGCCTCGTTGAGGCTAAATAGCCAAAAACTGGGGCCATTTATCAATGTGCTAAATCCCATTCCGTTCACTGATGCTCAAAACGCGCACAAAGAGCGAACAAAGTCTGCCAAAAGACAAAAAAGCTCCCGCTCACCCAGCTACAAAACCCCGAAAATGGTTTACACCACACAACGAAAGATCCGCAATTAAGAAAATTGATATAATCTTTTAATTAATAATTAGGATTCCCTACTTGTCTTTCTTTTGCCCTCGCTCGCATCACTTCGTAGCTAACTGGAGCGACATCAGAGACGATGGCCGGGGCGTCATACTTGAAAATCCCTGCCTAACATCACAGAATTCAAGTTTTTTTTTAATTTTCTAACCTTATGCCACGCGATTTCTTTTAAACTATTCCCCAGCAACGATGTATGATCATAATCGAGGGTGGTGATGGCCGTCACGATGGGTTTTCTGAAAGATCTAGCTAGAAATCTGTGACATCAACTTACTCGATGACGTTCGTACAATCGTACTGCCCACCGATGCCGACCTCGATAATCGCAACATCGACCTAAAACAAAAATTTTACTATATGTACCATAGCAAACCTTCTCGCGCGCAAAGACGTCGAATGCCAGGATCGTCAAAAACTTGAAATACGCTGGCATGGAGAGGTGGTCGGATTCTTGGACCTAAAAGCTCGATCAGCTAGAAGCTAGCTAAATGAAAACTTACAGCTTTCACAATTCTGTCGTAAACGCTGAAGAGATTCTCAGCAAAGGCCCGTTCGGAAATCGGCTTCCCGTTTATTCTGATCCTTTCTCGCGCGTGTACCAGATGCGGAGAACTAAATTTAGGGTTTTCCAAAAAAAGAATCAGCTTCTCACCTGTAAAACCCGGTCTTGTAGCCAAGAGATCGTAGCATTGATTCGACAAACGCACACGTCGATCCCTTACCCTTCGTGCCACTGACGTGAATCACGTTCAACCCATTGATTTCTTCGGGCTAAAAATATTTAGAAAAATCGAGACCTAGCCAACCTCTATGCCGCATTTTCGCATAATTTCCACACATTCCGGCACGTTGCTCTCTTGGAAAAGGTGGCGCTTCTCGCGCAGCTTCTCCAGCGTCTGCGTGTTTGTTTGCAACGAGTTGAGCCGCGAGATGGCTGCCTGAAAGTGGTAAGTGTTAAGAGAATACAATAAATAAATTCAAAAAAATTCTTTGGCCAGCTTCTTTTTCAGATGAAAAGGCCGGACCTGATATAATGGGATGTTACAAACCATCAGCTACTATAGAGAAATTAAATTCGCGATTTAAAATAGTTTTTAGATCGAGAAATGAGGACCGCGCATCAATTTGCAATCAGTGGGCGCTGTAATAGGGGCGGGAGTGACGGCAAAGCAAATAATTTCCTTGTTGGGGGAGTGATTGGCGCATTAGTGAGCAGTACTCGCCAGAAAGTGTACTAACTCTTGCGAAATTCCGCCATCCACAAGGGCCTCTATCTATCTAGAAAAACATTTAGCATTTGCTAGTTTTTTTAAGACCTTCTCATTACTAAAAATTCCTAAAATCGGTTAGAAGACCTTAAAAATGCGAAAGTTTTGACCAATTTGTTTATCATTCTTTATAAATGGTAGGAGTCAAAAATCTACGCTAATGGTCTGTATTTCATCATTGGGATCTCGCGGAGCTATAGGCCAAAGCCCTCCCCGCTAACAACCCAGAACCGATCGTCTAACGAGCACGACAAGCGTCAACTCATACTTTGCAACTAGAGCATATAAAATCGAAAATTCTTTACCTGATACAGCGCATGGTTCGATTCGTGCGGGCTCATTTTGGCGGGCGTCTCTTGGGGAACTGCTGTGGCGACTGTGCGGACAAGACGGAACACGCACGAGACAACGGCTCGCAAAATGGGGGTCGGAGGGCGAAGGTGGCGCTCGGCGGCTTGCATCCGGGTCACTTGACGATCATATGAGTGGGTGGGGCCGCGTACCCATCAAATTGCAGGTGGCGCTGAAACGAGCTATGAAGAAATAAAAGTAAGCTGTGAAAATGCAAAGAAAATGCTTAAAAAAACAGTTAAATTAAAAGTTAAGAACTTCAAAAAACCCATGAAAAAACAATTAATTTGGCGCGTGAAATTAAAGGAAAAAAAAAGAGTTTTGTGGCGCTTAAGGGGCCCCCAATACAAGCCAGGGGCAATCTTCCCTAAGGTAGTATGATCAGATACAGATCATTTTCAAAGCATTTTGCACAATTTTTAGCTATAAAACACATATCAAAATTATAAAAATTGTCGAGAAGTGACTTTTTGCTCAAGACCGTATGGATAACGCCCAAAATCGTTGGAATTTTTACAGCGTTTGAAAAGGTTAATCTTTTGTATAATTTCCTAGCAATCAAAAGTTCCAAAAAAACTATAAAAACACATAAAATTAGCAATAGGGATAGGCGCAATAAATTAAAACAATTACCCCCCACCGCTAACAGTTCAGTGCCGAATTTTCTTATATATCTTCTTATTTTACTTGGCATTCAGCCAGCCGCCGCCCCAGACCCCGGCGAAACGGTGATGAGACTATCAGATTGATAGCCCTAACGCGCGATAAGAGCGCGGAGACATCGATCTCGACAGCGCCGCGAGAAAAAACCAATACCACCGAAATGCTACGAATTTTAGTTTATTAGCCACAAAAAAAACACACAAATAACAATAACCCGTTTTTCGGGGGCTAGCAAAATTGAAAGTAGATGCGGGGGCAGGGCATTATCATAACAAGCTCATCACGGGGAAGAGACGAGAATCGAATCGTATCACACTTTTCTGGGGAAATTCTAGGCTTATCTGGGGAAATTCTTTCTGGGGAAACCTGTAATATTAAAAAGTTGGTGCTAACAACTAAACCGAAATTACATACTACACATCGAGCTTGGTTTGCGTCTTGTAGCTGAGGTACGAGTTCCAGAAGAGGCCGGCGATCTGCGTGACAACGACGCGCATGTTCAGGGGCACAAGGTAGAAGTTGGCGAGCTGGATGAAGGGCCAGAACTGGAAAAGGAGAGGTAATTAGCGTCTTTTAATAACACTGAGATATATTTTAAGTAGAAAACTATTTTTAAAGTTTACACTAGTTTAAAAATTTGACATTTTGGTACAAAGCCAAGCATTTTTTGTGCCAAAAACCAGCATTTTCTTTAGTTTTTTTCCGGATCAGGAAAAATCCTCGAGGTTCCAAGTCTTCTAAAATAAAAAGAGGAATAGTTTCTAACTGTTTTTTAACTATCACTAGCCCTAGAAACCTTACAATTTTCGGCATGGACAAATTAGACTTTTTGAGAAATTGGGAAATTTTACAAAGAGTTTTCACTTAAAAAACTTCAAATATAGCTAAATTTTGCGCCAAATGCTAATAAAAATTTTACTCTAACGTTACTAGGAATATTTAGACTTGCGGCATACTAAAAAGCAAGATTTACCATCAAACTCGTGCTCCACACCGGCCACCAGTCCCGTTTTGTCAAATCGGCGCAATCTTTGACGTTGAAGCCCTCCAGCAACCGCAGATTGAACAGGACGAGGCCGTTGAAAATTGGGGAAAATGTGCTCTAAAGATCGAAATTAGCAATTTATGAGGTTTGTACCTGGTCAATCAGCATTCGTTTGAGCGGGATCAGCTTCGGGTTGCCGCCGCGCACCATCTCCAGCACTCGAAACCATCGGTTTAGGGCTGGGGCCTGAAAATAGGGATAAAAATAGTAATAACTGCATAAAAAAATAGACAACGATAGATAATTTTTATGAACAAAACCTTACAATAAAAACTCCAGCCAAGACGAAGAAGCGCCCGGTTCTGATGGCGTCGTATTGTTCCCATGATCGCTTCTCGACCAATTTTTGGCAAAGGAGGTCGCCGCCGCCGGCGATGAGCGCTAAAAATTGAGGTATAGCAACAATAATCATAATTTTTAAGGCTTATAATTTATCGGTAAAGCTTGCTAACCTGACGATACACATTGGGTCAGCAGCGGCCGCCGGTTCATCACCTGCATGTAGCGGGCGAGCATGATTCGAGGGTGGTCGATGAAAACGCGGGTGAGCGCCAATTGCATAGATCCTGAAAAAAACGGCTTTAGTAAAGGAAATGCCTAGAAAAAATAGGAAATTTATTAGCTCTCTACCCAAAAAATTATGGAATTTTTCGCGCGGAAAAATTTGGCTGTAATGGACCCCGTTCGATGCAGCAACACAAATTTGCTAAGAGTCTTAATTTTAAGCCCAAAACAATTTACAAAACATAAACTAGCAAAAACAAAAACACAAGTAGAGCTTGGAAAAAAGAGTTGGGTAGCTAGTTATCGACTTTTTTTGGCTGTTTTTCCATCTTTTTTGGAGCGCCACTCGATAGAGCATCATTAAATAGCCTCATATTTTTAATTTAGTCTGAAAATAACGTAAAATAAAATAGTTATAGCCAAAATTAGTTTAAGATAAATTCCACGGCGAAACAGAACAGTGTTCAAATTATTTTCGGGCTGGTGAAACGGCTGCTGAAATTCACGTGAAATTCCTAAGCCTCTAGGCAACGGGTAGAATTGAAAAAAATCAAAATCTTTCACATTTTGGGGACAAAGCGTTGCCCAGAATGACTTCTAGACCAAGAAACTGACCTAAAACGCCTCCTGGTCAGCGCGGGTACACAAGTACCGCCACACCAACATGAAATGTGTTGTCCCAGCCGGCCGAGGGAGGTTACGTCGTCTTGTTTTTTAGTTCTTCTTTTTCAGTGTTGTTGGAGAGTAAGGCGTCCCGAAAGTGCACCCGGTCTAGCCCTCGATTCGGGGGCCAAAAATACGCTCTGTCCTCTATGGAGAGCTCTGCCGTTCTGCGCTCTGGCCGGCTGGTTCGAGGTTTGTCGGCCGATCGGGGAGGTAAAGGTCAAATTGGGGGCAGCTTGCAGAGGTTATTTGGAAAAAATTTGGAATTTCGGAGCTGGTCTTTTAGCGGGGGTGGAAAAGTTGTTTAGCGCATACCTACCCTAACAAAATTTGGCGTTTTATCGTGGTTATGCAGCGTTTTTAGCACTAAATTATTTATGTTTTTAGTCATAAATTATTTACTGGCATTTATGGACTGCTAAAAATCCATAAAAATGTAGAAAATTGTAAAATATTAATTTCTTGACCCCTTCGTACATTTTTTTAACTAAAATTAAACTTTTCGAAACGCTAATCTTTTATGTCAACTTTTTAAGTTTTAAAGACGCGCAACTATTAGAAAAATGGAGTTTATTTCATTATTTCGTCCCTACGCGCGATACACCAAATTTTTCCCCCCGCCCCGCTAAAGGCCCAGTACCGACGAATTATGCCTTTTGATCTTTTTTAGACCGGAAACTAATAGAACGAAATTCTGCACTTCATAAACTGCAAACAATGCGCTCTGTTTTCTACGATAAATCACTTTATACCACGTACGCAACTGTCCTAAAGCCAATCTATCCGTAGTCGACCCTTTGAATGGTTTGACGCCGGAACGTCTCCTCTCCACAGGTCCGGCACGGCGTATAGATCTGCTTGCGCTTCCGCCTGGCTGCCAATGATCGGGGAGAGCAGTTCAGCCGGGAAAATTGGCACCTAAAATGTTCAAATAAAATTAAAACTACAAAGTATTACGGCAGAAAATCAAAGAATTTTGTCGTGTATACCTTGGATTCTGGCCACTCGGCTCGATCCGAAAACGGGCAGCTTTTGATGTGTTCGTTGAGCTCTGGGCAAGGGAAAAACTCGTATTTCACCGGAAAATCGGTTCGCGGGAAGCTCCATTTCTTAAAATGGCTCAATTTCGAAATTTTTAATTTTTTTCTGAACGCTTTGAATGATTTTTACGCATTTAAGGTATCAATTAAAACAACTGACAAATCCATCCTCCACCCATTTATCCGCCAGCTTCTTCCACATCACCTCCACGACCCCGTGCGCCCGGAAGCAGGTGTACAGCATATTTCGTAGCGATTTTGATACCTAGAAAATAGTATATTTGCCTTTTTCAACTGATTTTAATCGTCACAAATTCTGGGTGTCACGGATTACAGGGGGAACGTTTTTAAGCCCAGAAATGCCAGGCAACGTAAAAGTGCGCATTTTAATAGTACTTTTAGTAACGTTTATCTATATTTAATTTGTAAAAACTCTCTAAAAACTTTTTTAAGCGTTCGAAATTTGGTCGAAAGTCGGCCGTTTTGGTAAAAAATCCATATTTTTTAGTATTATTTATCAAAATCTGTGAACTTTTTGCGTTTTTCCGTAGAAACCGTTTCCATCTTTTTTTTAAGAAAAATTGGATGCTAAAGAAAAAGTTGATTCACCTCCCTGATACCCCCCCCCGGTAATAAAAAAGCACCGGGAGACTATCGTTTAAGTTCCCCTAACCTTGGAAAGCTCCCGTAGCGACGCCGTATTCAGATATCGAGCAATTTCGGCAAATATTGGCGGTGCCAGGCGGTCCAGAGTAAAATTCGTACATTCGGATTTGACGGTACATGGACGAAACTGGAAGCACCCGTCGATATACCTAAAATTTACGTTGTTTTTGACGATTTCCGCTTCCCTTTCATCTTTCCCTGCTTTTCCCCCACCTCAACTCCCCATTTTTCGGGCGCAATGGCTTGCAATAAAATGGGCAACCCCGGTGCCATAGCGGGCAACGTTTGACGAGTTCCGGTAGGAAGTTCTGAACTTATGGGGTGTTAAAATTGGGGTAAAAACCTCGCCAGAAGAGTGTTGGCTGATAAAGTGGTGATCGGCATGATCCCGCCGGAGAACATCTAGGCATCTAAATGCCAGTAGTAAACACTACACTACGCTACGATAAACGCTTACTTTCGGGTATAAATGGTCCCGCCACGACGCAGGAAATAGATGTTATCCGACTTTGTCGCCACTTCCGAGATGAATTCCTGGTCGAGGGCTATCTGAAAAGTTAAAGTTGCACAAATTCGCACTGTGCTGTTAGCGGAGGGGGTACAGTAATTTCATGCGGCCCGTAGCAAAATCTAGACAATTTTTATAATGTTTTACAAAGTTTTTAAACGTAAAAAGCTTAATTTTCGAAAATTGATGACTTTTTGGTAAAAATTTATGAAAAACGACCCAAAAACTGTTCGAAATGCTTCAATTTTTGTCAAAAATGTATCTAAAATCAAAAAAGTTAAAATGTTACAATTTAAATTATTTTTTGTAACTTCCTAGCAATCAAAAGCAACCAAAAATCCTATTAACATGCATTGTATAGATTAGCAGCTAGGAAAGGCGGAAAAATCAAGATCAGTCCCCCCGTTAAGATTACAGCACCAAAAAGTTTCTGTGAAGTTGATGAATAGCTTTTAGCAATTTTTGCACCTACCATCAGCCTCCGCTCCTCATTAAACGGTCCGACAACTTTTGGCGTGGTCCGTTTCTTCGTCCGATATCGATACTTTTGATTTTCATTTCCGAGGGTGTGGAGGTGTTGGCTGGCCGGATCGTACTGACACATCCAACAGTTCGCGAACATTGCCAACTGCTTTTTGCGTTTGGCTTTCTAAAAGTTGCGTTTCCTCCGCGTAGTTGTTAATATACCTCCAGGGCTTTTTCTTCATCGCTACTGTCCCCTTTATCGTGATTTTCTTTAGCTAGAGGACCAATCAGCTCACCATTTTGGCTGTAGATAGGCCTGAAAGGTAGCTGTGTTCAAAGAAAAAAGAGTTGTAATACGCCCCACATACCGTAACGGTACTATCGGATGCTTCCTGTTAATCCGGTCCCTGCATTTCACGCGCGTATTCCGGCTATACCCGTAACTCTCCACAATTTCATCCTAAAGCCCGGAAATGCTCGAGATTCCGGAAGAAACCTGTACACGCTGTGCGAGCATCAGGTCCAGCTCCTCCTCATTGGTTTGTACAGGTCTGTAGTCGTCAAACCCTTTTCCCCAACGCTTTAGCTGGGCCTCAAACAGGGGGGTAGAAAAATGGGAGGAAAAGAAACCTTCGCTTCATCGTTCAAACATTTCCAGTTACTTTCCCGCGTACAAACGACTGCGCTGGCGGCGCATTTCTCGAGATGCACGCCAAGCACACTGCGTAGCATCCGGAATTCACAGCCAAAACGCGCGTTGAGACAGGGGACGAGTTGCTAAAATGATACTTGTTCTAGGTGCTATTGCATTATCGGAGGGGTACATTTTTCTAATCGAGAAATGCCTAGTAACATAATAAATGGTATTTCGGGGACCTTTCTAGTACGATTGAACTCTATTTCAAGTGCAAAATTACCCAAAAACGTCACAAATTTTTGAAAAATTCGACACTTACATTAGCCGCAGCCAGCCATTTTTTTGATAGAAAAATCTATATTTTTCGTATTTTTAACGAAAATTTACAACGTTCTTATGCCTAGGAATAGTAAAAATAGTTTAGAAAAACTTATTATATTTATACTAGTATTATTAGTATTATTGACCAGGGTTGCCGCCGCGTAACCCTGGCCCCGCGATCCATTGCATATTCTCGCGGTTTTCGATGACAAAAATGAAAATCTCTCCCCCCGCCCATTATATGCCGCGCCATTTCCGGCCATGTTACAACAAAGTGGGTGCTCATTTTCTATCAAAAACTAATTTTAACGTCGAAATGGCATAATTTGCAAATCTGATCTGTCTGCGTTCCAGCGCCTTACGTACCTAATGACGTACATCGTTGCTAACCCCTTCCCTCTCGGTTCCTCCGGCCCTGCGGGTTGCAGCAGTGGCACCCCCACCTACTTGCCAATTCGCAAATCTCCAGGTGATCCTCCATTTTACAGGAATGCAACTCCGATTTGCACGTTCGGCAGCTGGTCATAGGACAGACTGGAAAACGTTTTAAACCCTACGAAGGAGTAAAAATTAAAGCAGGCCCTCAGCCCGGTTAAACCTACCTGAATATGAGCAGCTAGCAGTGAAGCAGTTCACGCAATGGAGATGTTCTCGTAAAATGGCCTCAAAATCCAGGGGTAGATCCACTTCGTCTTCATCTTCAGAATCTAAAAAAATTTGCCAAAAAGCGAATAAATTACCTTCCAGGACGCTGTTATCATAAAAACCGATGGGAATAATAGAACCGAAGCCCGTCATTTTAGAAGGTTTTAGAAATCCTAAAAAATCCTGCGGACATCAGCCAATATTTTCCAAGACGGAAAAGCCGGGGCACTGCCCAGCTGGGCCCCAATAAATCAATCGATATCCGGGGGATCCGGGTAAATCTTGAGAAGGGCGCCTGGCCCTTTGGTGCTCTTTTAGACGAGCCCAAACGCTAAAGGTTTTTTATTCGTTACTGGGTTGCTAGCAGGGGGGTATTTTTCTTCCCATGCCCACCTGTTAATAAATAAATCGTGTTTTTTTAATGTTTTTGGTGGTTTTTCGTTCCTGGAAAGTTACAAAACTGCCCTAAACATTTTAGAAAATTCGTAATTTTTTATATCTTTGGTCATTTTGATACTTTTTTGACCAAAAAGCCACGATTTTCCAATATGTATAATTTTTTATGATCTGTTCGCTTCTAAACACGGCGTGAAATGTTATAAAAAGATTTATATTTTGTTATAGGACCGAGCGGAATTACTGGATAAATGGTTTTTCGTCTTCTATACATCCCCCCCCCCGTTAACAGACCAGTACCTTCTATTTCATCAAAAAGTCCCACTTTGTTTTGCCGATTCAACAAAACACAACGTCAAACGATTTATTGCAAAGCGGCGTGCAAACAAAGAAACCATTGACAAAGTGTCGCGATGAGAATTACCCGTGGGGCAAAAGTATGTTTTGGTGGTATTTTAAAGTTATAAAATTGAGTGGTAGAGGGGATACTGTAAAAGCAAGAGCAGCTCTAAAACCGTCAATATAATACATGCTTAAGCAGATGCGTGAAACTCGTAGCGGTAAAAACACCAATAAAAAAGCTCGAAACCAGAATACTTTTTCAAATCTCGTGCCATACAAATGCGAATATAGGGAAGATCATGGAAATGTTAAGGGGCTGGGGATCAATGGAAAAGCTAGAAATTACATACATTTCAGAAATAAGGGGCTTGAAATACAAAATGCGCTTAATGACGCCGCCAGCTGGGCTGGTATTTGGCCAACGAAGATCCGTTCTTGAATTGACACCACGAGAGGTCCATGTCGGCCATCGCCACCGACATCGGCCACACCATCGTCGTGACGGCAATCTGGAAAAGGGTAAATGTTGAAATGACGAATATTGATTATGCTGAATTGAAAAACGCAAATTTTTATAACGCTGAATTTTCATTATCGCGAAATGTCGGAATCATAAATTTTCAGTATGCCGAATATTCATGATGCTAATTCTGATAATGCCGAATTGTCACTATCACGAATATTTATTATGCAGGAAATTTAAAAAGGCGAATTTACATTATGCCGAACTTCAAAATCGCGTATTTCAAATTCCCGAAATATCATAATGCTAAACTTCAAATCCCGGATTTCATAAAGGCGAATTTTCACAATACCGAAATATCATAATGCTAAGCTTCCAATCCCGAATTTCATACACGCTCATTTTCATACTCCCGAAATACCATAATGGCGACTTTTCCCTATGCCGGATTTCATAACACCTAATTCTAAACATCGAATTATTCCCAAAAATGTCGAAATTTCATAATACCGACCCTTCATGATCCTGAAATTTTGAAATGCCGAATTTTTGAAACTCTGAAACGCTCACAATGTCGAATTCACGGCACGCAAATCAGTGCAAAAACCTGCAATTTCCTATCACGAAAATTCGGCGTTATGAAATAGCTATTATGAAAATTCGACAATATGAAATGCGGCATTATTAAATTTGGAATTACAACGGTAAATATCGCTAAAAAATAACCGACCGTCACGAGGACTCCGCACCAGAACCAGAAGCGGCAGAAGCCGAGCCGACAGAACAGATGCCACTGCAGGCAGTAGATCCACATAAAGTTGAGCGAGAACATGGTCACGTCCATGAAGGTGGTCACCCTAAAAATTTCATGTTAATTTTTTTAAAAACTTTGTTGTCTTTTCCAGCCAGGACAAAAAAAATCCAGAACTCACCTGAAGATGGCGTTGAGCAGGTAATAATCGTAGTGATGCTGGCCGGGCTGTAGGTATTTGATTTGGGCGGGGAGGAAGGTTTTCCGGATGTTGCCGACGAGCACGGCAAACGACGTGATCATTCGCAGCAGCGAGAGGATCAGCTCGATCGCGTCGGTGATCATTCGCCGCCTAAAAAAACACAAAATTATAAAATTTGGGAAACTGCTCACTTCCGCTCCTTCCTTGCCGCTTCCCTCAGCTGTTCGCGGATGCGGCCGCGTACGCGTTTTGTCAAAGCCTGAAACGAAAGAGTTGAAAGAAGCGGATTTCCGGTTCTTTGCCAATACCAGGGGGGTTCCTAGGCGTTCTAATAAAATAATAATAAGTATATTAGTTTCGTTTTTAGTAAAATTACGCTAGCTTTCCAGCGATAAACTATCTAAAAACATAGGAAATGACTAAAAATGTGAGACTTTGGTGGAAATTAGCTATTTTTCTCAAAAACTCGCGATTTTTTCCATTCCGAAGTTATGGGGTTTAGCAATATCAAAAAAAGAGGAGAAACACTTTCTCTCTTTATGTAAAAAAATCGAAAATTTTGTACATGAAAAATTCGAAATTTCGGTCGCAATTTTTTGCTAAAAACCCAATATTTTCTTACTAAAAATTTCCACAATTTTCGCGCTTCAAAATATGAAAAAAATTTTAAAACATTGGCATCTTTTATATAAAAAACTGGATCCTAAAGAATAAAGTTCGCCCCCATACAAATAACCGACTCCCCTACCTTCCGATCGTGCTTCTCCCTCCTGGCCGCCGCCTTCGGGTCCAGAACATCGTACGTGTTCGTGTAGTCGGGCTTCAGTATGTCCAATTCTCCTAAATCCAAGTTTTAGCGCAAAAAAATGCCCTACTCGGTGAGCTTTGTGTGCTGGCACTCCTGCCAAATTTCGGGATCGACGGCATTGATGGCTTGATGCCGGTCAGCGCGGATTTGATCTTTTGGAAGGTGGTTCTAAAAAAGTTTACTTTTTTGTAGTGGTATCTTACTCAGGCGGCTTCACCCATGGCGGTCGCTCCGGTTCCGGGTCTTTGGGTGAAGAGTTGGATTTTCGGAATCTGAAAATGGGCCATTAAAAGCGACGATTAAAAATCTATCTAAAAACGAAGCGAAAAATCGCAATAATCTTTTTGGACAAAAATATAGAAATTTCAAAAACAAAAAATTTAGAACAGAAAAATCGATATTTTGAGATGGGTTTGATTAATTTCAATTCAGGAACAGCCAAAAACGTGAGAAACACCTCCTCTATTTCTATAAGAAAAGTTGAATGCTAAAGAAAAAAATGGTTCTGCCTCCCCCGATAATGCAAAAGCTCCAGAATACAAATTTGAAAAAGAAAAAGCGGTGAACAAACCATACATCATCAGCAATAATCTCAAAATGTCTCGATATTAAAAATCACAAAATTATCAATCAAGCCCTACCGATTCCGAATGGCCTTCGGGACGCCGGGGACTTTGTCGAGCCACTTTGACGTGCTGTTCGTGTCGCTTTCCTCTCCAGACTGGGGCACCTCGGTCTCCTCGGTGCTCCGGGAGGCCGTCGGGACGGCCGGGCGGTCCGGGGAGGAGTCAGATGAAGTCTCATCCTCCTTGGCATCTTCACTGGCTAAAAACCGTTTTAGAGCACGTAAAACCGGGTAAAGAGTCTTGAAAATCACTTCTCTACGTACCCGTGTTATCCAAGCCAAACGTCACCCGTCCATTCTCCAATTCGACATGATCCCTACGGGCTCGATGCCGACGTGGTGGCGGAACGGGGGCGGCCTTGGCTTCGGCTAAAAAATGGGCTCAACTTTGAAGCGAAAACTTACCAGCCTCCAGGTCCTTGTTCGAATCTTCGACGGCGGAACCGACGCGGACATATTTTCGGCATTCCTCCTCCTCTTCTTCGCGGATTATATCGGGGATCGTGTGGCTAAAAGTGACTTTTAGATAAAATTGATGAGTACAAGTTGAAATGAGCAGCATTTATATAAATACTACCTCTTCCCATTATGTTTTCCCATCGTGTCGATCTCGTCTTGTTCCTCCTCACTATCACTGGTAGATGAGCTTTCGAGCTCCTCCTCCGGCACAACTTCTCCGCGTCGGGCTCGCTCACGACTTTGATTCCGTCGGCTTCTACGACTCCGTCGTTCAACCCGTTCGGTTTGTTCCTAAAATCCCTTTATTCCACCGATTTTCTTATACTCACCCGTTCTGCCATATCTTCTAGTGCTGCCTCCGCTTTTGTCCCGGTTCCTCCATAGAGCATCAGGTAGATTTCCTAAAAACAACAATAGCTATTTAAAAGTATACTAAACCTTATATGTATTCCTTGGATATCGGGTCCGCTTCATCTTTATCAAGTTGCACCACACGAGCAGGTAGTTCTCGCTGCGCAGCGGCGGGAAACAGGTACACAGCATGATGTGCATCCAGAACCTAAAAACTGCTTTAGTCTCGGCGAATTTTGCGCACCATAGCAGATCGTAACTCTTCCACAGCACAAAATACACGCAGTTCGTGTAGAGCGAGACGCAAAAGTTGAAGTGCTAAAAATAGCGATTTATCTGGGTTTTTCTCGAAAAGTACCTGTAAACAGGCCATAAACAGGCGGTAGTAGAACCAAAACTTGAAGCAGAACCACTTCATCCTTGTTGTTTTACGTCTAGCTCATACCGGAAGGTTGTAGGATTATCGCGGGTTATTGGAACAGAGAAAATAAACAAAAAGGAAAATGTTACACAAACATTTCGGAGCTTTTGCGTTATCGTGGCCTTCTTTTTTGTTCAATTTTTTAATACTATACAAATCGAGGAATTGTTTCAAAAATGTTTGCCATTACTCCTGAGCGTATAACTTTAAAAAAGATTAAGAAAAATAGAAAAATATGGGAGGATGTCAGAAGCGCCAAAGCAAAAGCGCCAATCACTAAAGCGCGCAGGCAGAAGCGCCAAACGAAAAGCGCCCAATGCCCAAAAGCGCCCAATGCCAAAAAGCGCCCAATGCCCAAAAGCGCTCTATGGGGAAAGCCAACGTATGGAGAGAGGAAACAATTACATAAAGTAGAGATAAAATAGTTGTTTTAATAGGTTTTCTGGTGTTATTATGGTAGTTTAGCGGCAGTTCGTCCTACTAGGCCATAAATTACCGACTGGGTGAAGTTATTTTGGCCTCCTAGGGCATTCTTTCACTCGAATAGCTAGTTCTCTTCTAAAGCAGCTTTTCCACTATTTTTGACGTAGTGTCTTGATCTCTACATGCTCGAACCGGTCCGAATATACATTTCTAATGTGAGAAAGGTATAAAGTCGCCGTGGAAGCTTGTTTAGTGCCATTTTCGGATCCATTACCCGGAAATACGGCGTTTTTCTCGTCGTTCTGGCCTCCAAACACTGTTTTATAACAAGTATTTCGTGCTTGCAACAGTATTGTGACTGAAAACATCAGAAATCGTGAGAACATGAGGCAAACCCGGTAAAACTAGAGACTGAAACACGGCAATTCAAGCCAAAAAGACCCAATAAGGCCAAAACAACCCGCTCGGGGTGATAATTTGCCGTCTACAAAGCCTACCTATCGCTAAACAACGTTTAAAAGGCATACAAAGCTTGAAAAAAGCCATTTTATGTAATTGTTTCCTCTCTCCATACGTTGGCTTTCCCCATAGAGCGCTTTTGGGCATTGGGCGCTTTTGGGCGTTGGGCGCTTTTTGGCATTGGGCGCTTTTGGGCATTGGGCGCTTTTCGTTTGGCGCTTCTGCCTGCGCGCTTTAGTGATTGGCGCTTTTGCTTTGGCGCTTCTGACATCCTCCCAAAAATATAGATGTTTTGACCAAACTGCTCCCTTTTCGACCAAAATTTCAAAATTTCAAATCTTTAATAGCTTATTAAAGTTTTCTAAATATATGCATTCAGCTCTCCCGGAAACACAATATAACTAAATTTTCGTGAAAAATTTTTGATTTTCAATAAATGGACGACGTCCTTGAAAGATTCGACCATCGCTGACTAATACCCCGGCCAATCCGATCCGGTTTCCCCGGCGCGTTACGGCGTGGGAAAAATTGCTCGGCGAAAAAAACACAGCCAAAACAGATAGGCCGGGGTGGGTGGCGGAGGAGCCGAGAAAAACAGGGCCATTGGGGATAGACCGTGCAGCTGGAGAGCGGCCAGAGAAGAGATCGATCCAAAAACATCCACAACAACATCGCGCAGTCGGCCATTTTGGCTTTGCGAAAGCCTAGAGGAGGCTCTTTGTTTTGAAAGTTGGACTGCATCTGAAAAGTGCATCTTTAGAGCATCGAAGATGTCATTCTCTAGTTTATTCTGACTGCTAAAAAGCATTGCCTAAAATTTAAGCAAATTTCAACATTATCTTAGCCCAAAATCGACTAGATTCCTAAAATTATAAATCCTCTAACCTGTTTCTACATGTCCTAGCGTCTAAGAGCACATTCTCGTTTCTATTCTTCCTGCTAAAACTATGTTCTAAAAGTGAATTTAATTTTGTCATTATTCTATCCAAAACTCGACTCGATTCCTAAAACTAACAATCCCCTAACTGTTTTTGTGGTTAGCCTTTGACCAATACGCCCTTTTCCGTTCCAAAAACGTAAATTAAAACCAGCAAATCTAAAAAATAAGCCTCATAGACCCAAGTACTTCAAGGTATACCGTCAAGCCTTAAAAAGTTAAAATATTAACAAAACAAAATCCCTGAACTTATTTTGTGATGCCCTTTGCGCGATACCTGTTTTCCCTCGCCAGAAATAAGCCCCAATTAACCTGTCTTGGGCCGTCGCTAGGCTATAAGCGGGCTAATTGTTTGTTGCGCAAAGTCTGGCCCCGATTTCGCCATGATTTTAGTAAAGCTTTGTGACGAAATGCTTTGTTTTCTTGTAGTTTCACAAATGAACCTGAAAATATCGTCAAAACCCGCTCAAAACTTTCATCAAATCGATTGCGCCTGCTATAAACAAGCCACAAAAATCTAAACAATCCATGGATCCACCTACTGGCCTCACTTCATCCCTCCATTTTCCGATCTTCTCCTTGGTGTCTTTTTCGCTAGTTCCATCTCTTTTCCGGTAAAAGAAACAGACCGGCTATCACTTTTTTTGGAACGGGAGGCGGGTATTTTCACACGCCGGTCTCCCCCTTATTTTGGTGGCAGCCACCGGTATCAATTTCTATCCCCGAAAATTTCCAGCGCACCCGCAAACTTCGAAAATGTCGGCTGTTGATGTGGCAAAGATGCCGGAAGAACGGAAAACACCGATTCAGGAACCAGCAAAAGAGGTGGGTGCTGTGAACATCTAGCTAAAAATGGGAAAAATCCGGGGATTTTGCTAGTACCATTTCATTAAAAAAGGCCAAGACTTGTATACGTCCTTATATTCTTTTCTTCGAGAAAAATTCCGAAAATACGAGCTAAAATGGATCGATTTTGAGTTTTCCCCACTTGAAAATATCTAAAACTCGTCAAAAATACCAGAGCAACGTGTAAAAATTACTATTAGTCAGTTTTAAACATCTAGATTCGATTTTGACAGATTTTACTGGGCTGGGGGGGGGGGCTTATACTAGGGAAAAAACACTATCTCTAAAAAATTCCAGGAATCCAGACCACCGTTTTTACGGGAACAAGTTCAGGTGGAAGCGGGCGAAGATCTTATCGACTTCACCAAGGAAGCAAAGCCGGCGCCGGCGAACGCGAAGCCGCAAAAAGTGCCCGAGGCCGAGAAGTCGCTATTAGATTGATTGATTCACTTTCCATCCTAGTATTTCATACCAAAAATTGTATGTAATTAGCCTAGTGTTCAAAAAAACCCCTGCCAAACCGTCATTGTACATATTTTCTCCATTCTCATATCCTTCTCCGCCCCGCCGTGATGGCAAACAGGTGAAAACATTTTCGTAACGGCTCTTCTATAGCTTCTCCAGACACCCTGAATTGCCTTACGAACAAAAATTACCTACAATAAACACCCAGGCGCTTCCCATTCGGACCTCTACAGCACATCCCATGTATATAGTCTTTTCCTTGAATAAACTTATGTATTATCGACAGCATCTAAAAAGTTTTTTTACATTTAAAAGTGTTTTTCGACTTTTGCGAAAATTCGGAAATTCGAGGTACACGACAATACTAAACACACCGTAGCGCACCGCTGCCTTTCTAAAACGCAGACCGTTGCCGAGGTAGCGGTGATTTTTCGCTCCCGCTTTTTCCTCGAATTTTCGCGCAACCGAATTTTTTTGAATTTTTTTTGCGCGTGGTATGGTTTGGACCCAGTCCTTTGTTACAACTGCTGATTGGGGCAGATTGCGGCTTCCGGGCTGATAGCGTAATTGCGGCGCCTGATGCCTCATTCAGGCCCCTGATTTTCTTGTCGGCAGCTATTCCTGAGCGCTGTTCTTGGCCCTCCATGCTCTTGGACCCACCTGGGCCTTTCCCCCATGGACCCACCGCATTTGAATTGGCGCCTGAACTCTCCACCCCGCCTTTCCGGCGTTCCATGCGGAAAAGTCGTCCAACACCCTCAGAGAAAAATGAGAAACGCGTCACCCCCGATGGCCTCACCCCACTTTGCGCCCCGTCAGCAATGCAACGTTGCAGATTTCGTAACGCGCCTTATTTTTGACCGTTTTGGGGGTTCGCTGTTGGCACATGGCCAGCTGACGCATGTCGGAAAACCTTTGATGACTCAATTTTCTTATTTCGATGATGCTTCTAAAGCCTTGTTACATTCTCATTCTATTCTTTTTCAGTTGCGGCTCATGGCTGGGAACAATAATAACGAGAAGTACGACTCTAGGAGGGATGCCACCTTGAACAAGGTAATTCTTTTAGTTTTTGCTCTATGCTTTTCTTTAGGTTGTCAAAGGAGAGTCGCCGATTTGGATACGCATTGTCATCGGCATCCTGCGCCTATGGTTCGTCATCTACGACTGTTTGAACTACCTGCCCTACCAGCTCTTCAATTCACCAGCCGAAAAGCTGCGCAAGTCTGGACGAGTCAAGGTATTGATAGAATGCTTTTGCCCATATTCCGATTAGGCAAAATGGATAAACGAGAAGGAGCGGGATGGGCCTATCGAGAACGTTGATGGTATGGTCGCCATGGATCACCCCGGGAAGGACACTGTTGATAAGGTGCATTTTGTAGACCAAATTAGAACTGTTTGCCCCTACCTATGTGCACTTTGTTCCCTGTCTATTCGCTTTGTTTAGCTGTGGCGCCATATGGTTTCCATGTACGGCGATAAGGACGCGCTGGGCACGCGCCAACTCATTGAGGTGGTCCAAGAGAAGCAACCGAATGGCCGCCTTTTTGAGAAGGTATCTATTTTCTGATTTCTTTACTTGTATTTAGTGGCACCTCGGAGACTATGAATGGTCATCCTACAAGGAGGTTGAGCGTCAAGTGCAGCAACTGGCCGCCGGCATCAAGGACCTGTCGAAGGGAAGCGCTGAGCCTAAGGTAGTATTTTTACTGCTTTCTGAAACTCTCGTGTTAGGTTGTTATCTATGCCGAGACCCGTGCTCACTGGATGATGACTGCGCTGGCCTGCTTCCGTGTGAACGCTACCGTCGTCACCGTCTATGCGACGCTGGGTGAAGACGCGATCGTGTCCGCCATCAACGAGACTGAAGCCTTCATGCTTGTGACTTCTGCCGAATTGCTTGAGAAGGTTAATTTTTTTTTACTCTTAACGCCTCTACCTAGCTTGTCGGAAACTGTTAACTTTTTGTTTTAGATTGGCTCCACCCTCACTTCCAAGTGCCCAACCGTCCACACGCTCATGTACTTCCCGCCAGTTGACCCGACCTCGAAGGGACCGGCTCTCGATGCCTACAAGTCGCAGTTCAAGCACGTCTTCTCCTTCTCCCAGCTAAAGGAACGCAACTCTCAGCTAATTGGTAAGGTTTAGTCGGCTTGCGTATATCATTACGATCTTTAGTTGAGTCTACGGCCAAGTCCAGCGACCTCGCCCTCATCATGTACACCTCTGGAACAACCGGTGACGCGAAGGGCGTGATGCTTCTCCACTCGAACGTTGTCGCCGCCATCGCTGGTCAAGGGAACGGAGTCAAGAAGATACTGACGTAAGTATTCTCTTTTTCTTTCTCTAAGTTTTGTTTAGGGACACCGACACTTACATCGGCTACCTTCCGTTGGCGCATATTCTCGAGATGGACGCTGAGCTGACGGCGCTTTCACGTGGTGCGCGTGTCGGCTACTCTTCACCGCTGACGCTGCACGACCGAGCCTCGAAGATCCTCAAGGGCACACACGGCGACTGCTATGCTCTTCGTCCGACGGTGATGGCTGCGGTTCCGGTAAATTTTTATGATTAAGAGTGCTATCGGTGTGGTTTTCCATTGTCTTCGGCCTGTATGTCGTTGGCTGTTTTGTGCGCATGTCCGATTCGCAACGAATACTTTTGTAATTTCTGCTTTTCAGGCTATTATGGATCGTATCTTCAAGGCCGTCTCGGAAGAGGTTGCTGCCAGCCCCCGTTTCATGCAGGAGCTGTTCAAGCTCAACTATGAACGCAAGCGCTCTCGTTACCAAGACGGCTACTGCTCGCCCTTCCTCGATCGGATCATCTTCAAGAAGATTCGCAGGCTTTTGGGCGGCAAGCTGAAGGGTGTCCTGTCCGGCGGAGCCCCGCTGAACCCGGAGACGCAGCGCTTCATGAACATCTGCATGTGCTGCCCTGTCATTCAGGTTTGTTGTTGATCTGAGGCATGTAATTTTATTATTTTAGGGTTACGGCCTTACTGAAACCTGCGGAGCTGCCTGCATTGCCGACACCGAGGATCTGTCGACTGGAACCGTTGGACCGCCCGTTCGTTGCGCGCAGATTGCCCTCCGGTTTGTTTCAGTATTTGATTCAACTCGAGATTTAGTGAATGGCCTGAAGCCGGCTACTCTCCATTCAACGACCCGCCGACTGGTGAAATCCTCATCTCCGGCCCCCACATCGCCGCTGGTTACTGGAAGAAGCCTGAGAAGACCAAGGAGGATTTCATCGAGCTCAAGGGCAAGCGCTACTTCGCCACCGGCGACATTGGCCAGAAGCGAAGTGACGGCTCCCTGAACATCATCGATCGCAAGAAGGACCTGGTCAAGCTGCAACATGGCGAATACGTCTCACTGGCAAAGGTAATGGTTTCTCTTTTGAAAGGAAGCAACCACTGATTAGGAAGGTAGGGGACACTTAGGGTTTCTATTTTTTGGCTGATCGTGGGTCAGTTTTGCGCCCGAAACTTTTAGAAAACAACTTTTTGCTTTTCTAGACGGGGATGTCTTTCGCATTGTGTCTGATGTTTAGATTTTTTCAATCAGCCGCTTTTTTAGGTGGAATGTGCGTTGCTCAACTGCCCGATGGTCGACAACATTTGCGTGTACGGAAGCAGCATGGAGGATTCCATCGTTGCCCTCGTCGTGCCCAACGCCAAGCACCTGCAGAAGATTGGCGAGGAGGTTCGATTTCCTTTATATTGCTGTATGTTACTATTTATTTAGGTTGGCCTCACCGTCACCGACATGCCGACGCTCTGTGCGAACAAGGATGTGAAGGCGGCGTACAAGAAGAAGCTGGACGAGCACGCGTTGAAGAACAAGTTGCACAAGGGAGAGATCCCATCGGCGATCCATCTATGTGAAGAGGTTTGTGCGATTTTCATGGTTTCAGCAAAGTATTCTTTCAGGAATGGACCCCGCAAGCCGGGTTGCTCACCGAGGCGCTGAAGCTGAAGCGGAAGCCCATCGAGAAGAAGTACCAAGACGTCATCAAGGCGCTCTACAAGCAATAGTCCATCACGTCGAGCTTATTCCTCCCCCACGTGAATGGCCTCCCCCCTCCTCCACCAACAAATCTATGATTTTACCGCTGTTGCGCCAGACTCACCAAACATGTGCACAAGATTTGCTGTGAATGCTTTAATTTATCGCCGGACCTGGCTGTGCGGCGGCCGTTGCGTGTGCCCCCTACCCCCTGTTTATATTTACTTTTTTGTACTCTCGTTTGTGCAATTATAATAGTTACACGGTACTAGCCCCGCGGCTTGTCGCCGCCTCGTCTCGGCTCTTTGGGCCACACGTTTGCACGGCTTAACCATGCCGCTTTCCGCCCCCCAAATGTTCTCCCAACCCCACGGTCTCTGTCATTATTTATCATGAATGCATGTAGATTTCCCGTGATGAACCCGCGTTGTGTTTTTTCTTTTATAAAATTTTTAGCAAATGTTGTACGGATTGAAATGCACGGAAAGGGGACAACACTGGTAAGCGGAAGCGTCTATCCCTATTAGACTACATCAAACTAACTATTTAGAAGTGAATATTACAAGTAGACATTGTGGCCCAAATCCTTTGCTACTTCTCGAATCTGCGGAACTCTTGGCCCGGGGTAGGGTCCAATCAGCGACCAAAGTTATTTACCCTGGTTGCCCTATCGCAGTAAATGCCCCCCAACCGCCAGCAACGGACCATTTTTTGCGATTTCAAAAATCAGGTCCCACGTTCGCGCATTGAGTCATTGAATTGGGGAGGGAGAGGGTGGCGTATTTTGATCCAGATCAGGGGGCGCCTCGGCTAGCAACATTTACAGCAGATGCCAGTAGGGCCGGAGAAAGCCCGGCTTGCCGGAACACAACCGGTTCGGGCGATGCCAAATCGCCGGCTGTTTTTGCGCGTAATTACCGGCGATCCGATATGCGTGGCCCGGCATACATCACGATGCGTTTTTATGGGTCGGATTCATCGTTGGGGCGGTGGTTTTGAAAAATCGTTCGCATGGCAGCGGCGGAATGCGAGCGATGTTGGAAATTTCGGGTGGAAGAAGGTATCTACTTGGGGCTTTTAGGTGTAAAAATTAGCTGATGAGGTCTGCAAAACGCAGATAAGCCTCGATGAATAGTTCCAAGCTAAAATGCCTCCCGAAACCTAACTACAAGGGGAAGTTTTTGAGCGGAGTTCGAGTTTAAAGCTGGGGCAAAGCCTAGATTGTACGGAATTTTCCGCCTCTTCCGAATGTCTTTACAAAATTTGCGCAATAGCCCTTTCTCGGAAGTTATCAACGATTTCGCCCTGAAAGAAGCCAAGAATGGGCCGCTTTCCACGGCTTCAGTCTTCCGAAGATTTTTGGGATAATTAGCTGGTGCAACCCGGACATTTTTTTTCTCTATCAACTGAGCTACATCACGAAAATTTTTTGAAATTTTGGAATTTGCGAGGCTTCATGGCAAAAACAAAACTAAATTTTTGTGATTTCAAATCAGGAAAGGAGCACCACCCGAAAAGAGACCGCTCCAAAAACGAGGCAGATTGCAGATTATTACAGTTACTCCGGTTAACCTTTCAAATTTTTGGAATCGAGCTGATAATTATTTGCAGTTTGATATAGGGCCAGTAGTGCATCAGCCAAGGTTCTTTGATAGCTTGCCTGCGCATCTTTTCGGCATTTTCAAGGCAAGTGTCGGATAAATCGCGTGAAAAACGCTGAAATTTCAAGCCCACCGCATCCGTTGCAGAGGCACGGTCAGAAAATGGCCACCGCTTCACGGATGGCTTCACCAGCGGATGACTGGCATCACTTTTCAGCCCCTCAACCGGTCGATGGATGAGTGTCCTGCTCGGGGCCGTTGTTTTGTCGGATTTTGTGTCGTCCGCGCACCGGTGAACTCTTTGGGCCACCACTAACTGACGGTGGGAGGGGCCCTAACCCGACCATGCGCTTGAAGAACGAGGGGCAACAGACAGACAGAGAGACGAGCGGACAGACAGACATACAAACAGACAGATACCGGCGGGTAAATAGACGGTGAGCCCGAGCCATGCCCAACATCCGCATCGCCGTTGATGCCGATATAAAACGACCTGGGGGCGGTGGATGATCAGCAGGGCAGCGATACCTCGGGGTTTTTATTTCTAAAGGTTTGGCTACTTTTAGAGGGCCTCTTATTTTTGGATCCGACGAGTTGTGCAAGCCGTTCAACCGCATATTCCCAACCGACTGCATTTTTGGCTACGTATTCATTACGCTCAGTCCTATTTTTCAAGTATAAAAAAAGCGGTTTTTTTGTGACTTGGTAGCTTTAATGGCCTTGTCAGGCTTAACGCCGATTTTGTAAACAAAGAGCAGGACGTGTTTTGGCTAAATTAGCAGCTCTTTCTCTCTGTCGCTCTCTCTTCCTGGCTTGGCTGTCCCTATAGCTTTCGTTCAAGGGACCTCTCTATCGTTCTGACTCGTTCTCTCTCACTCTCTCTCTCTCTCTCTCTCTCTCTCTCTCTCTTTCTATGTCACTCTCTTTCTCTATCTAGATGTCTCTCTCTCTCGCTCTCTCGCCCAAACGGTTTCTTTAGTATCCCTTTTGGTAGTCGTTTCGAATTCAACGCGTCAGAACTACATTGCCAGTATTGACCGTTTTTTATTAATTCCATACCTCACATTTTTCGCTACCCCTTTCACTCTCTCCTTTCCCCAACTGATTTCCACAGAAAACAAATATTTTCAAGGTGGTTGGTCCTAGAGAGAGAGAGAGAGAGCGTGAGAGAGAGTCGGATGGAGGGGAGAATTGGTCGGTGGGTGGGCCAATTCTTTTGACATGATGTTGACCCTCAAATACCTACCATATTTTTCTGCTGCTGCCTTAACTTGACAGAAAAATCTGAAATCCTAGAATTTTCAAAAATTTGTGGTTTTTAGCTTGTTTTCTTACAAATGACGAGAGAGGCATTAATTTTTGGGTATGCATGGGCTTCATATCCCTCTCTCTCCTTCTCTCTCTCTCTCTCTCTCTCTCTCTCTCTCTCTCTCTCCTCTCCCTCTCCTCTCCCTCTCTCTACATCTAGCATTTCCTTGCATTTTGCATTTTGCATTTCTGTTACTCTTACTTACTTTTATTCTTTATTATTCTATAAGTTTTTCTGCCTTTCTAATAAGTTTCCATTGAATTTCCTCCATTTCTAGCCATGCTTCGCTCACTGCTGCTGGCCCTAGCGGCCGTGGCGGTCCTCGGGCAGCAACAACAACAGCAGAGAGGAGGCCCTGGAGGACCCACGATGGATCAGGAGAGCGGGAGGGGTGAAGCTGGAGGACCTCAGCAAGGAGGACAAAATAGTGGACTGCAGGGATCACAGCAGATGGGCCCAAGACAAGGGCAGGGTCAACGAGGAGGAGCTCAAGGAGGACCGGGAGGAGCTGGATCTGGGATGCAGGTGAGCGGGAAAGAGAGAGAGAGAGAGAGAGAGAGAGAGAGAGAGAGAGAGAGAGAGTGATATTGAGACAGCGAGCGAGAGCGAGAGCGAGAGAGGCCTAGCTAAAAATTTCAGATCCTCGACCCGAGCGCCTCGCTGATGACGATCATATCCATGGACCCGGCCTCCGACTCGAACCGACACCGCCACCGTGAGCAGTGCGGAAAATGGAGCGACTGGAAGCAGGTAACGTACTCTAGCCTAAAATCTGCAATTTCTCCGACTTTACAGTCCCTTTAAAATCACACAATAACAAACACTTGTAGGTGAAATGCTGGTGGCCCGACCAGGAGTTCACTTCTTTGCCCCAGGAGTGCACCAACATCACGCTTCCCAAGAAGGTGCCCGCGGTCTTGCAGCAGGTCAGGAGATTAGAAATTTGTACTGGATGTCACGCTCCCTTTAAAACAATGAAAGCGCCTTGTCTATCGTATAGAGCCTTTAAAAATAGGATTGCAAGGCGCTAGAAAGTCTGAGAACCTACCCTTCTGTCAACTAGGTGTAGACACTTACGCACCGCGCCAAATGCCGCGCGTAGGCGCGCGCACGAATATTTATTTTAGGTTTCTAAAAGCTAAAAAGCTAGCCAAAAAGCTATAAAAAAACAAGTTGAAGGCGTCATTTGGCGCGGAACGTAGTTGTCGATACCTAGGCGGTTGAAGGGGTCGATTTCGCATATCTGGATACACGAGCTTTCTCTCTGTCTCTCTCTCTCTTTCTCTCTTTCTCTCTCTCTCTTTCTCTCTCTCTCTCTATCTTTCTCTCGCTCTCCCTTCCTTGAAAGCTCTTTAAACCAGCTGATCCCCCTATCCAATTTCGAAATGCATCAGCTTCTCGGAACATGCTGCAGTGATCAGGGCCCACATTTTTGAACTGGCAAATAGCCGGCCAAGATCATTGGGGGGTCAAGCGGTTAGGGGGGAACAAGTTAGGCGCCCGAAGAAAAGATAGGTAACGCAAAGTAGAGGGGTTTCTTGATTTTGCAGTTAGCAAATAGACGGACTGGCTGGCGGTGGTCACTGCCGCTCCACCATCCCCCACTTGACCCCCCCTTCCCCCTATTTGTGGAACATTCATTTTTAGAGGGAAATGACGTCGGCTGCGGGCGGAAACGATCAGCATCGGAATTTTGGGAGGGCAGGCAGACTAGCAGGGGCTCTTTAGGGAACGGCTCGACCATTGAGAAGCTAGATTGGCTAGCAGAGATATTTGGGGAAAGGAAAGGTCGCTTGTGGAGCCGTGCAAGATAGCAGAGATTAGCCTCTGATGGAGGGGAGCCTCGGAGGGTGAGCAAGGTAGCAGAGATACTTTGGGAGCCTGTGAGGGTCAGCAAGCTTGCAGAGATATTTGGGAGCATCTGCTTGATTTTGAAGCCTGTGGCAGGCTAGCATGGGTCCTTTGGGAGTCTGAGATGGCAGAGGCAACCTAGCCAAGGTTCTTAGCGAAACACTTGTGTCAGCATGGTTGGTGGCGCTGGTGGGCAGAAATCATTTGCGGAATCCAAATAATCCCCCCGATTTCAGTTCATCGAGGCCAAGGTGAAAGAGGTCTACTCGGTGCTGCAGGCCGCCTACCAGAAGCGCGGATCGCCGCCAAAATGCGGATACTGTAGTCACTCTTTTGAGTGCCGCTCGCGGAACACCTCGCGTCAAGGAGATGATGGTGGGATGATGCAGATGGGAGGCGGAAACGGGATGCAGATGGGCGGGGAAGACGTCCGCAGCCTCACGAACAGTGCAAGTGAGTTCTGAGAGAGCGAGAGAGACCGAGAGAGAGAGAAAGAGAAATAGAGAGAGAGCGCGCGAGAGAGAGAGAGAGAGAGAGGGAAAGAGACCGAGATAGAGCTAGAAAGACTGTATTAAATCCGAAATTCCAGAACCAAGGAAATTCGCCCCATTGACGCCGACTGCGACGACCAGAAGGCGTGCTCGATGACGCAGGTTGACGGTGGATGCCCAACCCCAGTGTTCCTCCACAAAGACCACATGGACAAGATCAACGAAATGATGATGGACGGGGACCACGAGGTGTGGCAAAATCCACGTCAAAAATCGTACAAAATCTAGGGAGCCCTGAACATGGTGCACTCGATGAGCAACAACAACAACGGCATGGGATCGGACTACTTCTCCGGCATTGACGATGACGATGCAATGGAAATGGAGATGGGAATGGGCAGGAAGAAGCGGCAGAGCGGCTTCTACAATGATGACGATTATTCCCCGTATATGGGACCATCGCAGAGCGGACAGAGAATGCACGGTAGGGTTCACAAGACGTTGTCAACGGTATCCAAACGGAATCACGATTTCTACCTTAATTTTTCAGGGAACGGACCGTGGACCGCGCAAGACGCGTGGACCGGCAGCTCGCAAAGCCGGAACCCATTCCAGCAGTGGCGCCAACAGCAAGGAGGCCAGGGGATGGACTCGCAGTTTGTGGGGCGTCAACAGCGACAGGGTGGTTATAGAGAATATGGTGGACAGTCACGAATGTCCGGAATGTCCGGAATGTACCGCGATGACTCTGGAATGATGGGTGGACGCGGTGGATTTGGCGGATTTGGCGGTGATGATCAGATGATGGGAGGTAGACGAGGAGGACCTGGAGGACCAGGAGGACGAGGCGGATACGGGCCGGATTCTGGAGATCGACGTGGCCCAGGAGGACGAGGTGGATATGGACCTGATGATGGCGATCGCCGTGGGCCAGGAGGACGAGGTGGATACGGACCCGATTCTGGAGATCGACGTGGACCTGGAGGACCGGGAGGACGAGGCGGATACGGACCCGATTCCGGAGAACGACACGGTCCTGGAGGTCGCGATGGCCGCGGACGCGAAGATGACCGTCGGGGCGGACACGGCCGCTTTGGCCCCGATTCTGACGAACGACGTGGCGGACCTGGAGGTCGTGGTGGAAGGTTCGGCCCGGATTCTGATGAAGGACGCGGACGTGGTGGACACGGACGCTACGGACCTGATGATGATGATCGTCGGGGACGCGGAGGACACCACGGTGGATCTGATGAGCGACAGGGAGGCCGAGGTGGCGATCGTCGTTACAACGACGAGCCGATGGGACGACGTGGTGGACGTGGAGGTGATTCCGAGGATTCGGAAGAGCGAGGACACGGACGCGGAGGAGATGACCGACGAGATGGAGGCGGTCGATTCGGGCCAGATTCGCGGGAACGACGGGGTGGGCGGTCTGATGAAAGGCAGGGAGGACGCGGTGGGAGCCCGTGGGATCAGGTGAGCCCTCGTTGAAGCCAGTCAGGCTGAAGTTTTTAGGATCGTCAATTTGACGACAGACGTCGTGGACGTGGTGGACCTGGAATGCCACCACCACCCCCACCTCAACCTCGCGAGCAAGATGGTGGTATGGACCACAGGAGGGGCAAGGCAGAGACCCTGGCCCAGCTTTTGCACGGAACGAACTGCGTCAGGTAGCGCTAAAATCGCTAAGATGAACACCAAATACTTTCCAGCACTGGCAAAGACTGTTTGTGCTGCTGTGGAGGGTATATCCCCGATGCAGCCTCGGGTAACTGCACCGATATTCGCCGTCGCATCCCTGGAATTGATGGCCTCATGGACTTTGCGCTTCAATGTAAGTCTTCAAAAGCTTATAAGGATCGAAATGTCGCTATCATAATGCCGAAAATCGTAGTGCCGAAATTCGTAATTTCGAAATGCCATAATGTCGAAATCCAGAATGCCGATATTTTTTTGCTCAGAATTCCGGGAAATTTGCTCATGTAAATTTCGATATTGTGCAATTTCGACATTATGAATTTCGACGCTATGAAGTTCGACATTGTGATTTCGACATTTTGAATCAGGAAATTGACACCATTTTTACACAGTTTTCTACCATTCCTCGGCTTCCAATATTCTATTAAAAAAACAAAAAAATATGAATTTTTATGAATTGCTTACGATAGGTTTTTATTAAATGAACGATTTCAACGAAAATTTCAACATTTTAGAACTTTTCAGATTTTCTAGTTAATTTTTTTAGTTTTTAGTTATTTTCATGGCTATCGAAAATAGCCAAATGGAATCAAAAACCCTATTTAAATGCTTGCAGAAGTATCTGGGCAAATATGAAAAATAGGGTCCCCGAAACGATGCGGAATACCCGAAAGTATTCCTAAACTACAAAATTTCAGCCACAACCGTATCCAGCCTCGACGACGACTCAACCACCCAGGATTCCATGTATTGAATGAACAATGTACGGCAGAAGATTTATTGACCCCTGAATGATGTGATAACGGGACCAGAGAAAAATTAAATAAAAATTAACATTACGAAAGGGACAAGGCAATGGGCGGGTGGCAGTGAATGGGAAAAACAAATGGGTGCTTTTGCATTATCGGGGGGGGCAGAGCAAGCATATTAAAAAAATACGGGGTCCCAAAAACACCCATCTGGCATTTCGCCGCCTTCCATCCAATCGGTCCCAAAATTGGACGAGGCTGTAGCAGACGCTAAATACTGCAATCCTGCTTTGCCCAATAGCTAAGGTGTTCTCGAGTTATAACAAAACTGCTTTTCCAGGAATTCTGACAGTTTTTGGCTATCTTTTTGGACTTTACATCAATTTGCATCGACTTCCGGGTGCGAATCCCTAATTTTGCTTAAGATCTTGGGTAATTTTGCGTTACAAAATCGCTTAATCGACAATTATCTGATTAATTTTGGCCCGGAATTTATTAAGATCAGTGGCCAACCGAATCATTTTCGCTTTGTTTAGCGGGTCTAATTCCACGGAAACCGTATGAAAATGAAAATAAGTTTATTTTTGTTATAACTCGAGAACGACTGTGCTACAGGCTATAAGTCAGGATTGTTGTTATTTAGGGTATGATACACCCCTGGTCAAAATTTGGGGCCGTTGGTGTAACACGGCGAAATGCCAGTGGTTCGTTTTTTTGGGACCCCTTATATCGCTTGGAATGAGCAGGTTAGTGCACCGGGGAGAAAAGTGAGAAAAATTGTATGGTAGTTTACCCTGCGGCAAAGCGCACAATTTGAAAAAGGATTCCCGAAAAATGGAACAATTGAAATTATCAAATTTAGATTAACAAAAATTGAAACAAATTGGACAATTTGTAGGAAAATTTTAGGTTTACTGAACTGGTACTGGGCTATTAGCCGGTGGGGAGCGGGGCTTCCAGTTTACTGCAAACAATGATCACCCCCGATAACAGTCCAGTACCATTTTTTTTGAATAATCGATCTACCCAAAAACGGAGCAACCCGCTCGATAAGGGAATGAAGGCCTTTAGGGGTTTGGGAAAAAGGAAATCACCTTTTTAATCACTTTAAAATAAAGCAGAGATCGGGAGGAAGCATCCATAAAGTAATACAAAATTTAACAGCTAGGAATTTCATGTGGATCTGGCTTAATTTACGTCGACTTTTTCGACTTCTCGAATTTTCTTTGGCTATTCCCGCGGCACCGTCTCGGCTTGAGGATCAGCTCCGTCGGCTTGGTTGGCGTTTGCGTGGGAGCGGCGGGCGACTTCTAGCAGTTGGGCGGCTGTGTCGCGACCCGTTTCCTTGACAAGCGCTGAGAGCTGGGAGTGCGGCTTCTTGAGGAGCTCATACGGGTGCGCGAATTCGATCAGACGCCCGTCCTTCAGCACCTGGAAATGATGATGTTAGTAAGAAAGCTCATCGCCAGGAACATTGCAGCGCGAAGCTTAGGCTTGGGCTTAGGCTTAAGGGTAGGCCTAAGATTGGGATAGGGCTTAGATATAGGCTTAGGCTTGGCTTAGGCCTAGGCTCAGGAAAATATTTTGCATTAGCAAAACCCACCATCACCCGGTCCGAGTCCATGATCGTGTGCAGTCGGTGGGCGATTGTCAGCACCGTGCTGTTGGCGAACTGACGGCGGATCGTCTTTTGGATCAACTCATCGGTACTAAAATAGTTTGTTTTGCTCCCTAATTAAAATCATACTGTGGATCAACATTGGCCGTGGCCTCGTCGATGACGAGGATCTTCGAATTGCGTAGGAGCGCTCGGGCCAGGCAGAAGAGCTGCCGTTGTCCGACCGAAAAGTTGGCGCCGCCCTCTTGGACCTCAGCGAGTAGGGTACCGGACAGCTCGGAGACGGCCTCCTAAAAGTGATTAAACTCCATTACCCCTGAATTTACACCTTCAGCTCGACTTGGTCAAGTGCCGTCCATAATGCCTCGTCGGAGTACTCGTTGAACGGGTCGAGGTTCCGCCGCACAGTACCGACGAACAGGACAGGTTCCTGCAACCGTTTTTTGTCTCTCAACTTTATAGTCCCCTTAAAGTTCGCTTTCAACCGGGAAAACTCCAAAAGCCCGTCAGTCATAATAGGAAAGCCGAAATACCGGAAGATAAAATCCCGACAACGGAAATCCGGATAGGCCAGAATCCCTACAGGCCAAGGTCTCAAGTCTTGTCGGTATTTTGTCTAGATTGTGCCTGTCGGGATGATGATTGTCGAGATTATTGATTTCAGGAGTAAAGGCTGTCGGGATATGGCTGTCGAAATTGGCGCCGCGGGATTTCGACTGTCGGGATTTTGGGATGTCGGGTTTCTGCTCGTCGGCATTCTGTCGAGATTATGTCTGTCGGGATTTTAACAAAACCCCTTTCCACGAACCTGCGGAATGATGGCGAGATGCGAGCGCAAATCGCGTAGCTGCAAGCAGTTGATGTCGACGCCGTCGATGAAGATTCGGCCTGGCAATGAAAATCAGCTGAATGACTACCGAAGTCTGACACACCTGTCGAAGCCTTGTTCATGCGGAAGAGGGCCTTGAGGAGTGAAGATTTGCCGGCCCCCGTCCGGCCGACGACACCAACTTTCTGGTTGCCATCAATATTGGCAGTGATTTCGCGCAGGGCCAACGAGTCGTCGTATCGTAGGGAAAAGTTGTCGAAGCGGATCCCACCCTTCGACGGCCATCCGGATGGGGTCTAAAGCACAAGTTAGTCAAGAGGAGAAGAAAGACGCAGTACCTGGATGTGACCTTTGTCGAGGTGTTCTGATGGCAGCGCGCACATGTTCAGTATCCGCTCGACGGAGACCATCTAAAAAATGGGTAGCATTGCAACGTTTTCCCGAATCGTACCCCGTTCTGCATTTCTGCCGACTGGCGCATAATCCATGAGAAGAAGCCGGTCAACTGGACGGCGTAGACGAGCATCAGCGCCACTTCGCCGGGCAGGAAATCTCCTGAAAGTGATGAAACGTGTCTAGGAGCTAACAAGGAGTGTCTTTTTGGTGTCATCGGCAAAACTATTCGAGACCCAGCTCATTCGATAGAGAATTAAATTCTGAACAAGACTGTGTTCTTCATTTTTGCGGAATGGCTGTCCCTGGTTTTATAGAATTAAAAAACCAAGCGCGAAACCTTAACAACTCGCTTCCCAAGCACCAATGGATGGGCGTCGCCGGCAGTTTTTTAATGTTATAAAATCAGGGGCAGCCATTCCGCAAAAATGAACAACAAAGTCTTGTTCAGAATTCAATTCTCTATCGAATGAGCTGGGTCTCGAATCGTTTTGCCGATGACACCAAAAGGACACTCCTTGTAAGCCTAAGCTAAGCCTAAGCTAAGCCTAAGCTAAGCCTAAGCTAAGCCTAAGCTAAGCCTAAGCTAAGCCTAAGCTAAGCCTAAGCTAAGCCGAAGCTAAGCCTAAGCTAAGCCTAAGCTAAGCCTAAGCTAAGCCTAAGCTAAGGCTAAGCTAAGCCTAAGCTAAGCCTAAGCTAAGCCTAAGCTAAGCCTAAGCTAAGCCTAAGCTAAGCCTAAGCTAAGCCTGAGCTAAGCCTAAGCTAAGCCTAAGCTAAGCCTAAGCTAAGCCTAAGCTAAGCCTAAGCTAAGCCTAAGCTAAGCCTAAGCTAAGCCTAAGCTAAGGCTAAGCTAAGCCTAAGCTAAGGCTAAGCTAAGCCTAAGCTAAGCCTAAGCTAAGCCTAAGCTAAGCCTAAGCTAAGCCTAAGCTAAGCCTAAGCTAAGCCTAAGCTAAGCCTAAGCTAAGCCTAAGCTAAGCCTAACGAAACCTAAGTAAGGCTAAGCCTAAGCCTATGCCTGAACAAGAAAGTGCTTACCGGACGCAAAGGCACAAGCAAACGCCACAAAGAGACGAATCCCGCGACAATCCAGTCGATTTGCACGGCGAACCACCGGGATGTCGTCAACGAGAGCGAGAAGGCCGCCGAATTCATGTTCATCTGAAAAGACGTCTAAAAAAATGCAGAATTGCTACTTTGTCATGGTAGTCCTGTTCGATTTTGTCGCGCTTCCCGAACGCCCGCACCGTCATCAAGCCGTTCATCATTGCCGAGATGTGGGTATAAAGTGGGGAACGAGCTGAGGAAAGTTGTAACGACAACAAAAAAAACGTACAAACAGCCTCGAGTCGTTTGACATCCCGGGAAGTGGATAGGTAGATTGAGCGGAGCACTATGAAGACGAGTCCGAGTGGAAGGCAGAGCAGAATGACTCTTGGATTGGCCAGGAAAATGACTCCGACAGTGCCGAGAACGCCCAGCATACCCTGGAAAGTGCGCATCAAAAGATCAATAAAGACTATAAAAATCCTGTATTAAAAAGGTAAGTACCGAGCTAAAAAACCAACCAGAACGAACTCGAAAAACACAAATGCCAATGACTCGTCCATCGTGTGCATGTCCTTCGAGAATCGATTCAAAACCTAAAACATCCATAGAATAGAGTGGAGCAAGTCGGGTTTGCGGATTTTTCCGGGAAAATCTCTCTCTCTCGCTCTCTCTCTCTATCTCTCGCTCTCTCTATCTATCTCTCTCTATCTCTCTCTCGCTCTCTCGCTCTTTCTGTCTCTCTAACGCACTCTCTCTCCCTCTCTCTCTTTCTATCTATCCCTCTCTCTCTCTGTCCCTCTATCTCTCGCTATCTCCCCTCTCACACTCTCTCTCGTCTCGCCCTCTCTCACTCTCTCTCTCTCTCTCTCTCTCTCTCTCTCTCTTTCTCTCTCTCTCTCTCCTTTCTCGTCCATTCTCTCCAATTCGCGAAATCCGATTTTCAAGATTTTTATCAGAATTTGGCTGAAACTCACTCTTCCGACCGGATTTTTGTCAAAGAACTCGGGCTCCGTGTTGACGACTGCGTGGAACATTTCGGCGTGCAGATTTCGTGAGGCCAACGTTTCCAGATACCGCAACCAGGTGCACCTAAAACGAGTTAAGCCAATTAGAAGCCGGGGTCAAAAACTCGTCAGTCGATTCCGGCCAATTTTCTTTTTTCTAGAGCTCGTTTTTCCTTATCCAAAACAGGCATGCATAAGGCCGTAGGTACGGAACAACGTCACGGAGGCGTGCGCGCAAATGCCCACTAACACACAAAAATCTGGTTTTTATAGTGGTTTAATCTATCATGATGTAGAATCCCTACCTGATGAGAGATGCGATGGAGACGAGGACGGAGGCGACCCCGAAAACCCATAGGAACATGTCCAGACTGACGTCCATTTGAAGCCCGAACAGCTTGACACGGTCCTAGAAAAAGCCGTTGCAGGGCCCGAAAATATACTGTAAAGCCCTCCGGCACGTCATCGATGTTGGTGCTGTTGCCCGCGGCCCTCATCGCCCGCTCAGCCGCGTTGGTCCAGAGGTTCAACCAGTAATCGGTCAGGTTGAAGACGGCTTGAGAGACGATGGTGAACACGAGGGCCGGTAGGAGTGAGCAGAGACCCATCGCCTTGATGTAGCGCCAGTAGGTGGACCTGGCAAAAAATGGTAGCTTGGTGTAGCTGAACTTACCAGGGTACCGATCCCTCAGCACGGTCCTCCTCTTCCTCTTCGGCGGCTTCCATTTCGCGGTCTTTCTCGTGGGGTTGATTGGCTAAAACAACGACTATTCGGCACTGGACTGTTAGCGGGGGTACTAAGCTTTATTTTCCGGCGATACCTGTATAAAAAAAAATTTAAAATGCTTGGAAATTCGAAATTTTTGACGAATTTTGATCAATCAAAAATGTTTGAAAAAACTATGTGTTTTATGAGTTTTTTATATTTAAAAACAACGTTGCTAAAATGGTGCTAACATGCGCTATATTTACCTATGGGATACGTACGGGCTCACGGGAAAAATTTTGTTTCCACACCGCTAAACCCCTCCCCCCCTCGTTAACAGACCAGTACCGGATGTTCAATCCACGGAAAGCACTTACCAATTCCCTCAAAAACCTCATCTACAGCATCGTCCATCTGCTCTTCTGCCGATGCGTCACTAGCCACGCTTTCTGAGCGGCGAGCCGCGTAGGTTTTTGTGGTTTCCTGGAAAACGATCGTCGGGTGCTTTTGCATTATCGGGGGACCAAATTTTTTTCCCGTGCCCGCCTCGATAATGCAAAAGTGTCGACTTGACACACGTTCAATGTCATTCAATTCGTTCAATGGCGGGGAAACAATTTCCCCGATCCCCCGCCCTCGATATTGCAAAAGTACCGACTTGACACTCGTTCGATGTACGAACCTGAATAAGCTGATGGACAAGCTTCGAATTGGATTCTTTTAGCTGCTTCAGAGTGCCTTGGAGCACCACCTCTCCATCGCGCATCAGGAGAATTTCGTTAGCACGGCCGATGAATTGGAGTTGATGGGTGACCAGGATCACGACACGATCGCGGAGGTACTCGCAGATGCATCTGAAAATTATGATTTTCGACGTTGATGTAGTTACTTGTCAAAGATGAAGCGTCCTACAGCAGCATCAACAGCCGACAGCGGGTCGTCGAGCAGGTAAATGTCCGCCTAAAAAACGGTACTTTACTGTTAGAGGGGGGCTGGGTAGACCAGACTTAACAACCCCTGTTTCAAACCGTAAAAAAATAAACTTTCCAAAAATTTCTAAAATTGTCCGGCTGCCATGAAAAAGGCTCATTTTGTGGTACTGGACTGTTAGCGGGGGGTCTGCGGTGGATAAAATTTCTCAGTAATCCGGATTTCCAGTCATTTCGCATAATTTTCCTTTCGCATACCGCCATTTCGCATAATTGCATTTCGCATAATTTTTATTCCGCATAACGGTGATTTCGCATAACGCTTATTTCGTATAACGCTTATTTCGCATAACGGTGATTTCGCCTAACCGTCATTTCGCATAACGGTCATTTCGCATAATTTTCGCCATTGGCAGCCGATGGTATATACACTCCATGGAAAAACTATAGAACCACCACAGAACTTGCGTTCTAGGCCAGCCAGAGCCTGGATATTTATACTGGGGGGTTTCTTTTGGAACAGGAAACAACTGTGTAAAATTTTAAACAGCAAAGTTTAGTAGAGGTGGTACTTCCAGGAGTTGGGTCGAGGATTTTCATGGAAAAACTATAGAACCACTTTTTGGACTTCGAATTTAAGACCCTTTCTGAGACTTTTGTGGGATATTTCGATGGCAACGGGCCAGGATATAACTAAACTCTCAGTTTCAGTCGCTATTTCCGGCAGGGCTGCTCCCGGACAAGTTTTGGAAAACCCGAATTTAACATTAACAAAGAAATCCACTTTTTCCTCAATAAATTGGCGAAAGAAATTTTGTGCGGAAATCAGCAAATGCCGTCTGAAAGAGCTTGAAACGGCGAGCATTTTGGTATACTGTACCTCGGATAATATTGCCTAGGGCCCGAGCTATCGAATGCTAAATGTGCGGCGACAGGGAGTCTTTGTTAAACGGGCCGGGAAATGCATGGCGGGCAGGTAGTCCAGCATTCACCATTCCATACCGCATTAGTCACTATAGTTTTGGCCGGGTGTAGTATACCAAAATGCTCGCCGTTTCAAGCTCTTTCAGATGGCATTTGCTGATTTCCGCACAAAATTTCTTTCGCCAATTTTTGAGGAAAAAGTGGATTTCTTTGTTAATGTTAAATTCGGGTTTTCCAAAACTTGTCCGGGAGCAGCCCTGCCGGAAATAGCGACTGAAACTGAGAGTTTAGTTATATCCTGGCCCGTTGCCATCGAAATATCCCACAAAAAGTCTCAGAAAGGGTCTTAAATTCGAAGTCCAAAAAGTGGTTCTATAGTTTTTCCATGAAAATCCTCGACCCAACTCCTGGAAGTACCACCTCTACTAAACTTTGCTGTTTAAAATTTTACACAGTTGTTTCCTGTTCCAAAAGAAACCCCCAGTATAAATATCCAGGCTCTGGCTGGCCTAGAACGCAAGTTCTGTGGTGGTTCTATAGTTTTTCCATGGAGTGTATTATTGCAGCCGTATGCATAACGGCTGGAGTTTTTAATCATTCATAGTAATTACAATTTTGTATAAGAACAATTATATAATTATTTATAGCACCTGAACCAAGCAATTACAAAAAAAAAGCTTATTTTCAGTTTGATTTTTGTAGTTCTTTTTTTAGAGCTCGATGTGGTCCGCCAAGACGCCACGATTTTTCGGAATTTCATTACGTTATGAGTTGCCCGCCCACACGGTCGTTTGAAGCAAGTACTTGAAAAAAAGCTCATTCTGGTCTTCATTTTGGGACTTACCGATCGTTACGTGAGCAACTGCATCTCGCCCGCGATGCCTTCCGCACAGCCAGCGGGGCGAACCATTGAAAAAAATTTTTCACCTGAAAAAGTCGTTTTGGCCGACTCCGTTGAAGGAAATTTCGGGTGCATCCCTTTAATGCCATGCTGAGAAGGTAAATTAGTTTTTACCAGTTTGCGAAGTTTCCACTCAAAACCACAAAACCTACATTTTGAATTAACGATCGAGTTTTTCCCTGAAAGCGCGCGAATTGGAGAACCGACACCACGTTGGGGACGCCCCTGAAAAGATCAACGGATCTAACAATCACTTGTAAAGAATTGTTATGAAAAATTATAAAAAAGATGCAGGCCGCAAATGAAGTGAGAAGGGCGGGATCGGTCGATGCCAAAAGGCCCAAAAGTAATTACTGCTCGGCGCAACTTTTGAATGTCTCTACAAGCCGTTCAAGCTAGCCAAACGGTCCGGCCAGGCAACTATAAGCGGGAAAGAATTACCCACATTATTCTATAGCGTTGTTGATGCCAGAAGACGACGGCAGGGTGTCATTGTCTTTGCTAATCAGCTTGGTGTCGGCGGGTCGTGTGTTTGTTAGCCACCCCAAACACGGGCGGTGAATCTTACAAAGGCTCGCTCTACACTTTCTCCCGACACTCTGTCTCACAGTTTTAGAATTTAAAAACTCATTTTCTGGGTTTTTCATTGTTTTGATGTTTAATGTCGCAAAAATTTTTACTCAATGTGGTTTATGACCGTCTCGTGATGGTGGAACCACTAAATTTAAATATACAAATGTAGATATTATAAAGATAAAAGTTAAATCAATCTTCTTATTTCGGTTCGAAGTATGTTATGCCAGCTCTCTCTTCGACCTGTAGGAAAATTTTCAGACTTTCATAAAACTACGAAAAAGCTGCTCGCGAGTAGATCCGATCCAAAAATGAAAAATGACATTTTTTGGAGGCCAAATTCTGCCGGTACTTGCCCCGTACCGTCTGTGTCTGTGGCTCTTCACCGTGGTCAGGGCCGTAACAAACCCAAATTTCGGGGAGGGGGGCGATCCCAAAAATTTTTCACTAATATGACTAAAACTACAGCGCCGCAGGCAAAATTTTTGAAAACATAGGGTTTGTAACACTAAAACCAGTGTTAAAAATAGACAAAAACAGCGCCACAGGCAAAAAATTTTTTGGAAAAATTAGATCATAAGGGTCCCCCTTATGTACTTTTCGGCCTTCGGCCGATTTCGGGGGGGCGGCTCGCCCTCCTCGCCCCCCTTACGGGCCTGACCGTGGTATTGTGCAATTTATTTAATTTCTTGAGGCTTGAAAGCTTTTACTTTACAACGCCAATGAGATCAGCGTCGGCTTCGGGGAGCGATGATTGCGTGGAGGCTGGTGATGGCCGGATCCCGTGGTGAAAAACGCCTTCGAGCCAACATTTCTCGTGCGATGCCATATGGAGACAAGCGGGTCTGGGCGTTTTCGGAGCCTGAAGGTATACAGGGTGGCTGATAAGTATCCGGAAAAACTTTGACATGGCTTATCAAAAAAACCATCGAGTTTTATATTCTGTTTTCCTAGCCATTGTGGATGTTCTTGTATATACTTTCATATTTCATGACTAAAATTGAGTTGTTAGGACAGTAAATTATCGGCGCGCCAAGAAGCTGTCTTTAGCCGTCATTTCCTTAAGTTAGGTGCGCCGCACCTGGGGTAGTCAATGTTTAGACGAAAAAATTTTCTGGGTTAAGGTGTCTGAAAACTTTCAAAAACCCCGATAACTTGTCAGTCCGGGTCTGAAGAATACCAGAAAGTTAAAAATTACTACAAAAAGGCTTATCCCAAAAAGTTATATGGTCAGAAGAGGAATTAGCGTCACCGACAGGCAGGCCCGTACGAGGGGGGGGGCACCGGGGGCACGGTGCCCCCCCCCCCCGAAATCGGTCGAGGTCCGAAAAGTTCATAAGGGGGGACCCTTATGATTTTTTTCGCAAAAATTTTTCTGCCTGCGGCGCTGTTTATTACTGTTTCGAGACGATTTTTACTTTTAGAAAACCGATTTTTCTAAAATTTTTTTGCCTGCGGCGCTCGTTTTCATTAGTGCGCCATTTTGCTGAACCAAATTTCGCTTGCGCGCACCGTTTCCGTTGTGTTTTCACACAAATTTAAGCGTTACGAACGCGTTTTTCTAAATTTTTTCGCCTGCGGCGCTGTTATTGTTGCTATTTTCGAATGTTTTGAAAGTGGCGACCGGGGGGAATCTGTAAGAGAAATCATCCGTGTATTGCCCTTCAACAGTATCGGGCTCGGGGCTAGGGCCCAAAAACCACAATTCGTCATTTTCGCCCGAAAATCGACGCTTTTATGACGAAGGTTATATGACCTGCCAAAAGCCCAGATCGTAATCCACTAGATTTTTCTGTGCGGGAATGCATGGAACACGAGTTAAAGAACCAGAGCATGAAGAATATGGTTAATCTGCACCAAGAATTTAACAAGAATTTGAGCAAAATAGCCGTCAACTGCCCGCGGCGCACAGCCATTTTAGGATAGCCACAACTTGTATCCTAAATCAAAGCAGATCAATGTCACTTTAAAAATTTGTTACAGCGACGTATATATAGCATCTACTTGTTATAAAATTTACACTTCAAAACCTTTTTACACCAGGACCTTATACTTTTTCCGGATACTTATCAGCCACCCTGTACATTCATAATAGCTACATTAAATTAGATAACCGGGTTCGAAAAACAGCAGAAGCTAATCAGAAGAACTCAAGAGGTGCCTCGACTACGTTACGCTCCACTACCCCGGCTCTCTTGTGCACTATTCCCAGAATTAGTTAAACCGAAAAATCCCGTGCCAATGAAGTAGAAATAAAAAAGTTCAACCAAATTCTTTAAAACCTGCAGACCTCAGAAACTAGAACTAATAAGGATTTTAATTTCTATCTTTAAAACCGGAGCGCTTATCTTCAGTATTATTTCTTAGACTACGCCCCGCTCCACTATTCCCTCTATCATGTGCGCTACTTGCAAAAATCGCTTTAAACGAAAGATACCTTGTGCACTCAAATTAACAAAATGAAAATGACAGCTGGATTACCTTAGCATAAACAGCAGCGCCATCCTGTAATCTCGAATAAAGTATATGATTGAGAATGGCTCCAAAGAAGGGTAGAAGCAGGTTAAAATTGCTACTAAAGGGCACTGACAAAGTACGAAAGCTATAAAAACCTAATGCAGTAATGTCTGGGTTTATCGCAACTCCCAGCATTGCAAACATATGAGTGGACCCAATTATATATATTGTATACTTTATTCATGTCATTGATTAGGCGGTTTGAAATCAAAAATTTAGAGCAGGATAAAAAGGAAAGAAGGGGGGAATATGGGGCTGGGTCATATGGCGCTGAACGGGGTGCTCTGCAGATCCATATTTTGCAAGTTTCGCCGAAAGATTTTTGCGGTACCCGCACGAAAAGCTGACCGGGGGAGCCGATTCCAAAGCTTTATGACCCTACGTGAGAAAAAAGCGCGGGAGAAACCTTGGACGCTTTGGGTCCGTCTGATTTGAAAAGGATGTGCATTTCGGGGAGGACGATCTGATAGTTGGAACAGCTTACAGGGAAAATTTGGCAGAAATAGAGACTTATAGCAAGTTGCCAGGTCGGCTTCTATCCTACGTTGTTCTAGGGTGGGGAGTGAGAAAATTTTGAGTCGGTCTGCATAAGGAGGGGGTGTTGAGTTTGGGAAGAGTTTCAGTAAAGCGAAACGAGTAAACTTGCGCTGAACGCTTTCTAACGCGTTGATTTGGCACTTCTGAACCGGGGACCAGACCTCACTGGCATATTCCAAAATTGGCCTAACTAAAGTGCAGAAAACACGCCTATATGTTGCTATGTTTGGGACCTGGATACGTTTGATTAAAAGGTACGAGATTCGTGATGCGCTGAGTCGTATATTCGAAATATGTTGTTTAAATTTCAGCTTATTGTCGTAGGTCACTCCGAGATCCTTAATTGACTGCATTTCCTTAATAGGCGATGGTCCTAAAAAGAGGGGCGGAATGTTGCGGGAAGAGGAGAGAAGAAAAGTCTTTGATGGGGCAAGTGACATGCAGTTTTCATGGCACCACGTCTCTACAGCGCGAATGTCTTTTTGCAGGGAGCGAAAGACCTCCGCAGCCCGGTGAGAGTCACGAGGGACACTAGCCGAAATTTTTAGGTCATCAGCAAAGATAAGCGGATTGTTTTCCAAAAGAGGGGGTAGGTCATTAATGTAAATTAAAAATAGTAAAGGTCCGAGGACACTGCCCTGGGGAACGCCGGAAGGTTGAGGCCTAATCTGTGACTCGTTTTCTGCTACTCTAACGAAAAATTGCCGATTTGTGAGATAGGCTGTTAGCCAGGAGGTCAGAGTTTTAGGGAAGCCGATGCGAATCGTCTTTTGTATCAAAAGGGAGTGAGGGACTGTGTCGAAAGCCTTTGCTAGGTCGAAATAGATGTTGATGGGGTCTTCTTTTTGGTCCATTCGGTTTGCTAATTGATGAAACATTTGTAACATTTGCGCAGTGGTGGAGTGCGAAGCTCGGAATCCGTATTGGGCTGGCGAGAAAAACGATATTTCGTCGAGAAAAGCTACAATCTTAGTTTTTAAGGCAATCTCCATCAGTTTACAAAGAGAAGAAGTTAAAGCTACTGGGCGATAGTTTTGGGGCAAAGTCTCGTCACCAGATTTGAAAATGGGCACTATTTGGGAAGTTAACCACTGCGAGGGCACTTTACCGGCAAGAAGTGAAAGATTAAATAGTTGACAAAGGGTATGGCAGAGGGTATAGCAACACTTTTTCAAAAACAGAGCGGGCAAATTTTCCGGGGTCCAATGCATCTTTGGGGCTAAGAGCTCCAGGGCTTTTTGGATTTCGTGAGGGGTGAAAAGGAAAGGGTGGAGGACTTCCTGGGCCTCACAAACAATTTGAGTTGGCGTTTGGCCGGTTTGTGGAACTTTAAAAACTTTGGCGAAGTTTTCGGCTAGGATTTCCGGGATTCGCTCAGGGTCATTTTCTAGGGAGTCCCCGTGGTCCGCCAGGGCCGTAATCTGGGGGCGTTTGCGCTTTCGGTTCAAATAGGAAAAAATACGGCGGGGATTTCCGGAAGCAAAAGTGCGCCGCTCGAAGTTTAAAAGGAATTTGTCGCAGTTTTTCTTATGCCTACGAGAGTGAAGCAGATATTCATCAAAAGTTGCGTCTCCAGGAGTGAAAGCGAGCCAGGCTTTTTCCTTTCGTTTTGCCGAACGCGCAACATGGTATTGGCAACATTGGAATAAACTCAAGAAATACGGCTAGTGAGCCCTTAAAAACATATAAATATGAAGTCCAGATTTTTTGCCATTTTGCCTTACCTGTATTAACAGCACATACAGCAAATCCTGCTGTAATCGCTTTGTTTTCTTGCTCAGAATTTTGGTAGGTTTCAAGATACTATGGACACTAAAAAGATGCTTATCATACTTTTGGCCTTACGCATAAGTACAGTATATCATTAAAAACTTGGAAGCCGCCAAAAATAAGACAATATAAGAGCTCAAAAGACAAGCTGGTATATAATTACTTTCGCTACCGTCAGCATTTAAGGTCTGGAAATAATTTTTTGACGCGTGATTCCATTACCACAAAGAGGTGCCCAACCATAACAACCTCATCGACTAAAGGTTCGTCGGCTTTGAATACGGGCGCATCTCGAAAATAGTCCCTAGGGTATCAAAGTTCATTAAACTTATTAGAAAAGCCGGAAGTATACTTGTTTTCCAAAATATGATAGTACGAGATGAACATTGGGAGGACCCAGAGGAACGCGTTGCTTAACATTAAACTAAAAAAAATTGGGATTTCATATAGTGTCCTTAATGCCTGATTAAGATCAATATCCTCCAAGTGTAGAAATGGCCCATCAGCCATGGTTTGACCACTACAAGGTAGCGATAGATAAATTGCAGTGACATGATCAAGATATGGGTCTGAAAGTGTAGTTTGTAATGTGGCTGTTTTCCACTTTATACGACTCGGTGTCCCAAACAATAGACCTCCCCTCTAGCGGTCCGGAGAAAGGTCGGATCGGGATGATTTTCACACCATTCGAAAGCCCTTGAAACGGTGAGAAAAAAAATCTGCATTTCCGTGGGTTTTGCTCCTAAATTTACTGAATTGAGATGACTATATTGAAAACAAAAGTGATAGTTTGCTTGCCTTTTTCGAGCTTTTGAGAGCTTTCGATAGATACCTAAATCGTCAAAATCCGAAATGATTGCGGGCCGCTAGAGGGGGTCAAGTTTTTTGGGAAACCGTGCATTTAGTATAACTTGATACGTAGCGAAGCAAGAATATGTCAATTTACCCCAAGCAGCGAGTGCCAGAACGAATATAGCCAATGGACCAACGTCGGTTGGGCCTGCCAAATCGCGCTTCCCGGGAAAAATAAAAGCGATCTTTTATGGACGATAAAATTCTAAAAAAAATTTTAAATCGATTGAGAAAAATTTGCATGGCCAGACCAGGTTTCTTTCCCTTACCATCGACAATGTTGTGCTAAAGGCCGTAAACGTTAGGCTGCAGCTCGTAAAAAGCAGTAATAAATGACGAAAAGGACCTAAATACGACCTTCTACTAAATTTTATTTTAGTTTCTAAGTACCTAATTCGACGCGGGAAAATCGTAAAAACAAGAACGTCAAAACGGCGTTGACGACAAGTGCGACATACTGGTTGATTTCCATCAATAAGGCAAGAAGGTTCATTTTCGTCTTATGTTAACAGTAGTATCGTTGTCCTATATAAGGTACCGTCCGAAGCTGACGTTCAGCTAACCAAGAAATCACTTAAAAGTTGTAGTTAGTATCCACACGTTCCTAGCGCTGTCTGCATGTGGAAAAACTCCCGTTTCCGGTAAGCAATCCCGCCAAAAACGACGCCAGACACGACCAATAATTTCTTATGCAATCTAGACGGCACCATAGACCTTCGGATAACAATTAGTGTCATTTATGAGGTCAAAAGCTTTTGGAACGTATCTATATTTTTATTGTTGTTGCTCTTCATTTGCATCTTTATTGTTATATTTTTATGGTGTTGGTACTTTATTGCTAATTTTAATGTCATTCGATCATTTACCAAAACTTTTCAGGCTCTTCTCGGCGTGATGTTCGTAGGTGGTAGCTAAAGGTATCTATTAAAGCCGACTTACTATTTTTCGACTTTCCATACCTAAGCTTTTTAAATATTTACCTACCTTTTGGTACGGCCGACAACGTCTTGTTGATATCCTTGATTCGGGCATCGCAAAGCCCAAAACTGCAGCTAAAGCTCAACGAGTACCTAGCAATTTCGACACTTAACTTACCATCGAAAAACACGCCTAAAAATTTGAAGAACGGCGCAGCGATAGTCTTTAATAAAGTATATCGCGGCCAAGGGGTCTACGGCCGGGTACGACGCATTCAAAATGACGCCTAGGGAGTGTAAGTAGTTATTTTTAATGCGCGTACATAGCTCCATCGCTGCCGGGGATATGGGAATGGCGAGGAAGGCAAAGATGTTGATGGCAATGCACGGAAAGGCTTCCAAGACGATGGGAAAAGCTGACTAAACTCAAAATAGAATTTTTAAGGCGAAGCTTCGGACCTGGACAAGCAGGGCTCGGAAAAGGTCGCGTTGCATGCGGCGCGTTTTGGTGCTGATATTTGAGGAAATGGACGCTTCTAGGCTTCGCCGAATTCTGTAAACTTTTAAGGTTACGCTCCTTGATTTACCCAAAGGTACAGTAGGCCATGATGAAGATATAGGTGCATAATAGCCCGATACAAGTCAAACCTATTAAGACCGAGGTCAGGTGATACTTTTCCTGGCCATCATCAGTGATGCACTAAAGTTTTTAGTGTAATTTTTTAGACTATTAGTGTTAATTTTTTTCGTGTAGGGCGATGTGACGTCATTTCTATAAGCTCTTTCCATAGACTTACTATGTAAAAATTTCCCTGCATCGCTAAATTATCCACCGAAATCCCGGACACTTCCATTAAATGCTCTCGAAGGTATTCCCTTAAAAAATCATTGATTTCGCGACTTAGTAAGATTATACTTTTGATTATTAAAATGATAAGCCGACAGCCAAAATGCCATAAACCAGACCAGAGCATTAGCTAGGACGATGCTAAAATATAAGGAATGACCAAATAACCAAGCTTACCAAGCTGTGACCACCACTTGACGGCCCGTAAAATATACCAAAAGTTCGTTTTTTGCAAGCGTTGCATAGCGATACACAAATTGCAAGACCAACGCCATACTAATTGTCTAAAAGCCGACTTGTAACAATTTCCTTCTACGAATCCAGACCCCCATAGTTTGCATGCCATATCGCGTAGCCCCAGTGCGCCAGGTCGGGGTGGAACCGCAGCTCACCGACCGGGTAGAAGACGAAGGCATGCCTGTATAGCGTAACCATCTGAAAAGTGTTTTTTTTTTAGTTCCGCGTGGATCTCGGCTAACAAGGAGCGGTTTGTAGGTGATTTTTGGGATTATGCTAAGTGAAGTAGCCCATTCGCTAGAGCTTCAAATTCTGACCAAGCACCTTCTTTGAAAAATTGCGGAACGACAACGATCTTCAAAATGCTCAAATTCGGCGCTTCGATTTTTTTGTTGGAAAACCCTAGGCGTTCAGCGATTTTTGAAACATCGGATTTATTCAGAGTTTCAAGTTCTATCGAATGAGCCATGTCACATCACAAACTTCCGAGATAATCTAAGAACCATCGATTGTAAAACTCACCGGGACGAGAAGCATATTGATGAATGTGAAATTCAGGCCGCAGATAGTGAAAAGGAGCATTAGATAGCGATATGGGCCTAAATTACGAGTTTTTGAACACTAGATTTTAGAATTTTTGAGGTTTTTTTTTCAGTGAGTTTGTTATAAATTGAAACTTCTTTTCAAAAATTTAGCAAAAAAAGGATTCAACGAGTATATGCCAACCAAATTCTGGACGTGAGTGTCGGCAAATTAAATATAACAATAATGTGCCGGAAGTCAACGCAGTTAGGCTTATCGTCAAGATGATGATGTCGATGATGCTCGGCATCGCCTCAAAAATTATATTTCTGTAAATCAGTGGCTTCAATAAAAATGTGTCAATGAGCCGCGTAATTACAAAAAAAAGGCATCAGAATAACATCCGCTGTCTTGTTGATTTTAAATTGGGATTTAATTTTAAATAAATTGCGAGGCCCATAATTTTACAAAAATTTTCAAAATTCCAACATTTGAGATAAGTAGCTTATTTTATAGAAAATTTTTTTCTGAACAAGATGCATTATCTGGTTTTGTTTAAAACGTATTCCGAAGCCATTTATGACTATCGAAAGTGGCCAATTTTGGGCTGTTTTGAGTTTTAAATCGTTCATAACTTTCGAGAAATGGCGGTTCCACAAAAACGGTTGCCATATTCGGAATCAGCGTAAAATTCTGCACAAGATAGGCTTGGTCCCGTGCCAAAGTCCCGACGACACTCAAAAACGTCTCCTTGTAAGAGTGAGACCAACACAAAGTGTGGTGCTAGAAACCAAAAACTACACCTCAAAGGTTTGCAAAAGAACCAGCCAACCACTACTTCCCGATTCGCACGCCAATTTGTGACCCCAACCTTTGTAGATCTTATGTTAATTGTGCTTTTTGCGCTTTTTTACGCAAAAATGCTGATAACTGGATGTGAGTTTTGTTATAGTGTGACTCTTAATTTTCTATGCTGTAGTTTGTATTTAGTATTTTTTTAGTTTTCGTAAGGTGGTTGCCCAGATCGAGATGTCTTTGGGGGGAATACATACGATGATTCAGATCCGGATCGTATGTAAATATTTCACATAGAGTTCTTTCTATCCGGCGATACACCTAACATATACACAACACAACACAACACACAGCTTTATCAGTTTAAGTTGGTTACGGCCATCCATTTATATCCTATCCTATAAGCGAGAAAAGTATGTCTGTTTTCTGTTCAGCCGATTTCTCGGCCGTCAGGCCGAATTTCCGGCTGATTTTTGGCATGGAGGTAGTGAAACACATTTGTCAGTGACGCATTTTTTTGTTTCGCGAAATTCCTTTATTGGACAATTTTACAAGCAAGATAGTGAAAAACCCTTAACATTTTGGCCAAAAAATGGTATGTCCGGAGGTTTTCTCGGCCGGTAAGAGGAGTTGGGCTCGGATTTTTAGGGGGTGAGTGGTGAAAGCAATTCTCCCGATACTATTTTTTGGATTTTGTGAAATTACTTAAAATAAAGTTTTTATGAGCAATTTACTAAAAGGCCCTTAACAAAATGGGCCAACGGCCGTGGTGTCCGGGTCATAACTCGAAGCCCAGATGGAATTTTGGTCTGTAATTTGGCCCACTTATGTATTCGATAGTGGGGATTACGCGCATCTTATTATTTTTGCAAATTTTTGCCGCACTCAGATTCAAAAAGAAAATTTTGTAAAGTTACCAGAAGTTCTCCCTCCCGGGGTGAGGCCCGCCCCCAGGACAGAAGAGGGCTTTCCCGCCACGCATCGCCATCGCCCGGTGGTGTAGCGGATTGACGCCCGGTCTAACAAGCGCGTGGTCCGGGGTTCGAATCCGCGCCGAATTTAACTTTTTGCTTTTTGAGATTTCAACAACAAACCATATTGCTAGGCCCCCGGTGTGCGAGTTTTAGGCCTGGCCCTCGCTCTAGCGCCGCAGGCCAAAGAAAACGTACTTGGCCCAGGCACTGGCGCCGCAGGCCAACGATGGGCCCTAGAGATGTTTTTATTCAGATACGACTAACCCGGAAATTCAACTAAGTCGATTCGGCTCATTCATATTCAAATAAGCATTCTTTAATCGATTACGGACATCCGAATCTGAATAAGGAATCCGTAATTCGACTAAGCTTAGTTGAATTAGTCGAATCTTAGCCGAATAAGTTCAGTCCTGACTTTGCTTTGCTAAAATATGGCAAAGCTAGATTTCCATCAACAGAATTTCCGGGTATTTCCATTTTTTCATAGCAATTCCTCGTCAAAATCCTCATTAGCATGTTATTCGACTAAACTCGGCTAATTCGACTAAAACGCGCCTATCTGAATAAGATTTTGCTGATTTGGTTAAGCTAATCGGAATTGAATAAGGAAATTTGGCATTCGGCGAACCTTAGTGCGAGAACGTTAGTTGCTTGCATATCTTAGTTGAATAATAACATCTCTAACCAGCCGATTACAGTCGCTTCGCGACTGTAATCGACTGGCCTTCGGGCTACCCTCGATGTTATACACCACCACATTACACCTCTACCTTCATCAATAGCCACGCTGCTCGCTTCAGATACCTTCTATGGCCAAACCCCTGCAAAAACTTAGCTACCTAAACTACCACACCTTCCGGATGGCTTCCCATACCCCCCGATAGCCGAAATCCCGTTTAAAAACTACCTAAATACCTTCCTGATGGCTTCAGATACCTTTCCTAGCCGAGATCCCCTTCAAAAACTACCTAAATACCTGTCTGATGGCTTTAGATACTTCCCCTAGCCGAAATCCCCTTAAAAACTACGTCGATACCTTCTGATGGCTTTAGATACTTCCCTAGCCGAAACCTACATGTCACACTCCACCACATCCTTTCCCACTTCCATCAATACCCCCGATAGCCGAAATCCCGTTCAAAAACTACCTAAATACCTTCCTGATGGCTTCAGATACCCCCCATGGCTGAAATCCCCTTCAAAAACTACCTAAATACCTTCCTGATGGCTTCAGATACCCCCCATGGCTGAAATCCCGTTCAAAAACTACCTAAATACCTTCCTGATGGCTTCAGATACCCCCCATGGCTGAAATCCCTTCAAAAACTACCTAAATACCTTCCTGATGGCTTCAGATACCCCCATGGCTGAAATCCCCTTCAAAAACTACCTAAATACCTTCCTGATGGCTTCAGATACCCCCCATGGCTGAAATCCCCTTCAAAAACTACCTAAATACCTTCCTGATGGCTTCAGATACCCCCCATGTCTGAAATCCCCTTCAAAAACTACCTAAATACCTTCCTGATGGCTTCAGATACCCCCCATGGCTGAAATCCCCTTCAAAAACTACCTAAATACCTTCCTGATGGCTTCAGATACCCCCATGGCTGAAATCCCCTTCAAAAACTACCTAAATACCTTCCTGATGGCTTCAGATACCCCCCATGGCTGAAATCCCCTTCAAAAACTACCTAAATACCTTCCTGATGGCTTCAGATACCTCCCCTAGCCGAAATCCCCTTCAAAAACAAAAATAACGACCGACCGGATGGATTGAGGGAAAAAAGAAATGAAATTCCCCGTGAAAATTTTCATCCACGAAACGCGCGCGACCTGGCTCACTATGCCCAAAATCACCCCAACCTCCGTCCCCGACCCCTTTTACTAAGGGAAAAACTTTCAAAGTTAATTTTAATAATTTAAATTAAAACTTTTTCATAATTTTTTGATCAGTTTGGGGGTTTCTGACCACGCTCTATCCGAATCCGAAGAGACCTAAGCTCTAGCTCCTTTCCCCTTCGAGTTGAATCCGGGACACGACGGACAGACAGACACCCCTACTTTTTTATTATAGTTGATGGGCCCTTGACCCAGGCTCTCGCGCCGCAGGCCCAATCCCGGAAAAAAAACAGTAACTAGCCCCGCAGGCTCAGAGATTCTAACGCAACGCTGGCTCTGACGCCGCAGGCCAAAGAAAAGGTCCTTGACTTACGCTTGCGCGCCGCAGGCTAAATCCGAGCGAAAAATCAGTAGCTAGCGCCGCAGGCAAATGAATGGTTCCTTGAGTCAGGCTCTTGCGCCGCAGGCTTCAATAAAAGGAAAGGGAATTCCTGATTCCTAGACGGGGTCCAGTGGAAGGGCCGCGAAGCGGTCTTTTTCCACTGGTATATATATATTATACCTATAAGCGAGAAAAGTATGTCTGTTTTCTGTTCAGCCGATTTCTCGGCCGCCAGGCCGAATTTCCGGCTGATTTTTGGCATGGAGGTAGAGAAACATATTTGTCAGTGACGCATTTTTTTGTTTTGCGAAATTTCTTCATTTAACGATTTTACAACAAAAATAGTGAAAAATCCTTAACATTTCGCTGAAAAAAAGGTATGTCCGGAGGTTTTCTCGGCGGTCAAACGGAATTGGGCTCTAATTTTTGGAGGGCAGGTGGTAAATACAATTCCCCCGATACTATTTTTTGGATTTTGCGAAATTCTTTAACATTGCTATTTTGTAAGCATTTTTCTAAGAACTCCTTAACAAAATGGGCCAAGAGCCGTGGTGGCCGGGCTATAACTCGAAGCTTTGATGGAATTTCGGTCTGTCATTTGGAACACTTATGTATTCGATGGTGGGGATCATGCGCAGGTTGTTAGTTTTTGGAAATATTGTAATTTCGTGGCATAAAACGCAAATTTGTAAAATTGCTTTTTTCCTGCTCCTCAAGGTCAAAAGTGGGTAATTGACAGGCTGGAAAGATAGAGCAGAATGTGCTAAATCTTTCCCTTTTTAAATTTTTAAATTTGGTTGAATTTCCGGGGCGATAGAGCCGTTTTTGTTTCGGAGAGGGCCGCCCCTTTGGGGCGCCTGGGGAGTACCCCTCTGTGTCCCCAGCCCGTCCCGACTCGCCCCCCACCTAACCCACTCCCAGGTGATAACCCCCAAGGTTTCAAAGCGCTGCCGGGTGGCTGGCCGAAAGGTTAACACTGAACAGCCACCTTCCTAGAGCGCCCCAGCGATGGGTGACGAATTTCTGGCCGATACGCTCAAGGGGGAGTCGTCCTCCGATGGCCATACAAATTTAAACGCTCGCTCCCTTGGGACGCCAAGGGGTTCAGCTAGCCTGTTGCTGGACAAGCCAGACCCGGAAGGGATGGTTCGGCCTGACGGTCGTAATGTCGGTCCTGTTGGCACCAGTACCGATCTGCCGGACCCGGTAAGGGTGTCGGAAACAGCTGAGCCTCAGCAGGGTACGAAGAAGAGAGGGCCTGCCAATTGGACCCGAAGAGGTAGCAATACCGAGGTTCAATTGTCCGGGCGAGTAGCGGCACCCTCCAGCTGTTTTCCGGGACAACACCTCGCGGCCTATCCTCAAACACCGCGGCATCCTATGCAGATCGTGAAAATGCCTTCGATGCCGAATGCCAGCAGTAACTCGACCGGTACGCTCCATACGGGAAAGAAGCTGTCTGACTCGGGATTTTTCGTTCCGAACCTGTGGCAAACGCTGGGCCCTGATTCTTCGAAGCTTTGGGTGCCTCGACAGCAGATAGAACCCGCGCCTGTTCTAAAACCTGAGCCTGTACAAATACAGAGAAGGAAGGAAAAGATTAGTCGCGCGGAACGTGTACAACTGAGGTTGGAATACGACCAAAGTTTACAGCGGACCCCGGCCGATCCTGTACTTGCTCAAGGTCCTGTCGAGGTGCCTGAGGTTTTGTTGAGTGAGACTCCGAGTTCACGCGATAAACGGAAGCGAAAGTCTGACGCGGAATGCGAAACGGAACCGCGAGTCGGAGCAACCCCGGAGGAGCATGAATTCCACCTCGCGACAAGGCGTGCGAAACGCTTGCCTAGCTCCCCGGGAACTCCTGATCAATCGCAACTCCGATCGCAATCCGTAGTGGATCTAGCCAACGTTACGCCCACGTCGCACTTGAACTCGCAGAGGAAAGCCGAGGCAGCCCGTAAACGAGCTCAACGGGCCAGGGAAACTCCTGAGGGTTACGAAAATCGCCTCGAAAAAATGCGTAATGCGAAACGCCAACGCGACCCTCATTCGAGTAATGATGAAATATCAACCCTGAGCCCCACGAATCGTTTTGGTGCCGTCACGCTGACTTCGAGTCAAAGGGCACTGCGAGACTCAGCCAGTGCCCGGATGAGGATGCTACGTGCAAATGAAAGCCCAGCTGAGCAAGCGGCACGGCGAACCAAGGACCTCTACTCTAAAAGGTTGCAGGAGTCTCGGTTGAGCACAAGTGAACGTGAAAATCAGAATCTCGCTCGGGCTGCGCGTGTAGCGGCAAGGCGCTCCAGAGAATCGCCTTCGCGGCGCTCGGAGCGTCTCAGTCGAGATGCGATTTCCACGGGAAGTTCACGACACCGAGAATCCTCATCCCAAAGAGGATTGCGTCTGGCGGCAAATGCTATTCGGACCGCGGCACACCGGCAGCAACGGCGCCATACGGCTGCTGCGCGTGCAGGTGCTGCTCGGAATCCGGATGCATTTCCCCCCATCCACTATCTTGGCAAGCCGGACATACCTTGCAGCTGCTGTGGCGCATTGCATTACGCAGTCGAAACGAAATCCTCGAGCGGCAGTTTCCATTCGTGTTGTGGCCATGGCAAGATTGCTATTTCGTTGTTCGACAATTTCCCCCAGGAATTGGAAGATCTTTACAAAGGGGATACTCGAGAATCGAAAGATTTTCGGGCGAACATTCGAAATTACAATAGCGGTCTAGCTATGGCTTCAATGACGGCCCAAATGGATGCTCCGCCCGGAAGAGGTCCACGGCCTTATCGGATCCATGGAGCAGTGTACCATTTGGTCGGCCCTATGAGACCACAGCCTGGAGAGCAAGCCCAATATGCCCAGATCTATATAATGGACACCGAGCAAGCGGCCAACGAGCTAGCCGGTCGTGCCATCAATCGGCACTGCGATCAGGGCCTCTTTGCCAACCTCCATCTCCTCTTGCAAAACGTCAATATCTATGTACAATCATTGATGATGATGGCAGAGGTGTCAAAGGAGGAATCTGATCAAGCAGCTGCCGATGGGCGGGAAGCTCTCTCAGCGCAGTTGGTCTTTCGAACAGATAAAAGGGACGACCAAAGACGGTTCAATGCGCCTACATCCAATGAGATTGCCGTTGTTTACGTTGGTGACGATGAGTCGATACCCGGCGAGCGCGTGTTCTATATTCACGAGCGAGACGGCGGCCTCAGGCAGATCCACTACTTGCAGAAAGAGTGCGAACCACTCTGTTATCCTCTCTTCTTCCCTCGGGGTGGAGAGGGGTGGCACCCTAACATTCCGAAGCAAGTGGGAAATGCTGGCCGTCGTGGTAACTCTGACGATGACGAACCGGCTATTGCCGATGACGGTCCGCCGAACCGGGTATCACAAAGAGAATATTTCGCCTATAATATGTTCGTCAGGCAAGGCTTCAATCCCATCCACCACGGCGGCAAGCTTTGCCAACAATATTACGTGGATGCCTTCGCCAAGACTGAGCAGAATAGGCTTAATTATTATCTGACTCATCAGCGGGAACTTCGGCTGGATACGGTCCGTGGCCTCACCGATCACATGAATTCTCATGGTCAAGGTCCTGCAGGCAGAAAGATTATTTTGGGCGCCGGTCATCAAGGCAGTGGTCGAAATTCAGTCGGACACTATCAGGATTCAGTGGCCATTATGACCAAGTACGGAAAGCCAGATCTCTTTTTGACCATCACTTGCAATCCGAACTGGCTGTGATCAGGGCCCACATTTTTGAACTGGCAAATAGCCGGCCAAGATCATTGGGGGGTCAAGCGGTTAGGGGGGAACAAGTTAGGCGCCCGAAGAAAAGATAGGTAACGCAAAGTAGAGGGGTTTCTTGATTTTGCAGTTAGCAAATAGACGGACTGGCTGGCGGTGGTCACTGCCGCTCCACCATCCCCCACTTGACCCCCCCCTTCCCCCTATTTGTGGAACATTCATTTTTAGAGGGAAATGACGTCGGCTGCGGGCGGAAACGATCAGCATCGGAATTTTGGGAGGGCAGGCAGACTAGCAGGGGCTCTTTAGGGAACGGCTCGACCATTGAGAAGCTAGATTGGCTAGCAGAGATATTTGGGGAAAGGAAAGGTCGCTTGTGGAGCCGTGCAAGATAGCAGAGATTAGCCTCTGATGGAGGGGAGCCTCGGAGGGTGAGCAAGGTAGCAGAGATACTTTGGGAGCCTGTGAGGGTCAGCAAGCTTGCAGAGATATTTGGGAGCATCTGCTTGATTTTGAAGCCTGTGGCAGGCTAGCATGGGTCCTTTGGGAGTCTGAGATGGCAGAGGCAACCTAGCCAAGGTTCTTAGCGAAACACTTGTGTCAGCATGGTTGGTGGCGCTGGTGGGCAGAAATCATTTGCGGAATCCAAATAATCCCCCCGATTTCAGTTCATCGAGGCCAAGGTGAAAGAGGTCTTCTCGGTGCTGCAGGCCGCCTACCAGAAGCGCGGATCGCCGCCAAAATGCGGATACTGTAGTCACTCTTTTGAGTGCCGCTCGCAGAACACCTCGCGTCAAGGAGATGATGGTGGGATGATGCAGATGGGAGGCGGAAACGGGATGCAGATGGGCGGGGGAAGACGTCCGCAGCCTCACGAACAGTGCAAGTGAGTTCTGAGAGAGCGAGAGAGACCGAGAGAGAGAGAAAGAGAAATAGAGAGAGAGCGCGCGAGAGAGAGAGAGAGAGAGGGAAAGAGACCGAGATAGAGCTAGAAAGACTGTATTAAATCCGAAATTCCAGAACCAAGGAAATTCGCCCCATTGACGCCGACTGCGACGACCAGAAGGCGTGCTCGATGACGCAGGTTGACGGTGGATGCCCAACCCCAGTGTTCCTCCACAAAGACCACATGGACAAGATCAACGAAATGATGATGGACGGGGACCACGAGGTGTGGCAAAATCCACGTCAAAAATCGTACAAAATCTAGGGAGCCCTGAACATGGTGCACTCGATGAGCAACAACAACAACGGCATGGGATCGGACTACTTCTCCGGCATTGACGATGACGATGCAATGGAAATGGAGATGGGAATGGGCAGGAAGAAGCGGCAGAGCGGCTTCTACAATGATGACGATTATTCCCCGTATATGGGACCATCGCAGAGCGGACAGAGAATGCACGGTAGGGTTCACAAGACGTTGTCAACGGTATCCAAACGGAATCACGATTTCTACCTTAATTTTTCAGGGAACGGACCGTGGACCGCGCAAGACGCGTGGACCGGCAGCTCGCAAAGCCGGAACCCATTCCAGCAGTGGCGCCAACAGCAAGGAGGCCAGGGGATGGACTCGCAGTTTGTGGGGCGTCAACAGCGACAGGGTGGTTATAGAGAATATGGTGGACAGTCACGAATGTCCGGAATGTCCGGAATGTACCGCGATGACTCTGGAATGATGGGTGGACGCGGTGGATTTGGCGGATTTGGCGGTGATGATCAGATGATGGGAGGTAGACGAGGAGGACCTGGAGGACCAGGAGGACGAGGCGGATACGGGCCGGATTCTGGAGATCGACGTGGAGGTTTCGGCCCCAATTCTGGAGATCAACGTGGCCCAGAAGGCCCAGGAGGACGAGGTGGATATGGACCTGATGATGGCGATCGCCGTCGACCAGGAGGACGAGGTGGATACGGACCCGATTCTGGAGATCGACGTGGACCTGGAGGACCGGGAGGACGAGGCGGATACGGACCCGATTCCGGAGAACGACACGGTCCTGGAGGTCGCGATGGCCGCGGACGCGAAGATGACCGTCGGGGCGGACACGGCCGCTTTGGCCCCGATTCTGACGAACGACGTGGCGGACCTGGAGGTCGTGGTGGAAGGTTCGGCCCGGATTCTGATGAAGGACGCGGACGTGGTGGACACGGACGCTACGGACCTGATGATGATGATCGTCGGGGACGCGGAGGACACCACGGTGGATCTGATGAGCGACAGGGAGGCCGAGGTGGCGATCGTCGTTACAACGACGAGCCGATGGGACGACGTGGTGGACGTGGAGGTGATTCCGAGGATTCGGAAGAGCGAGGACACGGACGCGGAGGAGATGACCGACGAGATGGAGGCGGTCGATTCGGGCCAGATTCGCGGGAACGACGGGGTGGGCGGTCTGATGAAAGGCAGGGAGGACGCGGTGGGAGCCCGTGGGATCAGGTGAGCCCCTCGTTGAAGCCAGTCAGGCTGAAGTTTTTAGGATCGTCAATTTGACGACAGACGTCGTGGACGTGGTGGACCTGGAATGCCACCACCACCCCCACCTCAACCTCGCGAGCAAGATGGTGGTATGGACCACAGGAGGGGCAAGGCAGAGACCCTAGCCCAGCTTTTGCACGGAACGAACTGCGTCAGGTAGCGCTAAAATCGCTAAGATGAACACCAAATACTTTCCAGCACTGGCAAAGACTGTTTGTGCTGCTGTGGAGGGTATATCCCCGATGCAGCCTCGGGTAACTGCACCGATATTCGCCGTCGCATCCTTGGAATTGATGGCCTCATGGACTTTGCGCTTCAATGTAAGTCTTCAAAAGCTTATAAGGATCGAAATGTCGCTATCATAATGCCGAAAATCGTAGTGCCGAAATTCGTAATTTTGAAATGCCATAATGTCGAAATCCAGAATGCCGATATTTTTTTGCTCAGAATTCCGGGAAATTTGCTCATGTAAATTTCGATATTTTGCAATTTCGACATTATGACATTCGACGCTATGAAGTTCGACATTGTGATTTCGACATTTTGAATCAGGAAATTGACACCATTTTTACACAGTTTTCTACCATTCCTCGGCTTCCAATATTCACAAGCTTCTATTAAAAAACAAAAAAATATGAATTTTTATGAATTGCTTACGATGGGTTTTTATTAAATGAACGATTTCAACGAAAATTTCACCAGTTTAGAAACTTTTCAGATTTTCTAGTTAGTTTTTTAGTTTTTAGTTATTTTCCATGGCTATCGAAAATAGCCAAATGGAATCAAAAACCCTATTTAAATGCTTGCTAGAAGTATCTGGGCAAATATGAAAAATATGGTCCCCGCAACGATGCGGAATACCCGAAAGTATTCCTAAACTACAAAAATTTCAGCCACAACCGTATCCAGCCTCGACGACGACTCAACCACCCAGGATTCCATGTATTGAATGAACAATGTACGGCAAAAGATTTATTGACCCATGAATATGTGATAACGGGACCAGAGAAAAATAAAATAAAAATTAACATTACGAAAGGGACAAGGCAATGGGCGGGTGGCAGTGAATGGGAAAAACAAATGGGTGCTTTTGCATTATCGGGGGGCAGAGCAAGCACATTAAAAAAATACAGGGTGTCCCAAAAAAACGACCCATCTGGCATTTCGCCGCCTTCCATCCAATCGGTCCCAAAATTGGACGAGAGCTGTAGCAGACGCTAAATAACTGCAATCCTGACTTTTAGCCCAATAGCTAAGGTAGTTCTCGAGTTATAACAAAAAAACTGCTTTTCCAGGAATTCTGAACAGTTTTTGGCTATCTTTTTGGACTTTACATCAATTTGCATCGACTTCCGGGTGCGAATCCCTAATTTTGCTTAAGATCTTGGGTAATTTTGCGTTACAAAAATCGCTTAAATCGACAATTATCTGATTAATTTTGGCCCGGAAAAAATTTATTAAGATCAAGATGGCCAACCGAATCATTTTCGCTTAATGTTTAGCGGGTCTAATTCCACGGAAACCGTATGAAAAATGAAAAATAAAGTTTATTTTTGTTATAACTCGAGAACGACTGTAGCTACAAGGCTATAAGTCAGGATTGTTGTTATTTAGGGTATGATACACCCCTGGTCAAAATTTGGGGCCGATTGGATGTAACACGGCGAAATGCCAGATGGTTCGTTTTTTTGGGACACCCTGTATATCGCTTGGAATGAGCAGGTTAGTGCACCGGGGAGAAAAGTGAAAAAAAATTGTATGGTAGTTTACCCTGCGGCAAAGCGCACAATTTGAAAAAGGATTCCCGAAAAATGGAACAATTGAAATTATCAAATTTAGATTAACAAAAATTGAAACAAATTGGACAATTTGTAGGAAAATTTTAGGTTTACTGAACTGGTACTGGGCTATTAGCCGGTGGGGAGCGGGGCTTCAGTTTACTGCAAACAATGATCACCCCCGATAACAGTCCAGTACCATTTTTTTTGAATAATCGATCTACCCAAAAACGGAGCAACCCGCTCGATAAGGGAATGAAGGCCTTTAGGGGTTTGGGAAAAAGGAAATCACCTTTTTAATCACTTTAAAATAAAGCAGAGATCGGGAGGAAGCATCCATAAAGTAATACAAAATTTAACAGCTAGGAATTTCATGTGGATCTGGCTTAATTTACGTCGACTTTTTCGACTTCTCGAATTTTCTTTGGCTATTCCCGCGGCACCGTCTCGGCTTGAGGATCAGCTCCGTCGGCTTGGTTGGCGTTTGCGTGGGAGCGGCGGGCGACTTCTAGCAGTTGGGCGGCTGTGTCGCGACCCGTTTCCTTGACAAGCGCTGAGAGCTGGGAGTGCGGCTTCTTGAGGAGCTCATACGGGTGCGCGAATTCGATCAGACGCCCGTCCTTCAGCACCTGGAAATGATGATGTTAGTAAGAAAGCTCATCGCGGAACATTGCAGCGCGAAGCTTATGCTTGGGCTTAGGCTTAAGGGTAGGCCTAAGATTGGGATAGGGCTTAGATATAGGCTTAGGCTTGGCTTAGGCCTAGGCTCAGGAAAATATTTTGCATTAGCAAAACCCACCATCACCCGGTCCGAGTCCATGATCGTGTGCAGTCGGTGGGCGATTGTCAGCACCGTGCTGTTGGCGAACTGACGGCGGATCGTCTTTTGGATCAACTCATCGGTACTAAAATAGTTTGTTTTGCTCCCTAATTAAAATCATACTGTGGATCAACATTGGCCGTGGCCTCGTCGATGACGAGGATCTTCGAATTGCGTAGGAGCGCTCGGGCCAGGCAGAAGAGCTGCCGTTGTCCGACCGAAAAAGTTGGCGCCGCCCTCTTGGACCTCAGCGAGTAGGGTACCGGACAGCTCGGAGACGGCCTCCTAAAAGTGATTAAACTCCATTACCCCTGAATTTACACCTTCAGCTCGACTTGGTCAAGTGCCGTCCATAATGCCTCGTCGGAGTACTCGTTGAACGGGTCGAGGTTCCGCCGCACAGTACCGACGAACAGGACAGGTTCCTGCAACCGTTTTTTGTCTCTCAACTTTATAGTCCCCTTAAAGTTCGCTTTCAACCGGGAAAACTCCAAAGCCCGTCAGTCATAATAGGAAAGCCGAAATACCGAAAGATAAAATCCCGACAACGGAAATCCGGATAGGCCAGAATCCCTACAGGCCAAGGTCTCAAGTCTTGTCGGTATTTTGTCTAGATTGTGCCTGTCGGGATGATTGTCGAGATTATTGATTTCAGGAGTAAAGGCTGTCGGGATTTTTGCTGTCGGCATTATCGCGGGCTGTCGGGTTTATGGCTGTCGAAATTGGCGCCGCGGGATTTCGACTGTCGGGATTTTGGGATGTCGGGTTTCTGCTCGTCGGCATTCTGTCGAGATTATGTCTGTCGGGATTTTAACAAAACCCCTTTCCACGAACCTGCGGAATGATGGCGAGATGCGAGCGCAAATCGCGTAGCTGCAAGCAGTTGATGTCGACGCCGTCGATGAAGATTCGGCCTGGCAATGAAAATCAGCTGAATGACTACCGAAGTCTGACACACCTGTCGAAGCCTTGTTCATGCGGAAGAGGGCCTTGAGGAGTGAAGATTTGCCGGCCCCCGTCCGGCCGACGACACCAACTTTCTGGTTGCCATCAATATTGGCAGTGATTTCGCGCAGGGCCAACGAGTCGTCGTATCGTAGGGAAAAGTTGTCGAAGCGGATCCCACCCTTCGACGGCCATCCGGATGGGGCCTAAAGCACAAGTTAGTCAAGAGGAGAAGAAAGACGCAGTACCTGGATGTGACCTTTGTCGAGGTGTTCTGATGGCAGCGCGCACATGTTCAGTATCCGCTCGACGGAGACCATCTAAAAAATGGGTAGCATTGCAACGTTTTCCCGAATCGTACCCCGTTCTGCATTTCTGCCGACTGGCGCATAATCCATGAGAAGAAGCCGGTCAACTGGACGGCGTAGACGAGCATCAGCGCCACTTCGCCGGGCAGGAAATCTCCTGAAAGTGATGAAACGTGTCTAGGAGCTAACAAGGAGTGTCTTTTGGTGTCATCGGCAAAACTATTGAGACCCAGCTCATTCGATAGAGAATTAAATTCTGAACAAGACTGTGTTCTTCATTTTTGCGGAATGGCTGTCCCTGGTTTTATAGAATTAAAAAACCAAGCGCGAAACCTTAACAACTCGCTTCCCAAGCACCAATGGATGGGCGTCGCCGGCAGTTTTTTAATGTTATAAAATCAGGGGCAGCCATTCCGCAAAAATGAACAACAAAGTCTTGTTCAGAATTCAATTCTCTATCGAATGAGCTGGGTCTCGAATCGTTTTGCCGATGACACCAAAAGGACACTCCTTGTAAGCCTAAGCTAAGCCTAAGCTGCTTCCAAGCTAGCCTAGCTAAGCCTAAGCTAAGCCTAGCCTAAGCTAAGCCTAAGCTGCAGCCTAAGCTAAGCCTAAGCTAAGCCCAAGCTAAGCCTGCTGCTAAGCCCAAGCTAAAGCCTGCTTGCCTAAGCTAAGCCTAGCTGCCCAAGCTGCCTGCTGCTCAAGCCAAGCCCACAAGCCTGCCTGCTAAGCCAGCCTAAGCTAAGCCTGCCTAAGCCAAGCCTAAGCTAAGCCTAAGCTAAGCCTAAGCTAAGCCTGCTCTTAGCTAAGGCTAAGCTAAGCCTAGCTAAGCCTAAGCTAAGCCTAGCTAAGCCTAAGCCAAGCCTAAGCTAAGCCCAAGCCTAAGCTAAGCCTGCTAAGCCTAAGCTAAGCCTAAGCTAAGCCCAACGAAACCTAAGCAAGGCTAAGCCTAAGCCTATGCCTGAACAAGAAAGTGCTTACCGGACGCAAAGGCACAAGCAAACGCCACAAAAGAGACGAATCCCGCGACAATCCAGTCGATTTGCACGGCGAACCACCGGGATGTCGTCAACGAGAGCGAGAAGGCCGCCGAATTCATGTTCATCTGAAAAGACGTCTAAAAAAATGCAGAATTGCTACTTTGTCATGGTAGTCCTGTTCGATTTTGTCGCGCTTCCCGAACGCCCGCACCGTCATCAAGCCGTTCATCATTGCCGAGATGTGGGTATAAAGTGGGGAACGAGCTGAGGAAAGTTGTAACGACAACAAAAAACGTACAAACAGCCTCGAGTCGTTTGACATCCCGGGAAGTGGATAGGTAGATTGAGCGGAGCACTATGAAGACGAGTCCGAGTGGAAGGCAGAGCAGAATGACTCTTGGATTGGCCAGGAAAATGACTCCGACAGTGCCGAGAACGCCCAGCATACCCTGGAAAGTGCGCATCAAAAGATCAATAAAGACTATAAAAATCCTGTATTAAAAAGGTAAGTACCGAGCTAAAAAACCAACCAGAACGAACTCGAAAAACACAAATGCCAATGACTCGTCCATCGTGTGCATGTCCTTCGAGAATCGATTCAAAACCTAAAAACATCCATAGAATAGAGTGGAGCAAGTCGGGTTTGCGGATTTTTCCGGGAAAATCTCTCTCTCTCTCTCTCTATCTCTCGCTCTCTCTATCTATCTCTCTCTATCTCTCTCGCCTCTCGCTCTTTCTGTCCCTCTAACGCACTCTCTCTCCCTCTCTCTCTTTCTATCTATCCCTCTCTCTCTCTGTCCCTCTATCTCTCGCTATCTCCCCTCTCACACTCTCTCTCGTCTCGCCCTCTCTCACTCTCTCTCTCTCTTCTCGTCCACTCTCTCCAATTCGCGAAATCCGATTTTCAAAATTCTCATCAGAATTTGGCTAAAACTCACTCTCCCGACCGGATTTTTGTCAAAGAACTCGGGCTCCGTGTTGACGACTGCGTGGAACATTTCGGCGTGCAGATTTCGTGAGGCCAACGTTTCCAGATACCGCAACCAGATGCACCTAAATTTTAGGTTCTAAAACGAGTTAAGCCAATTAGCCGGGATCAAAAACCCGTCAGTCGATTCCGGCCAATTTTTTTTTAGAGCTCGTTTTTCCTTATCCAAAAACAGGCATGCATAAGGCTCTAGGTACGGAACAACGTCACGGAGGCGTGCGCGCAAATGCACACTAACACACAAAAATCTGGTTTTTATAGATCTATCATGATGTAGAATCCCTACCTGATGAGCGATGCGATGGAGACGAGGACGGAGGCGACCGCGAAAACCCACAGGAACATGTCCAGACTGACGTCCATTTGAAGCCCGAACAGCTTGACACGGTCCTAGAAAAAGCCGTTGCACGGCCCGAAAATATACCGTAAACCCCGCCGGCACGTCATCGATGTTGGTGCTGTTGCCCGCGGCCCTCATCGCCCGCTCAGCCGCGTTGGTCCAGAGGTTCAACCAGTAATCGGTCAGGTTGAAGACGGCTTGAGAGACGATGGTGAACACGAGGGCCGGTAGGAGTGAGCAGAGACCCATCGCCTTGATGTAGCGCCAGTAGGTGGACCTGGCAAAGGATAGCTTGGTGTAGCTGAACTTACCAGGGTACCGATCCCTCAGCACGGTCCTCCTCTTCCCTCTTCGGCGGCTTCCATTTCGCGGTCTTTCTCGTGGGGTTGATTGGCTAAAACAACGACTATTCGGCACTGGACTGTTAGCGGGGGTACTAAGCTTTATTTTCCGGCGATACCTGTATAAAAAAATTTAAAATGCTTGAAATTGAAATTTTTGACGAATTTTGATCAATCTCAAAAATGTTTGAAAAAACTATGTGTTTTATGAGTATTTTTATATTTAAAAACAACGTTGCTAAAATGGTGCTAACATGCGCTATATTTACCTATGGGATACGTACGGGCTCACGGGAAAAATTTTGTTTCCACACCGCTAAACCCCTCCCCCCTCGTTAACAGACCAGTACCGGATGTTCAATCCACGGAAAGCACTTACCAATTCCCTCAAAAACCTCATCTACAGCATCGTCCATCTGCTCTTCTGCCGATGCGTCACTAGCCACGCTTTCTGAGCGGCGAGCCGCGTAGGTTTTTGTGGTTTCCTGGAAAACGAGCGTCGGGTGCTTTGGCATTATAGGGGGACCAATTTTTTTCCCGTGCCCGCCTCGATAATGCAAAAGTGTCGACTTGACACGTTCAATGTCATTCAATTGTCAATGGCGGGAAACAATTTCCCCGATCCCCCGCCCTCGATATTGCAAAAAGTACCGACTTGACACATCGTTCGATGTACGAACCTGAATAAGTTGATGGACAAGCTTCGAATTGGATTCTTTCAGCTGCTTCAGAGTGCCTTGGAGCACCACCTCTCCATCGCGCATCAGAAGAATCTCGTTAGCACGGCCGATGAATTGGAGTTGATGGGTGACGAGGATCACGACACGATCGCGGAGGTACTCGCAGATGCATCTAAAAATTATGATTTTCGACGTTGATGTAGTTACTTGTCAAAGATGAAGCGTCCTACAGCAGCATCAACAGCCGACAGCGGGTCGTCGAGCAGGTAGATGTCCGCCTAAGGAAAATGGTACTTTACTGTTAGAGGGGGCTGGGAGACCAGACTTAACAACCCCTGTTTCAAACCGTAAAAAATAAACTTTCCAAAATTTCTAAAATTGTCCGGCTGCCATGAAAAAGGCTCATTTTGTGGTACTGGACTGTTAGCGGGGGGTCTGCGGTGGATAAAATTTCTCAGTAATCCGGATTTCCAGTCATTTCGCATAATTTTCCTTTCGCATACCGCCATTTCGCATAATTGCATTTCGCATAATTTTTATTCCGCATAACGGTGATTTCGCATAACGCTTATTTCGTATAACGCTTATTTCGCATAACGGTGATTTCGCCTAACCGTCATTTCGCATAACGGTCATTTCGCATAATTTTCGCCATTGGCAGCCGATGGTATATACACTCCATGGAAAAACTATAGAACCACCACAGAGCTTGGGTTCTAGGCCAGCCAGGGCCTGGATATTTATACTGGGGGTTTCTTTTGGAACAGGAAACGACTGTGTAAAATTTGAAACAGCAAAGTTTAGTAGAGGTGGTACTTCCAGGAGTTGGGTCGAGGATTTTCATGGAAAAACTATAGAACCACTTTTTGGGCTTCGAATCTCAGACCCTTTTTGAGACTTTTTGTGGGATATTTCGATGGCAACGGGCCAGTATATAACTAAACTATCAGTTTCAGTCGCTATTTCCGGCAGGGCTGCTCCCGGACAAGTTTTGGAAAACGCGAATTTAACAAAGAAATCCACTTTTTCCTCAATAAATTGGCGAAAGAAATTTTGTGCGGAAATCGGCAAATGCGATCTGAAAGAGCTTGAAACGGCGAGCATTTTGGTATACTGTACCTCGGATAATATTGCCTAGGGCCCGAGCTATCGAATGCTAAATGTGCGGCGACAGGGAGTCTTTGTTAAACGGGCCGGGAAATGCATGGCGGGCAGGTAGTCCAGCATTCACCATTCCATACCGCATTATTCACTATAGTTTTGGCCGGGTGTAGTATACCAAAATGCTCGCGTTTCAAGCTCTTTCAGATGACATTTGCTGATTTCCGCACAAAATTTCTTTCGCCAATTTATTGAGGAAAAAGTGGATTTCTTTGTTAAATTCGCGTTTTCCAAAACTTGTCCGGGAGCAGCCCTGCCGGAAATAGCGACTGAAACTGATAGTTTAGTTATATACTGGCCCGTTGCCATCGAAATATCCCACAAAAAGTCTCAAAAAGGGTCTGAAATTCGAAGCCCAAAAAGTGGTTCTATAGTTTTTCCATGAAAATCCTCGACCCAACTCCTGGAAGTACCACCTCTACTAAACTTTGCTGTTTCAAATTTTACACAGTCGTTTCCTGTTCCAAAAGAAACCCCCAGTATAAATATCCAGGCCCTGGCTGGCCTAGAACCCAAGCTCTGTGGTGGTTCTATAGTTTTTCCATGGAGTGTATAACTCTAGCTTACTAATTAGCAATCGATGAAAGACAATCTACCGGCGCGGTTTTTTGCGCCCGTGCAGATATCCCAAGCTTGCTCAAAATCCATCCCCATGAGGTGTACGTCTTTTTTGAGGGACTAGGTCAAAAATCCTACGTTGTAGATAGTATCCATGTGTAAACTAGCAAATCTGGCCGCCAGACTAGGTCAAAAGCATTACATTGATTACAGATGCGGAATCCGCGTAAATGGTAGCTAGTCATTTCGATTGTCTTATACCGTGACTGCACTTCATATCATCAAAAACGCCCTGTTTTGCTCTTGGTTGCCACTATGCGAAATATGCGAAATAAACGTTATGCGAGATCATCGCTAGCTGAAATGAAAATTATGCCAAATGATCGTTATGCGAAATCACAGTTCGGCGAAATGACCGTTATGCGAAATCGACGTTAGGCGAAATAAGCGTTATGCGAAATCATCGTTATGCGAAATCACCGTTATACGGAATAAAAATTATGCCAAATGCAATTATGCGAAATAGCGTTATGCGAAATGGTGATTATGCAAGATGAAGAAATACCGTAATCCGATACACCCCTATCACAAAATCTAAGCAATTTTTTCAGCATCTACACAGTTTTTAGATTTAAAAACTAGGTAAAAATTTTATAAATTTTGAAAATTTTTGGGTCTTGGTCAAAACTTATGAAAAATAACCAAAAAACGCTATTTTTCAAAAAATCACAGCATTTTCAAATTGTTTTATCACTCTCTAGCTATCAAAAACGATTAAAACGAGTATAACTATACCATTTCGATTATTAACAGATCGGAATTGGCAGAAAGTAATCGTCGCCCCCCGCTAACAGTCCAGTACCGAATGAAACTGTACAAATGACGCACCTGGCTGTAGAGAGCACGGGCTAGTGAAAGACGTGCTCGTTGGCCCCCACTCAACGCGAGCCCACGATCACCAACAAGATTCGCATCACCGTTCGGGATTTCGGCCAGGTCCTGAAAATGAGGGTTGGTTCCAAAAAATGTCGCTTACCTGCTTGAGCGCCGACATCTCGAGCACCTTCTCGTACAGGTCGAGATCGAATGGGTTGCCGAAGAGCACGTTGTCCCTTACAGTACCCCCGAATATCCAAGAGTCCTGTGAGCAGTACGCGACAGTACCGTGCACACGGAGCTAAAGGGTAGGGACTTTCACAGTAAGCGCCAATTTACCTTTCCAGCCGTCCGCGTAGCTTCCCGGAGGATCGAGGCGAGTAGGGATGATTTTCCGGCTCCAACGGGCCCGATGATGCCGATCAACTGGCCCTTCTCGGCATGCATCGTAATGTTTCGGACTGCTGTTGACGTGTCGGAATCAAATTTCGAGATGTCCTAAAAAATAAGTTCACACTATAGGGGATTGCCGGAACTGCTTCAACTGTTCTCATTATTCGTGGAGCGGGAATTTTGCATTTTAAGGCCGGAACCAGATTTTTCAAACAAATATGGCCGATGTTCGACCAAAATCTCAAATTCTAAAATTAGTTTTTACCTTTCAAATTGTTCTTTGGCGTGCGGTTTTAAATAGTTTTTCCTATACGAATATTGTAGTTTTCACTAAGGACGTTACTAAAATTACTACTGACACGTTACAAGGAGTTTCTGGCTGGTAAAAAATTCGGGTGTCCCCTGATACCTCCGATAACACAAAAGTACCGGATTTTTGCAAGAAATTAGAACCGACATTCGGCCTTGCCCAAGAGGATGAGTAGTTGGACAACTCGACGAGCGTTTTCGGGTTGTCTGGCTGCAACTCACACCACTGCTCGGTGAGCTCGGACTGGCCCTAAAAACACAGAGATTTAGAAGCTCAAAAGAGTATACTACATTTCTGATCAAGGGTTTGCGTTCTGCACTTGCGCCCAACCGCTCCATCGGGATTTCGCTATTGTCATGACCCTCGGGCTTCCGCTCAACTGGGTGGAAATCTTCGAGGGCCAGAAACGCCTAAAAATCATTTCTTTCCAAAACACCTTGCCAAACCTGAATTCTTTGCGTGGACACCCGGGCTTCTTGGAACATTGCGATGCCTAGCGGCAGGAAAAGCATGACGGGCAGGCGGCAGGCGTGGAATAGGGCGCTCTGAAAACGAAAACGCTCGTGTAAAATTCGGTTTAAAGGGGTTCAGGCAGCCCGTGTCGATCAGGCCTCATAGAGCAATCGTAACTAGCCAACCGATTACGCTAAACAAAATCGAGGAGAGAACCCGCTCAAACAACACTGAGCAGAGCTGGTTTCCGCAAAGTCAACGCCTTTACGCGAATCGACTCTACCGTCCTGATCCCTTTAAGTTAAACTCACCGCGACAAAGATGGGTTCGGCGAGCATCAGCTCTCCCTGGACAAAATACGCGATGGCCGCGAAGAGGATGACGAGCTTGCTGCTCGGCCAGAAGAGTCCCATCAGGAGGGCTTGGCACGAGGCTTGCTTCCGGATCATTTGCAGCTCGTTGCTGAAAAGGGCTAATTGGGTGGATGTGCACTACTGTAGTTTTTCTTATGGTTCATTTTTCATAAAAGCGGCCGAACTTAAATTTTTTTATGGAAAATCAACCAACGCCGTCGTATTTGTGCTTACTGTCGAAGGTGTTTGACGATATCGGAGAAGGCGTCTTCCCACGAGTACATTTTTATCAACCGGATGCCGGCCAGGATTTCCGTCATCACGGAGAGACGTTTGTCCGAGCGGGCTGCCACGCCGTGGCTAAAACGCAACGAAGGTTGTTTCATATTTTTGGGCAGCTTTTTCCATTTTTTTAAAAAGCTCACTGTCAGTCGACCCCAAAATTAGGCAGAAAGCCCATGTTCCCTTCCAGCCACTTTCACTGATAAGGCTGGCCCTGCCTAGCGGTCAGTGTCCCCGTTATCAGCACAAACAGCCAGCTGTCACTTTCATCATATTACTGTAGCTGCCGGGCACCGTAAGGAAAAATTGGGCGCTTTCGAAAGTGCCGATAATATAGTTTTTTTTGCAAAAAAAGAGGGATTCTGACACAAATTCCGGCTTTAAAACGACTAGGAATGTTTTAAATAAATGTTTACCGAAATTGCCCCATCTTTTTCGAGATCAACCCCTGGATTGGGAACAGGAGGAAGTAGGCGGCGAAACCGGCAATTGCAGCCACGCCAATCTGCTGGTAGATGACGATCGAGTAGCCGATTACGATTAAGGGGGATACCTAAAAACGGGCATTCCATTCTCACGAAAAACCCCCTAAAAGGCCGCGAAGCGGTTTTTTGTATTCTCGAAAAACATACCCAAATGTAATGGAAAAAGATGAAGCTCATATCGTATTTCGTCACATCGGTCGATAGGAGGTTCACCATATGGCCTACGGAAGTGTCGCGGATGGCAGCGCTACTCAAGCCAAAACCCTGAGACAAATAATTTTTATTGATTTTCCACGATACCTTTTCCGTCACCAATCCGGAAGCGGCCACTTTGACCCGCAGCCCAATTTTCTGAAGGCCATAGAAATACGGGTGGTGAACAGTAGCGACCAAAGCGCTGGTAATTGCCACGCCGGCGGCTGCGATGTACGCATCTTGCTAAAATACCTTCACAATCAAGTAAAATGTTTTTACAGCAGTGAGCGGGTGATCGAAGCGGAAGTAACGGATCAGGCGGCCCATGAAGAGAGGCTGGACGAGTTTGATGACTTCTTCAAGGAAGAGGAGTAAACCACACCAAGAGAGCGAGCCCCGATAGGTTCGCAGCATGGCTTTCATCAAGGACGGGGGTCGGCCGGCCGTTTTTGCCGTTTTTTGCTCGTTTTCCCAGCCTCTGCAAGGAAGTTATTAAAATATTTTCCCCCGCTAGCAGCCCCCCGTTAAGACACCAGAACCAAAAAAACTGAACCCACTTTCTTAACTCTTCCGTAGCGGCACGACTTTCCTGCTCTGGCAACGGCTCGAACATGTCGCTCGGCTCCAAGTTGCGCCGATACCCGTATATGAACAACGGTCCGATATACCTGGACAGCTATTTCTAGGAGATTGTCTAGAGCCTTACCAAAAGAATAGGCGCGACAAAAAGTTGGCGGTCCGCTCGGGGTTCGGCTTCAACTTGACGCCTCCATTCCGGGCGTTCCCCTTTTCTTTTCCATCTTTTGGCTGCAGCGGCTCTTTTTCGGGTGCCGCCATACCTGGAGAACACTAGGTAATAGGTAACGCCGAAAAAAGACAAAGAGAAACCAACATGACATTTCATTTTTCATAGGGCCATTAGTATTTCCACTGACGTTTACTTTTTCAAGGTTTCGCTCATGTTTTCACACTGCCCGTTTCGATAGCGAAAAGATTACGGAATGCAAGAGAGAGAGAGAGAGAGAGAGAGAGAGAGAGAGAGCCAGAGAAAGCGAGAGAGCGCGAGAGAGATAGACTAAAATTTATGGAGCGTGAAGTTTGGCACATTTTAATTTTTTTAACCAGAACGAGGTGACAAGCCTTCTAAGCATATTTGGCATTAGCCAAAATTCTTCACAGGATCAGCCAGGCCACATTGCCTCGTAAGTATATTTTGAATAGGAATCCATCGATCTATCGATTTTGCAAAGCAAAAAGGCAGATGTCCGTGCCAGGTCAGCGACCACCGAGGGACAGTGGCCAGCGCGGCAAAAGGGAACAATAATCGGGTGAAAATTGAAAGCAAACTGAACAACAAAAACAATAAAAACATAATTGCGGCGGAAAACGTACATATGATAACGGGGGGATAAAACAACGGGACGGCATTAGGTAGTCATAATATTTTTGAACGAGCACGGTGCGTATACTTCTCGGTAAAGCGTGAAAAACGATAATGAATTTACCCCCAAAAACAATGTAAGGCAAATATTTTAAAAAACCGTGCCTGGTCGGTGAATTAAGATTTACTAGATAGCGGCGTTTAAACCCCGAGGCAAGAAATTTTTACTGATTAAACATTGCCATAAACTTACTTCGCGAATTCGCGAAAAATGCTAAAGACTAACGGGGCAAGCAGATTGTCGTGATTTTCGGTATTTTGTAGAATTACCTTAAAGAAGTGAATTCAGACTCAAAAATTAAAGGTTTTATGAAGGCTTGAAGGTTTTATGGAATCAAAACTTGAGCAAAAAACGCCACAACATAACGGGGGAGAATAATTTAGGAATTTTCGATTTTTTTGTAGATGCCATTCGCTAATAAATAAACCATTTTAAACGTTTTCTAAACCCAAAAACACCAATTAAATCTATTTTTATTCAGGTCAGCTTTGATTCTGGCGCTATTCTTTCTGTGCCCTTAAAGCAAAAATCTATCAATTCTGGACAAAAATCAAGCTATCGAATGAGAATTGGATCAGGAAGAATCAGGTTTCTAAGGCTGTGCCCCTTTAGCCTGGCTATTTGCCGGGATGGGATTTAGGGGAGAGATTCGCAGCGTGTGGATGTTTGGGGGTCGATGGGAGGTGAGCAGAATACGCTTGACAAACACAAAATAAGGAAAAAGAAAACAGTCCCACCGACTGTCCACCACAGGGCCATACCGATCATTTCCCCCTCCCCCCGGAAAAGCCCTCCTCCATTCACCTCCACCCCCATCGATTTTATTGCCGAGCCAGGAGGGGGAGGGTCAACTCCGAGGGAGTGGCCCCGCCACCGGCTAGACTCGATGGAATTTTGATTCGTTGGTGTTAGGATTGCCTTTTCGTTGGCCTTTCTTGGTAAAGGTTCCTTAAAGGGGGGGGGGCAAATATTGTAGCTTTAAAAATTAGCCTTTTTTGACAACGCTTTCAATTAATAACTTTTTGATGAATAAACTAAATTTAATGAGAAACATGAAAGAATCTAAAGCTCCGAGTCAAAGTATGAGAAAGAGTTCGAAAAGATAACCCCGAGTCTGGTTCAAAAACTGTCGCCCAAAAGCCAAGGTGGTGCTTTCCCATTATCGGGGGGGGGAGGTACCCGTGGGGATCCGAATTTTTGTATAAGTCCACAAATGCTTACTACCAAGTAATTAGTGTTTTAATCGTGTTTTCAGGAAAATTTAGCGGTTTTTAAGGTATAAAACTATCCTAAAAACTTCAAAACATTCAAGATTCATAGAAAAAACCCGATTTTTTAAAACTTTTGATAAATGTTTTAAAAAACTATAGAAAAAAACAGTAAAAAATTCAATAGTGACAGTGTAGAAACAAGCCTTCCTTGGTTTGCACGAAATTTGGTTTTGATCTACACCGTTCCCTCCCCCACCCCCGATCATGCAAAAGAGCCTGCTATTAATTATAGCCAATAAAAATTGTATAGCTAGTTTCGAAACGCTTTGAAACCCTTAAAAAATCGGGAAGCGCCCGAAAAAGATCAACGAGCTTAAAAAAGCTAAACAACAACAAAACTACAGTATTGAAGTGAGTGACGCGCGAGAATAAATATATCAACTGAAACGGAGGAAAAGCGCGCCGATTACGCGCGGTTATTCCCCCTGGAGGGAGGGAGAGGAGGAGCTGTGTGGACAGCCAGAGGAGCCCCGTTTTTTTGAGCAGGATCTTTTCCGGGCTGTGGGTAGAGGGCAGAGGGTGCAGACGGTCAAGCATCGCCTCGCACTTTTTTTTGCCCTTGAAATGGCGTCCAGCGGGTGCCGGGGTTTGATGGTCAACGCCTAGTTTTGAAGCAACGTTTTGCCACATTTAAATTAGGCAAAAACTACAATTTAAGAAATATAACTTGTCTTGCAAGTCTATTTTTGGGGTTTATTTTCACCCCAAAAAATCCGAAAATCTAAACTTTTGAAAAACAGAAAAAGGTTTCAAAAGTCGAAAAGTTGGTTATTTCGAACGGCATAAAAAAATCGTTGTTTATACCGAAAAATGTTCGAGAAAAGTTCAAAAAGTACTTTCCGGGGGGTCTGAATGACCTTGGGTTGAGTATGATGTTTTTGTAAACAATTACTTTGTCCGCTTTTTGGCATCCGCGTACACCAACTTGCGCAGTTTTCAGTGGAGCTTATTAAGATTTTTACCTCTGTTTGGACGTGAAAATGCCGGATTTTGAAAAGTCTCATGTCCGCCACTCCTCTCTCTCTCACTCTCTTTCTCGCTCTCTCTCTCTTCTATCGCTCTCTCTCTCGTCCCCACGTTTTTCTGAAGCCCTCACACACGTTATCACCAGTTTTGGTATCTTTTTAGGTGTAAATCAATCTTCAGCAAAAATAAATAGAACTTTATCTGGCGCTCAATGCCTGCCTAGCTCATTGTTGTGCTTAATGTAGGAGATGAGCATGTTGTAGAGCAGCTGTACCATATTCGTGTAGACGACACGGAACTGCGGGGGTAGGAACATGAAGTTGACGAATTGAAACGGGGGCCACGTCACGCAGTCCAGCTGAAAAAGCGGTGTTGCTCACCCTGTTTTAAAGGGACAGACAAGGCAAGCTTATGGATTCGCACCATACTCACGACACGCGATGCATTGCGGTCAGAAAATTTAAAGGGGCGGGCAAGACATCCTAATGGATTTTTCTGCGTACGGACGACGCCCAACGCTCATTTTTCATGGCGTAATCAATCATCTCTTTTTCAGAGCCGTCGCGTGGCTGGCGTGTTATGTGAGAGAGAGAGAGAGAGAGAGAGAGAGAGGAAGAGCGAGAGAGATAGTAAGGAAGAGACGGCGAGAGATACTCACCATAAAAATGTGGATGAACTTGCGTCGGTATTCTGCCAGCCCTTCGCGCAGTGTGTGGCCCTCCATGAGGCCGACGCCTGAAAGGCAGCGTATTTTAAATGGACGAGGAAGCGGCAGAATCGACTCCTCCGCCGACTAGGTCTCGACACCTACCACAAATCGTCGTAACGGTAAAAAGCGGAGCCGACGAGACGTCGATAGCACATTTCTGGAGTGCGACCGCAAGCCTGGGGCCTCGAAAGCGGACGTGGAAGTCCATGAATCGGTACATGAAGTGAAGCATCGGGCCCTGGAGGAGGCCGCAAGCCGCGAATCTTCCTGGAAAAACGGGAGGTAAGGATCTTGCTTTTAAAGCACCGAAAAATGTTTTAAAGCGATTAGGAAGCTCCAAAATCGACCATATCCGCGACTAGGTCTCGACAATACGCGTTGTTCCAAAGTACGGCAACGGCGATAGTACACCTCTTTGCGTCTCTCCCTCTCTCTCTCTCTATCTCTCTCGTTCTCCTTCTCTCTCGCTCAAAAGCCACCGAGTCCACTTTGTATAGGGCGTTCGGTCTAGGGAAGGGGTGGAGAAGATGGTGGGACTCAATTAGATAGATTAGCAAGAAGGAGGAGAAGGGCTAAGCGAAAGAGAAAGAGAGAGAGAGAGAGAGAGAGAGAGAGAGAGAGAGAGAGAGAGAGAAAGAAAGAAAGAAAGTGCGATCCTCTAGGGAAATCAACCTCCACCCACCTCGTCTTGCTTTTTCTATATTTCTTTGCGTGGGTTACGGCGTCATTGGTTCCTGGAACTGCGGTGACGAGATAGAAAGAGAGAGCTAGAGGGAGAAAGAGTGAGAGTGAGAGCGAGAGAGAGTGAGAGCGAGTGTGAGAGACAGAGACAGAGAGAGACATAGAGACAGAGAGCGAGAGCGAAAGACTGGAAAAAAGGTAAATTCGTCGGTTTAAGGAAGTTTTGGTGCAAGTTTTGCAAGTTTTAGCATTTTAAAAATCGGAATTTGAAAGGACTAGGAAGCGACAGATTCGATCCATTCCTTCGGCTAGGCCTTGACAACTGCAACTGTCAAGACCTTGTAGCCAGGAGAGGTCGGTCTGGGCACTTGCGAAACACTTTAAGCCTGTTTTTCACTGATTTTAGCACAGAATTGACTCACTCACCTGTTCTCCTCCAATCCCATGGCCGTCCTGGATCCCTTGGATCCCAGGAACCTTGGATAAGTTGCTGGAGAGCATCGGCCGATCCGAGAATCCCACACGACACTCCGGTGTTTGCGGCTAACTTGTAGCGACCCGAGAACACATTCCGGAAGAGCTGAATAGAGGACTTCACAGGCTTAATGAACCGTGGGAATCGATCCTGCGACGACTAGGTCTAGACAACTCCGCGGGAGACCAAAATACGCTTACTGCACGTTAGCTTTGTCGAAATTTTTAATTCTAAGATGAAATAATGAGCAGGTAGCTACTGTCGAGGCCAAGTCGAAGTTAGGGATCGATTCCGGGTCTTTTTAAACGTTTTAAAGGGAGCTTCTTGGTAATTTCTTGGCGCGAGCAGAGAAGTATAGAAAGCGAGGAAAAAAGATAGAGAGAACATGGAGAGACCGATTGAGCGCGAGGGAGAGGGAGCGCGAGGTAGCGAGAGAGCGAGAGAGAGAGGGAGAGGGAGAGAGAGAGAGAGAGAGAGAGAGAGAGAGAGAGAGAGCGAGAGATAGGGAAATAGATACAAACTCAGATAACTCAAATAATGTACTTCCTATACCTGTAAAACCGTGGGCATCGGCTGTTCGCGCCTAGCCAGAGTCAACATCGACCGTCCGCGCGCGGCAACTGAATGTTAGGTTTTTTGGTATTTTGTAGGTGAAAATTTTTAAGGATGATTTTTGGGCTAGAATCTGGTCACTGGGATCCAACGCTAAAATTCCGGGATTCTCCTCTTACCATGGGAGGTTGATTTTTTAGGGTGGTGGACGAAATTCAAGGCGCCAGGGACCCGGAGAGGTTCTTTTTGTCACCCAAGGCGTCGTCGATCTAATGGAATTGAAATTCGGGGCACAGAAACCACGAAAATCATGAGAGATTTGAGGGCTAGAGGTTGTGTTTTGGTATGTTTTAACGCTACGAACGATGTCTTCTAAAAATTACCTGGGCATGGTGGTCGAAAATCTCAAAAGGATGCTGTGGAAAAATCCAGGTCGAAAGCAATGTTTTGTAAACGGCTTCTGATTCTCTGGCTTGATGGGTAGGGGTGTAACAAGCGGACTTCTTGCCTAAAGAAAAGATTTTAATTGCGAGGGAGAGAAAAGAGAGAGAGAAAAGAGAGAGGGAAAAGAGAGAGAGAGAGAGAGAGAGAGAGAGAGAGAGAGAGAGAGAGATAGGGAGAGACGAGCGCCAAAATACCGACAGCAAAAATGCCCACAAGCAAAAACCCTCGACATGTTTTCGACGCTGGTTTGAATATCGCCATTTTCGCAACCGGGAATTTGGCTGTCGGGATTATGGCTGTCGGGATTTCGACTGTTGGGATTTTAGCGTTTTCCATCGGCTTCCGGCTAGTCGTATGTTTTAAAGGGAGTGTGCCAGTAAGAACAGCTGATTTACTAAAAGCCCAACAAATTCCGACATCAATCTCTATAAAGTGACGGTAATAACGCAGCATAGCGTTGTGCAACGTAATGGCGCCTCTCGGATGAAAGGTCATATAATTAAAGACCCCGTTGAAACAGTTGTGGCCCATTTGAGAGGGGAGGAGACGCCATCGTGCCGGCTAGCAATTTGCTTCTTCTCCCCCTTCTGTCTTCTGTGCTTCGTCTACCCTCCACCCCCAAGGGATTTCGAGCCCGAGTGGACTCGAAAAAATGGAAATGAGAGGAGGAAAGTGGGAAGAGAGGAGGATAATTGAATTCGAAGCGGGAGGAGGTCTCTAGATGTTGGTAGGAAACAGAAGGAGAAAGAATAGAAGAGGTCGAAGCAAAGCAGGAACAAACTTGGCGGTGACGCCACCCACGCACTTTCTGGTGGAAAGGATGGTTTGGGTCAGGAAAGGTAAAAACTGCCCGGGTTATCGCAAATCCATTCGGATCGCTGATTCTCAAAAAATACCGACAGCCGGTATCCCCAAAGTCAAAATGTCGACAGCGGAAATGTTGACACGCAGAAAACTAAATCATACTTATAAATTACTATAATTTTATGCACGGAAGATTCTTCGCCGGAATCTCGACTGTGGGAACTTTGGCTTGTCGGTATTTTGCTTGCCGGCATTTTGGGTTGTCAGCATTATGGCCCGCTATGATTTAACGGGACTCGAAACGCAAATTTTGACGCAATTCCGGGTGCAAGTGTTTCGGCGTTCTTGGCTTGTCGGTATTTTTATTCGCCGATTCTGCATGTCGGCATTCCGGCTCGAGATTTTGTGCGAGAAACGAAAGGCAAAGTGCATAGAGCCTTTTTGTATTGGGATTTTTCTTGTCGGCATTTAGTAGTCGCTATTTTGGTTGTCCTTTTCGGTATTTGCTACTTAATTACCAGAAAAATACCGACACACAATCTGGATAAAACAGGACATCCACGTTGAAATTGGATCCAGAAGATCGGCATTAAGGTCTTCGGCATTTCGTCTGTGCGTCGGCTTTTTTCTGTAGGCTTCTCGCTGCCGCCATGTTTGGCGTTTACATTTGATATGTCGGTATTTCGTTACATCATCTGAAAAATGGACATTGCCAGCTCCGAAAAATCCCTGCATACCTCAAATTTCGAGCAGCGCGCGCAACCTGGTCGGGAATCATCTACCCCGTGATTCGGAGAGGATAGCCAAATTTTTCAGGTTTTTCTGATTAGAGAAGGTGGGTGGGTGGTGGATGTGCCCTGAGGACACATTCATCCCCCGCCGAGCATCTCCTCCCCCGTATCATCTTCTGTCGTCTTGATTGGAATGGGGGGACCGGTGCCAAGTGTTTGCCTCCAATCCCCCCCCCCTTTTCATCCACTCGATTTGATAGCCGGTGGGCAGCATTTCTGCACCACCCCCCTGGCGTATGATCTAATCCATCTTTTGTAGCGCTTGTTTTTTTGCTGAAGGCTTGGGCATTCGGTTACGCCATCTAAATTACAATTCTCCTGGTTTTTGTGTCACCATCCCTTTAGAAACTTAAAGACCTGTTCGATTCCTTTTGTAGCGCTTGTTTTCTTCACTGATGCCCGGGGCAGGGACGCAAAAACCCGCCCCGGGGGGGGGCGACCCCCGAAATCGGCCGGGGCCCGAAAATTTCATAAGGGGGGACCCTTATGATTTTCATTTTCTCAAAAATTTTGCTGCCTGAGGCGCTATTTTTTCACTTTTTTACGGCTATTTGCAGAGATATGTAACCTTTTTTTCAAAAAAATTTTGCCTGCGGCGCTGTTTTCTCTTCTAATGTTTTCTGTTTTTTGGAAAAAATTTTTGGGGGCCCCCCCGAAATTTTTTTCTGGCTACGCCCCTGGCCCGGGGTATTCAGTTACGCTTTGAAAACGACGCTCTACGCCATTTTGGGCAGTGTTTTCCTGATGTCACCATCACTTTAAAGGTACTCGTATGACACCTTTTCGATTAGGCAATGTACTTAACACTTTTTGCAGACTGAATTGTTATCGGAATTCCTAATTGTAGCGCTTGTTTCGGCAGATATTTAAGGTATTTGATTACGCAATGAAACGGACGACGCTTTGCTGTACCACTGTTGTCACCGTCCCTTTAATGGAACCATTTACTTTCTTTTATTTATCTTCATCCTGTCACTACGTTTCAAAGGGACTGACAAGGCACCTTTCGGAGTACTAAATTTTTGCCAATTTGCACCATTCCATGGCGTAATGGATTGCCAACGGGGCCCCAGATCCGATAAATCCATCCCCTTCCCTTAAATCCCTTAAATGGGGCTTGAAAGCGCCAAAAACAGACTCCTCCCTGCCAACTAGGTCTCGGCAGCGCAGTTTCCGGGTTTATAATCAAAGTGAAACATGGAATTTCACCACCTTCGTGGCTGTCGAGGCCCAGCCGGATCAAAAGAGTTCGTCCTTGGGTTTTCTGGATTTTTCAAACAAAAAAAAACAGTGTGGAGGAGACATTGTACCCCGAAACATCGGATATACACCACGGTATCCAATTGCCAAGGACCATTTCTTCGATAGGCATTCGCCCCTGTTTTTTCGGGAATGCGCCTGGATTGGCGGTGGACAAAGGCGTTGTTCGGAATCGGCTAGGCATGGAATGGGTGGGTCCTTCTCTGCTTTCTGGTAAGGTGATCCCCTTTTTCCACCACGAAAGACCATTCTACACACACACACCCATCCCCCACTTCCGGTTGCTGGAATTTGTGGAATTTTATCGAATTTTAAAGTTGAATTTGCTTAATATTCAATCCAGCGATTTTCATTGCACCTTGGACCTTGCCCCGTTATTCTCTCTACCCCTCGCTATTGCATAAGTATACCTATGCACTATACCTTTAACAGAGCCTTAAAAATTCTGACTATCCAGCCAGAAAATCTGGGACTGTATGCAAAATTCTGCAAGCGCTATGCATCGGCGCAAAGTCCATAATCCCGCGGAAGCCGTCTATTCATAGTTCTCGTTCTCGTTCTCGTTCCTTCTCTCTCTCTCTCTCTCTCTCTCTCTCTCTCTCTCTCTCTCTCTCTCGTCAGCCGACCGTCCGACCAAAGCTTCTTACCCCGCTGCTTTGCATATTCCAAACCACGAGGTCGGGCGCTCAGCACTGGTGGTCGCAAAACAGCATCCGTTCTCTCTCTCTATCTTTCTCTATCTCTCGCCCTCTCTCTCCTTCTCTCGCTTTTTGGCTACTTAAAATCTATATAAAACTCTAACTGACCATTCTCTACTCCCCCTTTATGTTGCGTATATGTCCAGCCGTTCCTTCCGCCCTGGCGTCCAAATTGGGTGTCATATTTCTTCTGTCCGGCAAGTGCCAATCCCCCTCCCTCCCTCCATCTCTCTCTCTCTCTCTCTCTCTCTCTCTCTCTCTCTCTCTCTCTCTCTCTCTCTCTCTCTCTCTCTCTCTCTCTCTCTCACGCTCCCTCACTGTTTGTTTGTATTTGCGTGTGTCGATCTGTCTGCCGGATTTGCTCAGCTGTGCGTTGGCACAAGATGGTGCTCCGATTCCCTCTCCTTCGCTTTACCGTCCCTTTAGCAGTGTCCCCCGCTAGCTATCGTATAAAATACGACCCCACCACTAACCGTCCTGGGACAGCTGCTCGCAATTGTGCCTAGGTTCGCAGAAATTTGAATTTTCGCAGTTAGCTGTTTCTCTCTCTCTCTCTCTCTCTCTCTCTCTCTCTCTCGTTCCCCTATCTCTCGTCCTTTCTAGCTCTCGTCAAAAATATCTCAATTGTCTCGCCTATGTATCTCTGGCTACATCATATCTTCGCACTCACCCTCTCACTCGTTCTCACTCTCTCGCCCTCACGTTCTGGCTCTTGCACTATCTCTCGTTCTCATTTTCTTGCTCCTTCGCTTCTCCTTGAAATATAACTTTTGACATGATTTCGTCAAAAAGTAAAAATAACTCCAAATGCCGCTACAAAATCCAGTCCTTTCCATCTTTCCACCCTACCCTCAACACCGTAGCGCGATCCTACGCTTCAAAAAGCAAAAAATTCTCGACCGTGACAGGATTCGAACCTGCAATCTTCGGATCCGAAGTCCGACGCCTTATCCATTAGGCCACACGGTCACCCGCGGTGTTGCCCACAAATGGGCATTTTCAGGGAGAGGAGGCCGAGGGCCCAGAGGAGCCGGATTAGACGTTACAGAAGAAGGAGAGGAAGAAACAGAGAGGGGGTGGGCCCTCTGGGCCTCCTCCCCTCTCTCTCTCTCTCCTTCGGAAGGGCCCAATTATGCGCAAATCGGAGGGATTTTCCGGGAGACCGGGCCCGTCTTTATGAAGGGGGAGGAGGAGGACAGGGAGGGGCTGAGGCGCGGATTGGCCTCATTTCCACTCGCTCTGGGGTCTATTTGGTCGAAAATTCGAATTTTGTAGCCCTGCATTCAAATTTAGCATCTAAAATATCGTATTCAAAGGACAAATTAGAGCTATTTCATGTTTCTAATTTTTCCTGAATTGTCTCTGCTAGCCTACCCTTTTTTTGATTAATAACGTTGTAACAGATGAAATAACGTTTTTTCTGAATTTGTAACTTGAACCTAAATTTGCCCGTACAATAAAACGTTTTCCGCAAATTCTCTTTGCTGGCCTTCCCATTTTGCAATTTGTAGTCCAGCAGGCCTCTAAAGGAATCGTGACACACTTGTTTTCTGAAATTCCACCTGTTTCCAGCTTGGCGGCGAGCCCAAAATCACTTGGCGTCCTTTCGAGTCTTTTTAAATGGATTAGGAAGCTCGCAAAGCCGACTCACCCAGCAACTAGGTCTCGACAACTACCCAAACCTCGAAAAACCCTGTAAAAAATAATAACATGCATGTAACACAACGGGTACTTCTAGCGAAATTTTAGCGTCATTTGGTGCGACGCGTAGCTGTCGAGGCCTAGCCAATGGCATGGGTAGAAATTTAGATCTTCTAGTCCCCCTAAAATGTCTTTCGATGCTTGTATTGTTCGGTAGGGTGTTTGTTAGCCAATCCTCCTCCTCCACCACCCCTCAATTACCATGCCAGCTGCCAGTCGCCCCCCTTCCCGTTCCCTTAAAAAGCCTGGAGGGCACACTGTCACTCCACAGATCCTTTTCTCTTCCTCTCTCTGTCTCTCTCTCTCTCTCTCTCTCTCTGGCGAGTAGTGTGGCGGGGATCGATGATGGGTCAGTCAACCCATCCATCCCCCAACATGGTATGCCCCAGCCGCGCGTCTCCTCTTTAGGAGCTTGGCACGCGGATGAGGGCGTTTTCTCGAGTTCCGGAAAGTTCCTATTGACGGTTTCTACCGATTGTATGTTTATCCAATTACACTACATAATTCCATTAAATTACGTTATGCATTCCCGACTTTATAGTGAGTTATTTCGGGGAAAATTAGTTATTAAACAGCGCAGTTTATAGTTTTAAGCTATGCCCTTACGGAATTAAATTACGGTACTCAATTTACACCTATTGGCTAGCTTTGGGTAGCGAGTAAAATGTTAGAATTTTTGCGTGTTTTGGAGTTTGAAGCCCGAGGCATTAAATTACGCGAAACTCAGTCATTCTGAAACGCCAAAAAATTTGATTTCTCTGTGATTTTCTACATTTTTAAGCCTCGATTCTTCGGACATTCCACTACGCAATTACCTATATCGATTTACGGTATATAGGTTAGAGCTGGGATGAACATTTACTCCTTCTACGGCACCATCGTTTACGCCATGGAATTACGATAGTCGACGCTATTTTCCTTACAATTACTACCTTTAAATCTGGCGCAATAAGTACGGAGTATCGACTCGAATTTTCCTCCCTCTCAAACCATATTCCACGCAGTGGTCAGATCGCCGGCCCAACCGCCGTCTGCTCAAAACCATTCAGCACCCACTCAACCCTTTCGGGTGCCTTTTTGAATGGTCGGTAGATGGAGAGGCAGAGAGAGAGAGAGAGAGAGAGAGAGAGTGAGCAAGAAAAAGGCATTATTCAACCCTACACAATACACCCATCCACACGCACGCACACGGGCGCGCGCACAGTCCCCCTTATACCCGCAAGAAGGGGAGCTAGTCTGATTTTTAGCTAGGGGTTGGGCTGTCGCTCTCTCTCTATCTCTCTCGCTCTTTCTCCTCAATACCCCGATTATTCTGCAATACCGGTTAAAGGGACGGTAAATGATGCTGCTCGCCCGGGGGGCAGGTGGTTTGCCGGGTGGGTTTTTCCTGCGGTGGACTAGAAACCATTGTTAGACCCAGAGGAACCAAACGCGCTTGACTTTCGCTCTTGTATTTGCCTGCCGTAATTCCGATATTTTCCTATTTACAGCAGCGTACGGAGTAGTTAGGCGGAATTTTTGTCGTTGATTTGGGACAGCTTATCAATTTCTTCATTAATGTGCTTTAATTAGAGGAGAAAGAGAGAGAGACAAGAGAGAGAGAGAGAGAGAGAGAGAGAGAGCGAGAGGCAACATTTGGCAATCGACAAGTTTAAGCAAGAGCAGAGTTGGGAGCGTGAGTGTGACCCTCACCCCTTGTCCAGCCGTTGTGTATGGCCATATCTCTCTCTCTCTCTCTCTCTCTCTCTCTCTCTCTCTCTGTCTGTGTAATAACCATCGGCTCGTCCATCTATCTGTCCTCACCACACATACACACACGACCAGCCTTTGCAAAACCCCAGGGCCAACGTTGGGCAAAGCTATCAGAACTTCTGCATTAATGCGTGGTCAGGGCTTCA
>CATQJA010002604.1:95000-220000 GCA_958295435.1 Mesorhabditis spiculigera | reverse complement strand
TCCGAAAGGATTACGCATGCTGCTCTACGGCCCTCCTCTTCCTCCCGGCCATTTCCTTCGAAAAAGCCCGTTTTTGAGAGCGGCAAAAGAAGCCGAGAAGCCTTCAGGGGAGAGGAAGGGGGCTTTTGAGGGCAAAGCGGTTGTCCTCCTCACATACAAACCCTTCTCTCCTTCTATCCCGGCCAATGACTAGTCTAGAGTACGAAAACAGCTGTTCCGTTCAAACGCCCTACCCGTCATTTGGCGCCCTGTGGAAATTTGACTCATTAAAGGGACTTTGAAGGGTAAAAATAGTGGAGATGGACTTTGGCGGTTAACCAGATTTTTGATATTCCTATTTTCTAGGCGTATTTGCCCTTATTTTGTTAGAAAAACTCGCGTGTTTAGAATTTTCGCATTTTGCTAAAACCTGGAGATTCGATTGGATTTTTGGCTTTCCAGTTCTTTTAAACTGCTAACCAGGGTTGAAAAGCCGCTACGCGGCCACCCTGCCTTGGGGATCTTTAAAAGTTGGGCTGTATAATTCGGGCGGAGCTAGAGCGAACCTAAAAATAGCAAAAGCAACCGGCCTCGAGGCGAAAAAGAAAATGGGGCTCTAGCGCCTCGTATGCAAATTAGTCTATTTCATATGTTTTTAAAACGTTAAAATAAGGTATAAAACAAAATTTTAGTAAAATCTGATAAGCGTGCAGTAATCTACGCCTCGATACCCCTAACTACCTTATTTCTGGACCAAAAAATTCTTCCCTTCGAGTTATGGCTGGAACCCGGGTTTTTGCAAAGTGTTAAAAAGAATATTTTTTTATATATGTGTTACAGGTATTCTAGCATCAGAAGGTTCCGATTTTTGCTTTTTACCATCAATCCGAGACTTATCGGCGTCATGAAACTCAATTATATAATTCTGCATATTGTTCAGACTTTGCAAGAAAAACCGTAATTCCGCTAAAAGCTTGCCTTCACAGTTTCCTTTTCTCTAGCTCTCTTCATTCTCATTAACGCCTTCCTCACTTCCACCGTGCCCTACCGCTTATTATTCCGGCCCAGCCCGCCGGAATAATGGCCGGTTTTTTTCCGCGGCCAGGCCAACTTTTTCGATTGTTATTCTGGCCCCGGGGGCGACGGTATATTGTTTTGGCCCCCTGGGCGGCCTCTGGCGCTTTTTAGAGCGGAATTTTCTGAATTTTTGGTGCTCGCTTGGTTTTGGAGGTCTTAAGCAGGTCAAAAGCCTTAGAAACGACGATTTTTAAGGAATTATACTAGCGTAATTATATGGCGGAATGAGGGACCATAATTTGATTCTGTCAGACGCACCATTTTGAGCTGAATTTCATGTCGTGATAGCGAGGATTTTGTTTTTTTCCAAATTTCAAGTCCTTTAAAAAGTTTTTTCCGCTTTGAATTCCTTAGTGTAAATTTGCTAACTATAATTTTTCCAATTTTCGGGTATCAAAATCAATTTTCTAGCCTTGTCAAGCCCTTGAAGACCTTGTGGTGGCGTAATGGCGAGGCTTCGTTTTTTAAGCTTCTGATGTGCCAAAGCTAATTTCCTAACATTACCAATCGCTTTAAAACCCTGATTACGGCACAGAACTTCATAGCGTAATTGCCGCATTCAAAATTTTTCATTCCTGCTGTCGTCAAAATTCATTTTCAATTGCTCGAGCCGTTGAAAGCCCTATTGTCACCTCGAATTTCATCGCGTAATCGCCCTTCCGGAATTCAATCGCCCTATCCGAACCCCTGCTCGATGCATATGTTTCTTTTTTGCGAGCCTAGAGGCGCCTGCTCGACGCCCCGTAATGAGTATGGATCGCTGCGGGGCCATGGACGGGTGGAAGTAGCCGGCGAGGAGAGAGAGAGAGAGAGAGAGAGAGAGAAGAGAGAGAGGGTGCGAGTGTGGAAGTGCCGTGGTTCCGGTGTGTAAAAGTTGGCAGCAGAGCCGAATTCCGCTCCTTTCCTATCGACACGCCGCGGGCTCCACGCTTCATTACCCGGATTACCCTTGGCCGGGATTTCTGAGGGCACCCCTCTAGTGCATATTGTTATATTCATCATGCTCTCCTGATTCCATCGAGTTGTAGCCTATAAAATAGGTATCCTATTTCTTCTATTTTTTCTATTTTTGAGCCTATAAAAAGGTATCTGGGCATTAATACCTCAAAGAAAAATCCAACCTGACTTAATTTTTTCGAGCGTAGGCCGTTAAATAAGCGCCTGGTCTTTAATCTTCGCAAAAAATGAGAGTTTCTTGTTTTTGACTACCTTCTATACTTCATTCCGTTCTGGCATCGACTTGTTTTTAACATACTCTATTAAATCAGAAATCAGAAATTTAAGGAATAATGGAAATAATGTAGCTTGTTAAATAGGTGTCCGAGCATTACTTTAATAACTCTCTACCTCCACTTTATTTTTACTATCATACTTTCTATACCTTCATATGCTTAAAAATTAAAAAACCATCGAATCAAAGCCTAATTCTAGGGGCGCTCCGCCCAATGGCGGCAGAAGATGTATACGTCGTCGTTAAATATGACTATCTAGCGCAAGAAGACCAGGAATTGACGATAAAGAAGAATGAGCGGTTGAGGTTGATTGATGACACCAAGAATTGGTGGAAGGTTTGTGTTTATAAAAGCAGGAATTTGCCCACCTGAAAACGACAGGAAAAAATTTACAAAGCCCTAGATTTAAAAAAAAACGCCGTCTAGGTGGTCAACGACACGAATCGCGTCGGGTTCGTCCCGTCGAATTACGTCCGACGAGAATCTTTCGTGGATAAGGCGATGGGCACGATGAAGGGGCTGGTCAGAGGACGCAGCAAAAGTGACTTCTCACCGGTGAGTTCATAAAAAGTATCAAGGTTTTTAATTCGAGTGTTTTTGCTTTTTTGCTTCAAATAAGGTGTGAATTACCAAAAAAAACTACATTCGCAAACGTCAGTACGCTCGCAGGAGCTCGTGGTAGTTTCACGTCGCGCCAATATACCCCTCTGATCTGACGCCTTTTACGCATTGATCATTCTAATTACCTCTTTTTTTCCTTTAAAAGTTCCCCCTACGCTCCAGATGACGATCTGAAATGCGCCCCAGACCGTAGCTATTTCGAATGGAGCCAAGCGTAGTTTCCGCCTTAAAACAATATACGCAAGCGTAGTATTTTTTTTGGTAGTTTATAACGTCTCTGCTTCTCGTGTTTTCTCTAATTTCTCGACTATTTCTGGCCCGGATAGTAAAAATAATAAGAAGACGAAGAAACAAGTAGAGCAAAACTCGATGCGCTTGATCTTGGCTTTAGCCTGATCGCAAGATCGCTTTTTCATTTGATCTCCTCGTGTATCTGCGTGATGCTGGCGCGCCTGAATCTGACACCCCCGCGGGGTGGGCGAAGCCTCCTTTCCCGCGCTGGGACCCCCTAAAATGACCGGCCAAACAAACTGACCACACAAATCGGAGCCCAATCCAGCGCGCGATTCCCGCCCCACACCACCCTGCACCATATTCCGGCATTGATCTTTCGCCTGAAACGCCCAAAAACCAAAAAAAATCGTAAATTAAGCCATATTATTTGAATTCCGGAAAGTTCTACATCGTAAATTTCATAAATCCGTGGCGGCCAACTTTTTTTCTGGCGCGGCTAAACGGCCAGCGAAGTGATTTTCTTATCTCCAGCCAGGCCCCCGATTGCCATTCACCAGCCAATCAACACCTCATTCCAACTAAAGCTTGAAAGAATGACTACATATTTTTGTTTTTATGATTTTAAAACGGTCTTAACACTTTGATTATTATACTGTGGCCCCTACGCCAAAAATATGGATTTCTTATGGTTTCGGCGACATAGCTTCAAAATTTGGTCATGTTTTCGTTTTTGCATTCCCCTTTTTCGATTATTGCCCTAATATAACTTCCTATTATTATAAAAAAGCTTCTGTGCCGAAATTTTAACTTATTTCTGGTTTTCCTGGCCACCTTGATCCTGCAAGAATCTCACGCGCGCGCTTCCGGTCCGCATTGTTTCACCAAAAAAAAAATCGATTTTACAAACGAAGCAAGAAAATCCGACAATTTCGCCCTCCTACGCTTCTTGATTTTCACAAGAACTACGCTTCTTGAGCTTTTTAGAAAAATTTGCAGGCGACTTGCTTTTTCTAATCCCAAAAACCTATTCTGGCCCTAATAAACCATCAAAAACGATAACTGCGTTTGAAAGGCAGTATGAACAACTTTATTACCGCTGCAAACCTCTACAATGGCTTTTTTTTTAAAGCTGTGCTAGACGAGAAAACGCGACCCCACTAGCAAAAATTTGCTGAAAAGGGCGCTTTTGTCGCGGGAGCACAGCCCTTGCAAGAAGTAACCAGTCTACTCGCCAACTTCTTCTTATTCTTCGCCATTTCTTTTGCCCGGCAGCTTATTCCGAAATGTATGCCGTCGTGTGTGTGGGGGGTTGAGGGCAGGACAGGACCGGTCCGCCATTTCGCCTTATCGCCACCCCGCGGCTCGGACCAACCAACACCCCCAGCTCAACCCTTTGCCCCTCTTCTCGTATTTACCCAACATATAACCTCCTCCATTCCAACACACTTGATAGAATTTAACGGGGCTCGGTTTTCGATTGATCGATTCGGGCGTTCGAATTTTTTCAGCCGTTCTATACATTTTATTACTTTAAATTTACTCTAATTGATGAAAAAACGCTCTATTAGATCAATTTATGTTCTACAAAAGTTTTTCATGCAACTTTAACCAATTTTAGTAAAAAAGTATAAAAAACGAAAACCCGACAAGCCTTTTCAGGTTCCGCGTGGCTACTTTGTACGGAACGGTTCGTCATAGGAGCTTTCCGTAGTGATTTTCCGATTTTGGGCAGAATTCGAAAGATCATTTTTATTATTTTTTCTTCTTTTCGGAACCAATTCCGTAAACAAATACCAAAAATTGTGAAAAAAATCTTCCGAACTTTTTTGCTCGCCGATTCTCGTCTTTGAAACTATCAAAAATGGCGCTGCCCACCCGTTTTTCCTTTTTGGAAAAATTGTATCAGTGTACTTTTTTCTGATTCTCGTAAGAAGCCGTTTGATTCGTTAGCTAAAGGCCAACGATTGTGGCACGGGCAAAAGCCGTTCTTCGGGTATTGTTTGTCATTGGACGGGGGGCAAAAGGTGACTGGCTCTCCTTGCATTCCCACTCGTAGCCGTTGCAGTATTGATCCCAATGCCGCCTTCGCCTCTACTTTTTCGCCCTCTTGCGTGGGCCGGGCGCCGGCAATTTAATTACGCAAATGCGCAGCTCAAGTTGCTTTTTTCATGCTGCGATTTGTCAAAAATACCACCTCTTGATCAAATTTGGTTATTAAACTAAATTTTGGTAGTTTTCTCAATTGGGCCCGTCATCTTCCGTATATTTGAACCTATGCCTACCGTTTCTCGCCGTTGTTTTACCTAAATATTAGCGCATCTTTCAAAATAGCGGTTTTACAACGTCCAGATCGTGATTCAAGCGCTTATCTCCTCTTGCTTTTTTGCCTATCGTCAATTCCTATAAGGAAAAACGCATCTTTTTTTGTTGTTTTTGTTTCCTTATGTACCTTTTTTAAACGACACTTTTGCAGGAAGACGCGCCGGCGGCCTTCTCCGGTGAGGATAGGCGGATTCTGCTCTCCAACAACAATCAAGCGAACGGCCATAACTACAACGGGGCAGCGCCGGGCTTCAAGGTTCGAGAAACTCATGTTTTAATTATGTTCCTTTTAGAGTGGTACAATGTCGCGGGCAGTGGTGAAATATGCGTACGAGCCGCGGATGGACGACGAGCTGGCGCTGCGCAAGGGCGAAACTATTCTAGTTTTGGAGCGGAGCAGCGATGGATGGTGGAAGGGAGAGGTGAGAAGCTTGTTTCGGTTATGGCTTTTAATCAAACCTTGCGCGACGTTATTTTTGGCCCGAAAACAGCTCTTTAGATTGATTGAAAAATTTTGTATTCTTTAAAAGGTCCCAATGCCTTTTTAGCTCCCTGGTTTCAGGCAAACGGTGAAACGGGCTGGTTCCCGTCGAACTACGTCGAAGAAGAAAACGAATCGCCGGCCACAAATGGAAATGGGGTCTCCGAGAATGCGCGGCCACAAGCTGCCCGTGCTGATACCCGGCCGGTGCTCGAGGTTGTGCTGGCCCTCTACTCTTTCGACGCCTCGAATCACGAGGAGCTGTCTTTCCGCAAAGGTGTGTTTGGGTTAACTTGTGGTCTCTGCCGTGAAATTTCGTATTCAACGAATTTTCCAGCCTGCTTTTGGCTGGGTTATTTTGGCAAAGACCAGGGAACTTTTTTTATGCAGAAAATGCTTTAAATTGGAAAGTTTTATAGAAACTCTATAATAAAATTGCTACATGGTTAGGTCCGATTATGGAGCAAAAAAACACCCAAATTAACGGACCGTCGGCTCTTTTTTGGAGTCGGATACCATTTTTCGGATCTGTGTTTTCCATTTTTATGCCGTTTTTCTCCTTTTTGGAGGGCATATGAAAGGGCATAATCGAATTAGTCGGATTTTTTTCACTTAGGATCAGCTAAAAAAGGAAATATATTACGAGGTAATAGGTTATTTTATCTTACCAGGTGCCGAGCGCCCCATAAACTGATCCTTTATAGCTTTAGCCCCCGATTTTTTAATCCAGGGTTTTAGGTGCAATCTAATCTATTTAGTTTTATGGTTCGATACAAATAAAACCATTCCAGGCGAACAACTCGACATCGTCGGACACCCGGCCGATGATCCTGAGTGGTGGACGGCTCGCAATGCCTCTGGAGCCTGCGGACTTGTTCCCAGAAATTACATCAAGGTTGATTTCCCGATCGAAACTAAGAAACGCCTTTTTTAGGTGATCCAGGGTGGACAAACCGCTTCTTCTGCCCCAGCCCCCGCTCCGGCCCCTGTCCCCTACAATGGCCAGTCGGCCAACATTCCCATCGCCAACGCCGGCTTCAACGGACATGTGCCCGGTGGCTATCAGGCTGCCCCTCCGTCTCCACATTCCGGCGACTACAGCACCGAGCCGTGGTTCTTCGGCCGCATCACCCGCGAGCAGGCCGAAAGGGCGTTGGAACGTGGCCAGGAGGGCGACTATCTTGTCAGGGATTCGGAGAGCAAGGTATTTATTTTTATGCGTTATTTATATTCGTTTCTTTTAGCCCGGCGACTTGTCGATTTCGATGAAGGGCGTCGAGCGGTTCAAGCATTTTAAGGTAGGTTTTATGGCGTGTTGCTGTGTCGTTTATAGGTGCTAATGGAGTTTTGCGGTGTGATATGGCCCATTTCCGGGCTTAAATTTTTAAAATTGCTTAAAAAATTGCTGGACGATAGCGGCCCCGCAAAACTTTTCACAAATTTTACGTTTTGTTAGACAAGCTGCAAATTAAGAAAATTGGGAGTTTTTCAGGGCGGATTTTTTCATTATCTTTTGAATTCATAGTTTCAAGCTATGTCGAATGAGCCAAATCACACCGCAAATTTTCATTATTACCAAAAATAAAGTTACTCTTGCTTCGTTAACTAGTCTATGGGTGATATTTCAATCGTATTTTGAAATACTATTTATCTATTTCGTATTTTACCAAAAGTTTTGGAATAGATTTTTACCAAAAATTTCCATCAATTCTCGGGGTTGTTTTCGGGTTTTGGCCTCTAAAAGGTTCATTTCAGGTGACGAACACGATGGGCCAGCTGAAAATCGGGCAGCGAACGTTCAACAACATGCACGACCTCATCCGGCACTACACGACGCACGCCATCTTCAGCTCGGACACGGAGAAGCTGTGCCTGGGCCGGCCGGCCCAGCGATAACTGTCTTTTTCCGGTTTTCTCTTATATGCCCTGTTCCCCCCAGATTTCTACGTACGTGCCTGAAAAGAACCTATTTATTCGGTTTGTGATATCCAGATTCAACTCGTTTCGCTTTTTCCGGCTTCGATTTGCACCACCGACTACCTACTTCCGCTTCCCAACACTTGCCGTACCCTCCTTTTTGTGGAATTTTAAACGTTTTTTAGGGGCCTGTAGGGGCCGAAGCTTTATTTTTGAAGCTTCTGGCTCTACATGCCCTTAAATTTTTCGCCCTGGGTGCCGTTCACTTTATCACGCCGTCGTTTTTCGCAACCCTCGCCCACCCACCCACACACATACACTCATCTGCTCAACTCTCCTGATTCCGTTCTGTACCCTTGTATTTGGAATTTGTTTGACCAAAGTGTCGCCTTTTCTGTCCTCTGTACCCTCCACCCCGATTTCGGTGATTCCCCCGTCTGCGCACCCGTTTTCTTTGCAATTTTGTGTATTTTGTGAAACGTTGTCGTGCCCCCCATGCTGTGTATATCCGTTCAACAAACCCCCGAATCTGTGCCATTCTTGCTTTAGTAAAGAGGCATTATGAAAGGTGATCTACGTGATATTTATGATGTAATATCAGAAACCACAAAATATTGAAAGACAAATATCTAGGCTTAGATAGTAGACCTAGCTGGTTCCGAGAGCTAGAATACAAATTGGTAACGTATTCGTATACTTTTGGCCTTTATTTTCAGGCCTACAACTCTGATTCTATGATTTGATTGGAACACTAGAAAAATTATATTTTTTCGACATGAAGTGGCCAGTTGCGTCCAAAATTTCGTATTCTTATTTCTGAGTTTGTTTTCATAGTTACTAAATAATCCCTGTCCGTCGTCTCTGCCAATATAGCCAAGAAGGGACTCAAAAAATTACTGAAGAGGGGTTTTCGACTTAGTATTTTTATTATAGGTTTATAGTACGTTTAGTTACTAGGCATATTGGTAAGCCTTCGGTCCACCTGATAATGCCAAAGAACCTAAAATTTCCACCCACCTTTCTTTTCTAATGCCCCCCCGATCACGCGCAAGCGCCTAAAAGTTATTTTTAATAGAAACTTTCTATTTTTCCCTGTTTACTGGAAAATCCCTCTCTATTTCAAAAATCCCCCATTGCCCCCGTTCCGGCCACTTATCCCCCCTCGGAATATATCCCCAATTTCACCGGGTCAGCGCCCGCTGATTTGGGTAGATATCTCTTTGCTTTCTCGAGGTGAAGAAATGGGAACTGGTCCAAGTTGGCGAAAACAAAATTGCAGGCGAGGATTTTGTGTAGTGGGTACATTAGAGGGATTTTGCACACCTCCTACACTTTTACACAGCGCGGTAAGGCTGTAATAAAAGATATTGGGATATTAACTACGTTTTGCGCTGTTTCAAGAACGATTTGAGGCCTTGCGCGCGGTGGAAAACAGCATGTGAAGGGAATGTGAACCTGATATTTATCAAAAACACATTTGCAGAGCACTGCAAAAAACCGCGTGTGCGCGAGATGTGTTATCTGGGCTGGTACCCAGATCAAAATTACACGCCTGAAATTTTACCACACGTGTAAATTTTTTACACACGCGTGTAAAAAAAATACACGCGTGTATTTTTTTTTACACGCGTGTAAATTCCGAAATTTTCCTTAACAAATTTGTTAACAAATGAAAAAACACGCGTGTAAAATTCTACAATTTTTTACACACGTGTAAATTTTATTTACACGCGTGGTAAAAAAAGTGACGATGCTCGGAGACGGGGGAAAAACCCGAAAAAATTACACGCGAGCGCCAAAAATTTACACGCCAACTTTGGGAAGCCTCCAGCAAATCGGAAAAATATTTTTTTGGAAAAGTTAAAACGAGACAAGCTGCAGACGGGTACCATCAGTGAGCCAAAAAAAAAGTTGGATCGCTAAGTGCCCTGGAAATTTTTTTATATGCCGTTTTGTGAAGGCCCTTTTTTTGAGCGATTTACACACGTTTTCCAAATGTAATTTTCTTGCCTAAAAATTTACACGCGTGTAAAATTTCAAGTGAAAAATTTCTCGCCAAATCGCGTTGGTAGATCTTTTGCGCGTATCAAATGTAAAATTTATGACCGAAGCGACAACGAGAACAATCAACAACAACAAGAAACAAATTATAAATAACGAAATTAAACAATATATATAATTTCCGATTTCAGTTACACGTGTGTTGAAGTGGGAAGGGTGTTTTGAGCTGCGTGAAGGCATTTCTAAGGTAAACTGAGTGGTCAAATGACATAAAACGTTCTAAATTCTCGCGATTTCGCCATTTTTCCGAATGTAATTTTCTCACTTAAAAATTTAAAGGTTTTTCCGTTGTAGGTAACATTCGTATTTTGACAATTCGTCAAAAACCGCGCCCACATATTTGGTCCAAACTAATTGGATCGGCTCAGTTTGCTTTTTATACCACACGGAACCCGAAACTGGCGAAAGTGCGAGAATTTAGAAAGTTTTATGTCATTAGCCCACTCAGTTCACCTTAGAGATGCCTTCACGCAGCTCAAAACACCCTTCCCACTTTTACTGCACTTTGCTAAAAAGCTATGAAACCCGTTACAAATAGCTTTAGGTTCCTTCCCTGGCGTAAAACTACTCGAAAAAAAGATTAGAATTGACCCTTCATGGCCCATCCCTGGCCCACTATGGCTGCGAATTTTTGCACGCGTGTAAAAATTTTACACGCGTGTAAATTTTCGGCCATGTTTCCTTGAAATCCCTTATAAAACTCAATTACACGCGTGTAAATCCCAAAAGTGACGTGTAAATTTGACGCGTAATTTTTTTACCACGCGTGTAAATTTTTGGCTGTTTTTACACGTGTAATTTTGATCTGGGTACCAGCCCTGGGAAAATCTGGGGGTACTCGCGGGTAAAAATAGGTGAATCGGTTTGACAGGACTTCCATGCAGTAGATGGGTTGTACCCAATGGACCACGAGGTGTTTTTAAGCACGGATTTTGAAGAATTTGGCAGTTTTTGATTGCTAGGAAGCTTTTTGCTCTGAAATGCAAAATGCCGAGCTTTTTGGCCACTTTCCATACAGCTTTCTGCAAAAAGTAAATTTGTCGAAAATAGCATACCTTTTTCTGAGCTTTTTATCTCTGAATCTGTTTCAAACGCTATAAAAATGGTTTAGCTTTCGTTATGAGTAAATATCAAGTGCCAAAAGGAAACTGGAAACCACTTTACACTTTTAGTTTTGAACTATGAAGGTAAGATAATGAAAGGTAATTTTTATCGCTGGTTACCGCCAGCTGACGAGTGCTGGGAAACCTGATTTTTCGGGATAGCTTTCCAATTTTTTCGCGTGTTTTCTGTTTTCCGAAATCGCCCCGGAAACGGAAGATAAGTTCGGCGCGCTCAACTTTTGGCCTCGCCGGTTTGGGGAGTAGCCCTGCACACAGCGACTTATGGCAATTCGGATGACTTTAAAAAATCAAGTGGAGTTTTTTTAGCAAGTTTTAGCAAGCCGACACGAATTTCTCAAGTCAGGCTTTTCCGATCACAATTTTTTGTCAAAACTCACTAATACTGAATTTTTACGCCTTTTCTGCTGGCTACAGGCTTTTGAGAAGGGTTTCAGAAGACTCGGCTTGGATGACGCTTAGCGCGGTTAAATTAGGTGTTTATGAGAAAGCGCTTGTTTACCTTCTACATGGAAACTGCTGAAAATCGGACGAAGATTCAGGCATTTGGAAAATCGGACAGAACAACTGAACTCATCTTTCCGAGAGCTTCCGATGGGTACCTAAATAGTAAAAATCAGACACTTCTCGGGCCCGCTAGAAACGATGTGTTGTTTTTTGGCACAATGTCACGAAGAAATGGAAGATAGAAGCTTAAATTTTGCCATTTTGGTTCTATTTTGTTATCCTAATTATCCGTGTGTTAATGTTTTTATGTGTAGTATCGTCTGCCAGACTTTGACCCGCGCATCTTTTTGATCCCCCAATTTCCCCCACCAATGAACGGTTCTCACCGACGATGGCTATTCACCCAGTCTACTCACCCTTTTTCGAGCGATTTTTCGGTCAAGCCGCGGTGATTGATGGGATTTAACGAGGGCTGATTGTTCTCTGGGTGGATGTGGACAGGATGGAAATGGAATGGTATCGCGGGGGGACATGCCCATCACTACGATACGCAACCAACGACACTTCGCGTGCGGGATAACCCACAAGGATTCCCATCCGCGCTGATAAACAGCCGATTGGCTGAGCCGGGTTGATTTGCGAAAAAAATTGGAGTGATGGGTAGTCGGATCGACATGGGGATGATCGAGTGGTTGGAGGGTGACTCTGGGTTCAAGAGGGAATTGGAGAGCCGGAATGCCCCCCGAAAAGGCGGTCGATGATCGTCGGCTTGTCCTAAATTTCGGCGAGTAATTGGGAAAATGGGGTGGTAAACATGAAACTAGAACGTTTCGATGAATTTGGCGTTTTAAAAGCGGAAATCGATCGGATCCTACCTTTAAAAGGATTAGAAAGCGCCAAAATCGACCCAGTTTTCGGCTGGGCCTCGACAGCTACGCAACGCTCGAATGACAGCGCTTTTTGATGGCCCTCCATACGCCTTTGTCTTGACTAAATCGCGCTAGATTTGTGTTTAACTCAGCGTCTAGTTAAAAATCTGAGAGTTCCTGACTTCTAAGTACCTTTAAAGAGGCTATAAAGCACGAATATAGCCTATACGTCATCGCCTTGGCCTCGATTGCTACGTTGCACTCCAAATGACGCGCTCTGGTCCTTTTAAACAGTGACTTTCCAACAAATCCAGTTAGTTTGGCTTGAAAATGACTTTCGTCAAAGCCAAAGTCAAGCAGATTTGGCCTTCTTAGTAAGTGCCCTTAAAGAGGCTAGAATGCGGCGAAATCGACACCTTCGAGCGGCTATTTGTCGACAGCCAGGGAAAGTACCAAATGAAAAGTTCAAGCTCGTTTTTGAGGTCCTGAATGATCGAAAGCATTTGTGCCAATCCGGAAACACTTTTTCCGGTGCTTTAATCTGTTGTGTAGCGGTCGAGACCTAGCCACCGGATGGGGTCGATTCTCACACTTCCCAAGGGGTGACAATTGAAGCCTTTAAAGGCTCGGAAAGTCGACAAAAGACGCTGTAATGACGTGACATGCACGGTAGGTATCGCGTTCGCGGCCTTCCTTATGTAATCCATATCCAAAAATCTATTTCTTTGTCTTTCCGGACCCTTTAAAATCGCCTCCACCTGATTGACATCAAAAAATCACATGAAACGCACAATCCCAAACTATCCCAAACTACAAAGAATCCCCGATAAACGGTCAATAAAGGACAGTATCCCCTCGGTTCTCCATTTCCCATCCGAGTTGGTGAAGGGGTGAGAAAATTGGATCGACTTTTCGCCTCGCCATAAATGATCTCCCCGCTTCCACCAAAATGTCATCATCGAGTACTCGGGCAGACGGACCGGGGAAGCCCGTATTTCATAAGTCACTTTTAACGGGGAGGAAGGGGAGAAATCGACGTCTTTATTTTACAAGGTATCGACAGCTACGCGTGAAGTCGAATTTCACGATTATTAGCTGGAAAAGAAAGGTGTTTTCATTTTAATTGGTCCATCGAGCGTGAGAATCGGCTACTTCGTTCGACTTGGGTGCCGACAGCTACGCATCACTCCAAAATTCCGAAACAATGCTTGGAAACTTAGATAAACTTTAGCTTTAAAGGGACCCACGAGGGCAAGAATCGACCTTTGGCTTCTACTGGGTCTCAAAGGTCACGCGGCGCGCCAAATCCTTCAGCTTCAGCTTTTAGAAAAAATGAGCTTGAACGGGAGTAAGAAGTAAGCAAGGAGTAAGTTACCAACCCCTTCCATCGACTAGTGTCGACAGCTGAACACGCTCGTCAATGCTGCATTCAATACGTAACAAAGCTGGCGGAATTTGAGCTTTAAAAATACCACTGGCTGCGAAAATCGACACCCCCCCATTTACTGGGTATCGACAGCTACGCGCCATTCCCACAAAATGTATATGATCCTACTATATATAAAAAAATAGTGTCTGCGTGTGTATGCCACTTTGCATGCAACTTCCGTCAGCGTGTCCGGAGGATATCTCAAGAGGGAAGGGGCGTAATGAGGTGTTTGATACGTCATTAGATGCGTAATGGGCTGTAGATGACTGCACACACATCAGATTTTGTAAAGTATGTTGTTTTCGACATTAAAATTAAGTTTTTCGTAAAAATTCGGCCGCCCACTTTGTTAGGAGAAAATTAGCATACGCCGGAAGTTGCAGTAGCCTATATAAAGGCCCAAAGGGGCTCATTCTTCATTTTTTTTGTCATCGGAATTGAGGCACAATTATGAAAAATAAAGAACATCATAGGATTAGACGGGGGCCAGGGTTGAAAAGTCGCGAAGCGGCTTTTCAACCCTGGTTTATGCTATAAACCTCCGTACGCCAGCCTGAAAGCGTCTTTTGGCCTAGTACGTAGCCGTCGAAACCCAGAATGCTGATGGGGTTGATTCTGGCGCCTCTGGAAGTCTTTAAAGGACCGTTGCAGACCGCCAAAAAAGTCGGGCGTCCCGAATCCACCGTAAAAATCCTTCATGAGTCAGAAATTTCAGTTGTGTCACGCCATTTACCATATCCTCAAAAAATCAGCGGTTCAGGGTGAATCACTATGTGTTTTTTGCAATTTTCATGGGACACCTGATCTGGGTATCCCCGCGTACACACAACCCGTTCTCTGTGGAATCCCGTACCCCAGCCATATGTGTGTTTTGTTGATGGTTGCATGATAAGGGCATTGTTGCGAAATGTACCAGCTTGGGATATGAGAGAAAGAGAGAGAGAGAGAGAGAGAGAGAGAGAGAGAGAGAGAGCAAGAGAGAAATGAGCAACAAACCAGACAGATACATAGACACAACAAACCTGTAATAATTGAGTAAGCCAAAATAAGCATTTGATCGGGGTGTTTTTGTCTTTCAAAGATCAGGATCAGGTTGCTGATGAAAATGATGAAATGTGCGCTCGGGATAAATATTAGAGGATTAAGTTGGAGAAAAAGAGAGAGCGAGAGAGAGAGAGCGAGAGAGAGAGAGAGAGAGAGAGAGAGAGAGAGAGAGAGGTACCGCGAGCGAGCAAGCAAAACGCAGCGCAATTGACAGGTGATTCTAATGCCAGTCAGTCTTTAAAGGAGCTGAGAAGCTCCAGAATCGACCCCTTGCGTTGGCTAGGTCTCGACAACTACGCGCCACGCCTTCAAACTGTTTGGAACGGAACTTGGGTAACCGGTAAAATTTATTTTTTAATATCCGGGTACAGAAACCTGTTTTCCTAAAAATCGCTAGATTTTTCTAGACTCTTCCGCCTATCTCAACCTTCATCGATCATCCCCAGATGGTGTTGATCGTTCTACGAGGGTCGGGGATACCCCCCATGTACCCTTTCTCTCTATCTCTCGCTCTCTCTCACTCTCTCATGTTATCTCTCCCTCTCTGTCCCTCTCTCTCTCCCTCTCTCTCCCCTGGGGAACCCCCGTGTACCCGGGGTACAAAGGGCATCAGATCACGTGTGATGAGTGTTGGTGTGTCTCTTATTGAGATCGTCTCCACCTGATAGCTCTTCCCTCCGTTGATGGCATCGCTGTGTAGTCAAGAGCGCTTTATAGAAAAGTGACATACATGCGTGCGCGTCATTTCCTGCAACGAGCGTTTGAGCGCGACACGTGATCTAGGTGTCAAAAAATGTGCCCACAATGTGGGGGAACCCCGGGATACAGAAGGGGTACTTGGGGTCAGTGGGATGCAACATCAAGAGATCAAACAGTTAGCCTCACGTAATGACGCCAAGCTGGCCCTAGGTCAGCTGATGTCGGTTTTGGATCGATTTTTCTAGAATTTCGTATCGTTTTTGGCCCTTGACGACGGCGAAGCTTAAAATTTTGGCAGGTAGCTACACGAGACAAATCTAAAAAGTGAGAGACATAAGGAGCGAGAGAGAGAAAGAGAGAGAGTGAGAGAGAGCGTGAGAGAGCGAGAGAGAGAAAGAGAGTGCGAGAGAGGCACGGAGACAGAGACATACAGAGACAGAGAGAGTGAGAGAAAGAGCGAGCGACAGAGAGTGAGCGGCGAGAAAAACCAACGAGAGGCCGTGAGAGAGAGAGAAAGAGAGAGCGCCAGAGAGAGCGCCAGAGCAACCGAGAGATCGCAGGCCGGAGAAAGCGACAGCTAGAAACAGATTTTTTAGATTTCTCTAATTCAGAATCCCTAGAAGGCAATCTAGCAGAGTTTCTTTAAGATCCCTCCTCCGTCCTTGATCAACCCATGGCAAGTGCGTATTTTCTTCGCCTTGCCATGTCGTTCTTTCTTTCTAAAGGACAAGGGCTTCCCCCATCTCAACCTGAATTCAGTCATAAATTCTCTAGAAGGTGAGGGAGAGAGAGAGAGGGATAGAGAGTGCAGAGAAAGAGAAAGGGTACGCGCCGTTGGGTGTGTGGGGGATTCCCCATTCCGCGAGGCTCCGCCCCCTCCGTCGTGCATATAAGGGCTCATTTCTGGGGGTAGAATCCAGCCCCGTGCGTACCCCGGCCCGCCCACCGTGTGCCGTATGGAAACGTTCTACAGACTATGCTAATTGCCCTCCAACGCGACAACATTTGTGCCCCAAAGTTCCGTGCTAGTGCCTACGTACCGCATCAAGTGAGTGCAAGTGGAGCGACGCTGAAAAATGCGTAGCTTAACGTTGACACTCCTGAACAATATGTCTTCTGGAGAAAGAAAAAAATTGTGGAAATACAGGGATTTCCACAAAATATACATACTCTGGAAAAGGCTGGAAGACATGTTGAAGAAGGAGCAATCTATATAAAACCACCATTGGGAGCTATCAAAACTGCTTTAAGAAATTTTTTACGAGGATTCTTGCAGCGAAAATCTACAAAAAATCGATAATCTAGAACGTTTGATGCAAAATTTGATCTCGGCCATGACAATTTTTCTTTAACGCTAATTCTAGACAAAAATAATCGAGTAAAAATCCGAATTTCTCATTTGCTAAATTTTTCAGCTACTTTTGATGAATTTTCGGACTTACTTACGAAGTTAGAGTTTATACGATTACGCTATGAAATTTTTGACTATGGAAATATGCTGGTTTCGAAACGATCTCATTCGAAAAACCGATAATTCACGTTTTCTTGACTTTTTCTACCATTTCTAGGGATTTTCGGGCTCAGAGTGTATACGATTACCGTAGGAAAACTCTAATTCTAAAACTATTAAAAGTTTGGAACAATAAAAAGATTAAAAATTATGCATAACTTACTTACAAAAACATCAAAAAAAATTTGCAGGTGCCCCCACAAAGTCAACCGCAACTCCCGTTCATCAACGACTGGTGCTCGGGTTCGGTGATCTGCTTCGGCGTCTGTGAACTCTCGATTCGCGTCGATAACGCATTGTTTGCCTGCTGAACGGCTACGCTCAGCTACTCCTTTACTTCACTACACAGCCAACTAAACAACAACAACAAACATGTGGGTTTTTCGACAGAATTTTGCGCGTTGAAAAGTACAGTTTTCTTCAAAAATCAGTATATCTAAGCAAAAATGCGTAATTTATTGAAAACAAAAGTTCTTTTAGTTAATGGCATTTTAAATTAGCTCAATCATCCCTTTTTGTAGAAGAAAAAGCAATTGCTGGCCGTTCTTGCTTTTTAAAAGGCGTTTTGAGCTTATTTTTATCAGATTTTAGGTAGATTTTTTTATCAGATTATCAAAAAGTGTAATTCCGTAAAAGCAAAAGTTCTTATAGTTAATTGGCCATGAATTTAACCTCTTTATAGTTTTTCGCTGAAGAAAAAACAATTTTTAGTCTTTCCGACATCTTAAATGCAATTTTAAGGTATTATCCCAGTCGTCCTTTTTAAAATTTTCCGGCTTTTACTACCTATAAAAGCTACACCACGTTTCAAATCTTTTCCTATATTCCATTTATTACCTGAAGACCTTGAGAAATTTTCGACCCCTTTTCCGGTCCAGCTGGGCGAGCATCGCGCGTTTTCTAAAAAAAACCCCCCAGCCAGACGCCCAGAACTCCGAAAATCAGTGCCCCCTAAAAATCGGGTTGACAGGCCGATTTCTTCCCGAAAATTCGCCCCAATCCATCCATCCCGGATTTTTTAACACCCCCCGAAAAGAGGAAAGAAAAGATGCGCGCCCGGGCGATGAGAGTTCCACCCACACGCATACTCACAAGAAATTTGCGCCCCCAATCAATCATCCTGGTCAGAATGGGTGCATCTAGAGGCGATAGAGTGAAGAGAGAGAGAGAGAGAGAGAGAAAGAGAGAGAGATAGCGACCGAAAAAGTTGATTAATTGCTGCCCCACCGCTGCGCTTACCCGCCCTGGTGTGGTGGCGCTGCGCGCGCGATTCAGCCCATCGGGGTGAGACCGTGAAAGTGGGGGGATTGATTGGGGGAACGGGGAATTTTGGAAAGTGCAGGAAAAGCTGGGGACCAAGGCTGAAAAAATTTGAAAACGACTTTTCAAGCAACTTTTCCGGTCGCTTTTGACCCAAAATCTACTAGCTGTTAAAAAAAACATTTAAAAAAGGGGAGAGAAGCTAAACTAAGGTTAATAACGTAATTAATTACGGTAAAAGACGATAAATAGACTACGAAAATTTCTTATTGACGGCACACGTCGAAAACCGTATTTTTTTTGCAGGCACACGCCTTATTTTTCACCGAAAACAACCAGACAAAAATCAAAGCCAGCAAAGATGCCAGTTGCTAATTCTATTGAAAATAAAAATAATCAGATAAATAAACTACAAAAAACTCGAATTTACGATTGATTTCTTACCCCGAATTTTCTAGGTCGGCCCACCCAATGATGAGCCACATGCTCCACTGCCGTGCCCGTCGTCAGACCATCGAGAAATCACGTCTTTCCACTGACGGTTAGTTATAAAATTATATCTAAAATATACAGTTATTAAAGAATAAAATATACCTTAAAAACCACCAATTTTCAGATGAGCCGGCCGGTCTATTCGTGACCCTCCAGCGCCGCTTCGATTCGAGCGACTCGTCGACGCCGTCGTCGCCCACCTCGGCCATGATCGCCTCGCCGCTGAGTCCGGCCGTCCGTTTTTTCAGTGGGTCTTCCTCATCTCCCTTCGCATGCGCGACATCTGGCTACGGGCCCGCCCTCGGACATCACCTAGGAGGTCGGAGAATACATTGTTGGCCCGTCGGTCGGCTCTATTTTCCCCAGCTTCCCGGGTTTTGCAATTGAACCGTGTTTTGTTCTAAATTAAGGTTGGGCTTTAACAGACAGAATTTTTGCGCAACAAAAACTCGTTAAAAAAAGTAAAAAAAACCATCTAAAAACTTCGACAAATTTGAAATTAACATTTTTATCGAAAATCGGCCAATTTTGGCTAAAAATTCGTTATTTCTGTATTTTCCCTAAAAATTTGTAAGGTTTTTAAGCATAGAAATAGTAAAAAGTTTAGAAACATCTGTAGAAATAAAACAAATGTTATAGACGATGTAGAAACAAATTTCTCTATATAATCTACAACGAAGGAAATTCCTCTATTTATATCGGAAAAAGCGGATCATTCGCAAAACGTTACCTTTCTCCCCTCTGATAATGCAAAAGCACCAAATATCATAAATAAAGTTATAAATTAAATGATAAGTAAACCCACCTTAAAAAATCATCTAAACCTCTATTTTTCAGAAACGACCGCCACTTCATTCTTCGAGAGTGCTAGCAACGTGCTCAGCAAGCAGTAGCAGACTACTTTCCCAGAATACCACGATAACATTCAAACCATTTTGTACTAGATTTTTTTGTGTTTTTTTTGCAGTAGAAAATGTGTTTTGTAACTTTTTCTCGTCTAAAAATTCGATATATTTGTTTTCCATTTTCTATCTAAACTCTTGACTCTTTGTAACGATTTTTGCCAAATAAATGTTAGCTAGCTAAGCGGGAATCACAAAAAACACAGCAGAATAGACTAGACATTAATACAACAGTAGATTTCTACCCGGTAAGGTATCGGAGATTACTTGTTCAGGAAAAGGGCGGGAGCAGTACAGAGAAAGAATAAGGGAATGGGGAGAGGAAGCTCAGATAGTCATGGGATGGTGACATTGGAAATCGAGAGCTTGAAAGCTAAAAACTACTTGTATAATTAGTTAGGGAAAACGCGAGCGAAACAACTACACAGCTGCGATCAGGATCTAACACACAAAAATAGAGATATTCTAAAAAAGAGAGGGGTTTTTAGAGCGATAATGTTGTTTTCAGACCGTACCAAACCTATACTGCGCAAATTTACAAAAACGTTTAGTGCGTACAAACTCGAAAAATGCTAATTTTGGGGAGATTTTAGCCCTTTTGAGTAGCTTCTTTTGGAGCGATTTTGCCAAAAGTTTGAGATTCTTCAACTTCGCGATCTCGAAAATTCTGGAAGCAGATTCGAAATTAGAGCCGATTTCTGCGCAATTTCTTGTTAGGCTTGGTCCCGTATGAAGCCTCCATTATCACCCAAAAACGGCGATGGTAAGTAGATAAAAACAACCATAAAACGATTAGCTCTCGGCGAACACGGCGCGCCCCATGTCGAGCAGCAGCGGCTCGACGAGTCCATTCTCGTTGGGGTCGCGATGGGTCATGAAAGCCGTGTGCCCGCCGTGCTTCGTCACCACGGCCACCACGTTCTCCGATTTGGATATTTCGTCGAGTGGGAGGGCTGGAAATCGGGTGTTGAGAACGATCTAACGGAATTTTCGTTTTCTGTTTGTTTGTCGGGGGATTTGCACTTTTTCTACAAAAAAAATTGTTTCGAATATTTCTAAATCTTTCCAGACTTTTTTACTATTCTTGAACCTCCGAAACAAACAATTTTGATTGAAGAAGACAAAAAATATCGCTATTTCGACCAGAAATTTGCAATTTTAGACTTTTCCTCGCTTTCTACATAGTTTTCCAGTTACAATTCAGCTAAATTTCACAAAAAAAACGCGATTAAAATCCCTCATATTACGTAAAGAGGCATATCTGTATGTATTGGGGGAAATTTGGATACCATGCTCCGAAATTACTAAAGAACGATATCTAGAACATTCGCTAATCGCAAAAAACGGCAGAAAAACAGTTTAAAATTTTTGAAACTGTCAAAAAGTCTATTTTCAACGCTCAAAAACCAACAATCAATCGGCGCAAAGCAGTCGTCAGCCGAATTCAGCGCCAGCACCGGGATCGGAATTTGTGCAACCTAAACATAAGCTATTATTATTTATTTATCCACAGCTTGTATACCTTGGTCCTCAGCGTGGCCTCCGTGTAGTAGTGCTCCCAGTCGCGGTAGCCAAACATCGGCACGACGAAATGCTGATCAAAGCCGCGGATAGTGTTCGACTTCATCAGCACGTCCCACTCGATCAGCTCGTGGAACAGTTCTTTGTGGCTAAAAAATCTAAGTAAAAACCGGAAATCAAAACTCACGGGAGGACGACGTTCTTGAGGCATTGGGCGAGGTGGCTGTTGAAGAAGAGCCGCGGGAAGAAGGTTTCGAGGGAAGCCGTTGAACGGAAATTGTCGAATGGGGAGGAAACCTAAAAAATTGTCATTTTTAAAGGGAACTAATAAACCCACCACCATCCCAGCCAAAAGACCGCAATTCTCCTTGGTGTGCTTGGCTAGGTAGTTCCAGAGGATCATCCTAAAAACCCACAATTTGTAGTTCGAAAATGGTATTATTTTATATTTTTCGTTTTTATTAAACGCAACCAGCTGCGGCATTGCATGAGCTTTTACGGAAACTCTCAAAAAACTTAAACCCACCCTCCAAGGCTGAACCCGCAGGCGATCTTCTTCGCGTCTGGATAGCGCTCCGACGTGACTTTTACTACCTAAAAAAAGAGATAATTATCACCAATTTTCCCACATCACGAAAATCATCGGTGTAGGCCGCATTGTAGGTCTTGGCCGTCTTCAGCGGCACTCCGCCAAGCCCACGAGCATTTACTACGACGCAACGCCATCCTTGTTTGACCACCTAAAATCGATGCTGATTTTTCCAGGTAAAAATTACATCTTTTGCGCAGTGGATGATGTAGGCGCAATCGTGAGTGGAGCCTGAATTTTGTAAACCTATAAAACGTTGTTTTCATACCAGTAATTCCCGGCAAGAAGAAGACGATTGGGGCGGCCTTATCGGCGTTTTCCGGCTCAAGCCAGTCGAGAGCTTGAACCCCGCCGTCAGAGTGCTCGTAGATTTCTCTAAAAAATCATTGTAAATCTCTCATTTTACTTTTTTCACGAATAAAAACGAAAAACACACCTTTTCCACGACAGCGGTGGCCGGGCCCGCATCAATTGCCTGATCAGCGTCTGCGCAAAGCCAAAGGGGCACCACCAAGTCGGATGGAATTCCTATTTCCAAGTTTCGTTCTAGTTTGCAAGAACCAACCTTTTGTAGCGCGGGTAGATTGACGACCGTATTCGTCCAGTCGGAGGCGTGACGCCCGTAGACGATCGGTTTCTAGGACCTTTTTTCGCGTTAAAACTATCCAAATTACCTCTCCTTCAGAGTACCGCTGGTACCAATACCACAAAAACGCCACGACGGGCAGGAGAAACGCCAAGATGAACATCTAAAAATTATAGGGCTAAAATTAGCCGAAAATGACGGGATCGTAAGCGGAGAAAATGGTTGGAAGGAGGAAGAATTGCCTAGATGAACATCTAAAAAACCAAAATGACCTCGTCCTGTGCTATCGAATAATTTTCCAGCAGAGCTATCCAGTCAAATTTCTTAAACTTGCCACGCGACCTTCTAGGAGTTCCCACAGGTTCCAGCTCACTAGATTTAACAGCGTAGGAGATACCCCTAGGTCTATCTTTTCACGACGCATCATAAAACTATGGAATTCACTTCCGCCACCTCTCCTCTTGAACCCTCCGACCAGCGCGAAACGCTTTAGGAAAAGTCTTGAAACCCTTCCCCTAGCCCATAATCCCTCCTAAGCAAAAAACCTATTATCCCCGTCCCTCGTCTTTCACCCATGTTTTTTTTTCACTTTACGTGTTTATCATTTTTTGCCTACGTTATATTACCCGGTTGAATAAACCATTCATATATAGCAACGAGCTGATTCGTGTTGGGGAAAGCTAAAGCCGGCAGCTTACAGAAACTACCTAATAAACGAAATATAGGATTTACGGTCACAAAAACTACCTAATACATGAAAATAACACTTTACGCTGAGAAAAATATACGATTTCTGTTCTTTATTGAACAAATATTTTCATATCGAGCGCAACGTTTCATTTTCAAACACTGTCCTGATTTTTAAATACTTTATTTACACGTAAAATACACGTAAAATCACACAAAAACGTATCCAGGGAAAAAACAAGCAGCAGTAATTGTGGCATGAGATCCGAAAGTTTGTGATAGAGTGAGTGAGTGCACCGCGATCACAGGCAAATAGAGACAAATTGGGGGAGATTCGGGGCAAAGCGGGTTCAAAGTCCGGGCAAAACACAAAGGCACACTTTTTGTGTACCATGTATCTAGAGATGGGCAGACTACAGGCAAACTAGAAAGTACAATTTTGGGCTATCATAGCAAAAGGAGAGTGGAAAAGAAGTTTTTAACTGAACGGGTCATCGTAGCTGACCATTTGACGGCCACCCGCCTCGTCGGCGTCGTCGGTCTCCATCTTGGCGTCCTCATCAATTTCGCCGTCTTCTGGGGATTCGTTGCCGGCTTTCTAAAACAGAGATAAAAAGTGGGTGCTGTAGGTGCTCAAAATTTTCGCCAATTTCATTTTAACTAGAAAAATAATTTTTTTACCCAAAACGACCAAAATTTTCTTTTCAGACAATTTCCGGACTATTTTTGAAAGGAGTGAGAACTGGAATAGAATTAAAATTACTCAAGACCATGAAAGCGCCCGATATTAGATTAATAGGCGGAAATTGTCCGATCCAAAAACCTAAAAAGCAAAAAGTGAAACCCAAAAGTTAGCTAAAATCTTTAGTTGCAGTCAAAGCTCTTAAAACCATACCGGGGTCGGCAACGGCTTGAATCGAATCTTCGGAACAGCCGGAACTGATGCGCCGGCGGCAGGCGCTGCAGACGCCTTCGGCTCGGCGCGCTTGGCGGGTGGCCTAAGGTAAAAATAAATTATTTTAAGCAAAACTAAGCTACCGATCAACATCACTATTTCTTGTCCGCTTCTCCGCGCTCTTCGGCGTCGTCTCCGGGGGTCGATACGGGAAATGGGGTGGATTCTTGAACGAGGTGGTGCCCTGTCTTCTGGCGAACGACACACGCAACGTCACACCGCTGACCATGTTGCCGTCCATCTATAAGCCTTTATATTCTCACGTTTCCACCCTACCGCTTTGACAGCTTCTTCCAGCTTCTCGTCCGATTTAAACGTCATGTAAGCGACCCTAAATCCATTTTGTAAGGTTTTGTGTGCGGCTTTTTCGCATCTATGCTTCCTTTACTCACTTTTGTCGATCCTCTACACTCGTGCTCTCAATCTCGCCGTATTTTCGAAAGGCCGCCTCGAGCACGTCGGTCTAGAAAAACGGAAAAATAGGCTTAAAAATATTCACAAAATTACCTGTAGATCGTAGCCACGGATGAAAAGGATGCGCCCTTTCGTCAGCGGAGTGAATTCGGAGCGTCGCTCATCCGACCAAGGCGTAAGTGGTGGTGAAGCCATTGGAGGGGACATCATTCCGGACGAGGAAGTCTATAATTTTTTTCGTTGCGTGCTATTCGCATTCCAATCCTCAGCTCCCGACTTACCAATTCGCCCAGCTCCCCGGAAGTGCTCCCGCTGCTCCGTTGGCGTACATTGGCGCGCTTGAACGATGTCTTCGTCTCATCCGCTTTCTTAAGCTTAATCTCCCCGGCCGCGATCTTCTTCTTCAGCTCATCAGTTTTCAGGGCCAATTCGTGTCCTAGAAATTGGATAAAAAATTTGCAACTGATTTCGAGCCTATTTGTTTTTCTAAAGTACGTCCAAACCCACTTCGTTTAGCCAACGTCTGGCTCTTCTCATTTTGCGACTCACGATCCTCACGGCTTCCGATTGGCGCTGCGCCGCGGTTATTGAGGAGTCGGCGCTAGAAAGAACTATTCCTTCTTTTTTTATCGTTAGACTCAATTCCGTGCATTTATAGACCAATTTTCATCAACCCACCAATTGCTTCAAACGATCCTGTGCGGCTTTCAACTGCGTCTCCTCATCCGTCAAGCCCGCTGGAAACACGATTTGAAGCTCTTTCATCTAAACTGAATTTTCTACGTTACTTCGAAATTTCGAGCCGATGTTCCAATTGAAAATATCTCGTTTCGGTTTCGCATGCCACCCATAGTCCTTCAGTTTCTCCAAAACCCAACGAACAAGCCATTTATCGTGTAAAAACTCTGCTGTAATAGAAATGAAATTACGATCGAAGGCGGTAGGTGCACACTCGATCATGACAAGGAACACGCGCACGAAAACGGATAAATAGCGGGCAAAGTGGGGCCCAGAGAGAGAGACAGAAAGACACCAAGCGATTGGCTAAGGACAACGAGGTGACACCACAAGGGAAATGACATAGAGGGAGCTTATCTAGTCGCGAGAGACACGCTTTGGTGATGGAACCGGTAATATACACAGACTTTTTTTGACGACATTGAGGTTTTGCCAGTGAAGCTAGTGAAGCAGGGAACTAGGAAGAAATGTTTAAAAACCTGAAAAGTCTGCTTTTTTGCGAGTTTCCTCTTTTCACTTCAACTCCCTTGTTTAGCCAGCGTCAAAGACCTAGAAGGTTCTTAGGCATTATCGAGGAGGGGGGCAACTTTTTGTAAAAGTCTAGAAATGTCTAATACGTGTTTTAGGAGTGATTTTAGCGAAATAGAATGCGAAAAAGAGATTTCAACAAGAAACACTGGCTAAAAACTCGAAACATTTAAAAAACGACAAAACGACCATCGAAAAATCGTTGAATTTTTTGTTAAATCTAAATTTTCAAAGTTTACACGTTTCGGAACAGTAAAAAACAGTTTAGAAACGCTTCCACTATGTATTTGGAAAAATCAGATAAAGTTGCTACCCCCGATAATGCCAAAGAACCACCTAGAATTATCCCATTTGTGCACGTTTACAAAGATCACTAGTTGATCACATAGATTGGAGATTGGCGGCGAATACTTGGCGGCGTGACCAAAACTAATAAATATAACGCAACGTTCTCGTGGGCCAATTACAAAATCCTAACATAGTAGCAGCCCGGTGTGAGAAAAGGGGGGAGAGTGGAGAGAGAATTTTCAATCTAAAATGTAGCACATGTAAGGAGGGCAAAGACGGGATGAGCGAATTCGGGGGTTTTGTGGCAAATCAATTCGATAATAAATGACTAAATATCACAACTAGAATGGAACCGTCACAATTCGGAGCCGGTGTGGTGGGGGCAGGAGGTGGGGCTAGAGCTGGGGGAAAACCTAGCGTAATAAGCACAGGGAAGGTGGGGTATTTTAGGATGTTTTTAGGACATCTTGGCGCCGAGGTGGTTGCGCACATTCTCGTAGACGACGTAGCTCATCCCAACGGCCGGGATCACCTGAAAATGTAAGATGTCGTAAGCGGATCAGAAAATATAAAAATTGGCAAAAACGTTCTTTCGAATTATTCCAGGCAGTTTTTACGCCCTAATCCAAACTCTCCCCCTCCCTCGATAATGCGAAAAAGTCGGCGGCGGATCTATAATGTAGGCCATGTTCTTCTTCCTTTATGTAAGCACTTCACACATTTTTTAGAAAAAAAGCAATTTTTCAAGGAAACTTTCGAAAGATTAACCATTTTTTGGGAATTCCAGGCAGTTTTTTCGCATGAAAAATATCTCCTATCGCCCACAACCAACCTTCATAAAGTTTGGCACGAGGCCACGATAAAGGCCGGTGAAGCCCTCGTTCTTCAAGATGTACCGGAACTGGCCGAACATCGTGTTCGGCTGATTCGGGTCGGCAATCCATTCTAAATCCAAGAATACGAGGTCGAAATTAAAAACACACCTCTCGCCTGTAATCGCGTGCGCACCAGGGCAAGCGGATAGCTGGCTAACTGGCCGCATGTCGAGCTTGCCATACCGCAGCCGAGGAGCGTGAAGACGCCAGGTTCTTTTACCTAGAAAAAATCGTAAAGAGCGTCAAAAATTCAAGTCTTACATCAGGGTTCTTCTTCAAATACATGCCCTTCAGCGTCTCGTAGACGGCCAGGTCGATACCGGCGTACGGGATGATGCCGAGAAGATTCGGGATGTAGCCCTGGAAAATCCGTCAAAATTTATACCTCTTTTTACCTTGTAAAAGACGATGATCCCTTCTCTTCTGTACAGCTTATGTGCAAAATAGAGTAGACCCCGGTCGAGTTGCCCCGTTCTCCGCAACGCCAGTCGGGTTTTGAGAACCTGAAAAAACCATAAATTTACATAATTCTACGTAGTGATGTCATAACTGAGTGGGTCGGGCTCTATGCCAGAGACACACCCCAGTTACGATCTTCCCATGTTGGGGCTGTTACTACTCTTCTAGTTAGGAACCCTAATCCTAACTTAACTGGCTCCGCGCCATAGGTTGTTCTATGCAATGTCCCAGATACGAACTATGACTAAGGATACGAATTTGTGACGTTGACACTCTTTTGACTAGGGGGAAACTCATGAGAAGGTCTTAATGTATAAAGTGTATTTGTTACCCACGGACTTATTATGAGGGGTTTATTCGAGTAACTTAAACTGTCATATAAAAACTGGGGACGGGATAGAGGCCGAGAAAGGAAGTCGGCCGGCGCGGATACAGACCCTAACAATTATGATTCCTAGAATTTATAAAGCATCAAAAAGGGACGGAATCCCGTCGGCCCGAGAGGGCCTCCGGTCTCCCGTGGGACTTCGAGTTAGCTGAGCTTAGGGAAGGGTTCAGGGTCTGGGGATCGACTGACTCATTTAGGGAATCGAGGGGATGACCCGCTTGGGGGGCGGGGCAGATAATGGTGCCGCAGGCACCATTAAGCATATGTACTACAGTGACTCCAAATAAGTTCTAATACAAAATTTACATAATTTCCCTACAGAATTAACAAAATTTCTCAAAGCCTCAAACATCACACACCTCCATTGGGTAGATGATCGTTTGGCTCATCGCCCCCGCGCACGAACCGGCCGCAAAGCGCTCGCCGATCGTCAGCTCCTCGTGGCCGTTGTATTGTTGTATCAAGCGTTTGAACTGGAAACGATTTACACAAACAAAGTCCAAAGTACCTGCTCGTATGCCATAAACTTCATCGCTGACTCCGGGGCAATCTTCACCACGTTGATGCCGTTGCCACGCCAAAAACTCCGGACGCCACCCTCCGTGTAGAGCAGTCGGACGGCCGAGAAGAGGTTCAGCTGGTTTGTTCGACTCGCGTGCACCTAGAAAAAGGAAAGAGGGTAAGCGATTTAGCCAAAAAAAAATTTTAGTTTTAGTTATTTTTAGTTATTGGTTTTCTTTTGGGGAGTATTGACGTATTGCGATGCGAATTCCCCCCGTTCGATAGAGCTTGAAACTCTGGATCAATCACATATTTCAAAAACTGATGAGCTATAACGGTTCCTCATGGTTGTGGGTCAAAATAGCCATATCAGCCCTAGCAGAGCAAACTTTCTTCAACACCGTAGTTGTTCAGTAGTTTTGGCAAACGGGACTTGTTCAGAATTTCAAGCTCTTTCCAAGGCGCTACATGACTTTGCCAAAATTCTAATAAACTAAAAAACCACGCCTCGCAAGCTTGCTGACCTGTAAGTAGACCTTTATCCGATCGAGCGGCGCCGTGGTCGTCCTCGACATGCATCCGGCCAGGCCACCAGCCACCAAATGCCGCCACCTAAAAAACGGATTAAAATCAGCGAGCAGCTAACGAACCAGACACCGCTTTGTATTTCCTCTTTTGAAAAGTCCTCAGGAAGCTGCGAGTCTTCACCGATATCGATCATCTAAAAGTACATAAACCACAAAACGCTCTACAAACCAAGTTGTGTCTCCAAAACGTGGCCAGCTCTTTCGGGTCGGTTGAGGGGTAGAGCAGCATGTAGTCTTGGAATTCGCGAAGGTTGATGTTGCCGGTTTCGCCCATTCTAAAAAAAGAAGATAAAAAGCTATCAAAACAGAGAGAAGGACCAATTTCCGTCTAAAACTCACTGATTAACGATTGTAGAGGCCCGTTCTGATGAAATCGATGCTCCATGCTCGTCGCAATAGTCTTGCAACTCTTTTACGTCAATGTAACCTGAAAAACACAGCATTTCTCAAGAAACATTATTTCCTACCATCCTCATTTTTATCAAGCTCCTTGAACACCTTCTCGAGGTTGTCTTCATGCTCCACCATGTAGGCGGCGAATTCCCGGAAGCCGACGGATGTTGTTGATTCTTCGGTGGCCATCCGTTCCATTAATAACTTAAAACAAGCAATTCATACAAATCATATACCGAAACCGACATTGCAACGAGACCGGCGAGAGAAAACTTACAGGTGCCATCCTTGATGGAATATGCGGCTTTTCACTTTTCAACGCACTCGTCAGGTCCCGTAAGTCGATCGTCCCATCGTTGTTGACATCCAGCCGATCGTAGAGTTGCCGTAACCTAAAAACTGGCACTGGAAAAGAGACAGAAAAACATACCGCTTTTCTTTTTCCGGGGTCAATCCATAAATTGCCGCATGGGTGGCGATGGCGGCCTCTTTCGAGATGCTGCCCTAAATATTGTTAAAGTAGCAGGGCTAGCAGCAAAAGCTTACATGAACTAATGAATGTTTTGCTTGTGTGGCACTCTTGATCAACGGAGAAACATGTTTCGCCTGGTTGGCGAATTCGCTGACGTCGAGCTTCTCCTCGACTAAAATCCAAAAATTGTAATCCAGAGCATAAAATTAATTTACCTAATTTTTTCGGGTTCGGCGTGTCCAGGGCTTGGACGCTGGGTGAGATCTCCACTGTGGCCATGTTTCCGGAGGACGCAACGGCTAAAAAAAAGAAAAATATAGGAAAATAGGACTTCACAAAGTACAAATCATTCCAAATGACGAACCCGCATGAAACGTGCTATGGGCTGCACACAAAACAAGGACCGGCAGACTCGCGCTTCTCGAGAGCCGTTTACCTGAAAAAATTTATCTATAGCTAAGCACCTACAAAACAAAAATAACACACGCTATGAAGGGAAGGCACAAAGCACTATCACGAATGTAAAAAGCTATCTTTCGAAAGGAGATCGACACAAACGACGCGGGGAGAAAGAACATATGGACACTGGGCAAAAATGACTAAAATCGTGGGGCTGAGCAGTTGTCGGGGCGCCTATTAGAATTGGTCAGTGTGATCCGCGGAAAAACAGCAACAGAATCCCATGGCAAAACAATAATCACAATTCAGAAGACGTGGGAGGCACTTCACAACATGACGTTCAGCAAATAGGGTCTGGCGCATTGGAAGAGGTCGAGGTCCGGGTCCAACGAACGGCCGAAACCCTCGAGCACCATGATGGAGAGCAGGATGCTCGTGAAGGCCGAGTCGAGCTGGACGTGATGCTCGGAGACGATGCTGCAAGAAACGGTATATCTCGATTTACTAAACATTTTGGATTTCGTTATCTGGCCTGCCTAGCAAAATTTTTCTCTTTATAGGTTCTTTTTCGTTTTTAGTAGTTCCCGAACAATAGAAAGCTATCAAAACCTGCAGAACGCTTAATTTTTGAAATTTTGGCTCTTTTCATACGTTTCTGAACAAAAATCACGTCTTGCTAAAAAAATGATTCTTTTATAAAGGCTATATTACGCCGAAGAAGGCGTGAAGGCTATCAAAATTATTTCCGTTTCATAATAGAGCGTTTATTAAAAAGCTAGGGCCCCGCTAACAGTAACCAAAGTTCCTACTTCCAACATTTTGAAAAAATTACCTGAACAATTGGGACATCAACGCCGAGATGTTCAGCGTGCGCAACGAGCGTTCGCTGCGCGCCTTCGCAACTAGCTTATCGACCTCGGTGCAGAAACGATCCGGGTCCTTGCAGTTTTGATACGGCGAATCCTCGAGCATCAACTCCCCGGCTTTATAGCCGCGCTTCTCGACGATACACCGGAAGATGCGTCGTAAATTCCGGAGATTCTTCGGCGTCTCCGAGATGGCGATACCCGTGTCGAGAAGGATGAGGGTTGGCTCGTCGTTGAGGTCGGGGGAATCGGAAAAGTTCAACCGGGGAGCCGCGCGGATTCTAGAAAAAGGGAAGAATTTTAAAAAATAAGAAAATTACCTAAAAGTATCCCGCAAAAAGTCCTTGATCCTGGCCAAACGAGATGCAGAAGGTGGCGCAAAATGGACGCCGGATGCTTCCTTGTCGTTGAACCGGACGAGAATGTTGCCGGGATGAAGGTCTCCGTGAACAAAGTTGTCGACGAACACCATCTTGAGCAGCGCCCTCGCCCCCAGCATCGCAATCTTGCGGCGTACTGCCGGCGCCTGCTTGGTTTTGAGCTCTGGGTCTTCTTCCTCGGCGACAAGCCGGTTGATGTACATCCCTTCTTCGAAAGTCTCCATGATGGCCTTCTTGTTGTAGGCGACGACAACAGGGAACCTAAGAATGGCTCTCAAGGCTAGAAAAAACAAACGCACCTAATCCCCGTTTTCACTGGGTCAAAATTTTCCGCAAATTTCTTCAGCGCTCTCGCCTCGCTCCGCAAGTCAACCTGCCGCCTCAGCACCATTTCGAACTGCTCGATGGCGCCGATCGGGTCGAGGTACTTGAGAGAGGGCATCAAGATCTGCGTCAGCTTGGCCAGCCTGTTGACGATCGACAGGTCCATTTCGATCATGTCTTCTACGCCCTTCTCGGACACTTTGACGGCCATCTCCACCTTGGTCATGCCCTCCAGCCCTGGGACCCGGACGCCGTAGATGCGCTCGTATTCTTCCAAGTCCATCGTCAGGCGGAAGACCTAAACGCGGTAATTTCATCTGAAAATCTAAGAAAAATCGTACCTGCGCAATGCAGCCAGAGCCGATCGAGTACGGCTCGATATTGGGGAAGATGCGTGCCTTATTCTTGAGAATCTGGGGCCCGAACAGCGAGACGAGCACCTTGTCACAGTCGCGGAACAACCGCTTCTTCTTGGTTTTGGTGTGGAGGATGGAGAGACGGTCGCAGAATTCCTTGCTGAATACGTCGCGTCGGGTTGATGCCCATTGGCCGAGCTTTATGAGGGTCGGCCCTGAAAATCGAGTTTTTAACGCGCTTTCCTGTTACTTACCTGAAGCTTGCACATGCCAGAGCGCAAATCTCCACCACAGATCGTACGTCTTCTCCGTGCAGGCCATTAACGGATACGTCAAGATTAGCGGCACAAAGCGGAAGGAGAGCACGAGGAAGCGCAGCGCCATTTGTAACGAGTTGTAGGTGACGATCAGAAGACTAAAAATAAGGTTTCCTTCGCCATTTGGAAAGCACCCACCTAATTGGTGAGGTCAAAAGGCGACGCCAAAACGAGTGGGAATCTCCAACCACTTTTGTCGGTATCTGTAGCAGCCATGGGTCATCGATGGTTTGTTCTTCCAGGTGGCACAACATTTTTCGGCATTGTAGGAAGTGACCTGAATACAAAAAGTTACTGATTTTCACTGACAAAGAGACGCTTTAGTGATAGTCGTGCGATCGCGTGGCCCCAAGCCTGCCTTGTGAATTTTGCGCTGACCCCGAACTTAGTTTCTGAATCCGCGAGACTATCAGACTACACAAGTTTTGGAGCCTTTTTGTGCGGTAAACGCAAGAATTTCTGGAAATTCGATCATTTTGCCTTTTTCACCCTTCAAATATTCATAACCCTTTTAATCTGATGGTTTCGCAGATTCTGAAACCAGATTTAGAATCAAAGCAAAATTCTGCACAAGCTTGGCTTGGTCCCGTGTGAAAGCCCGATTGTAACAAGTTTCCTTGTGAGCTGTATAACTAAATCATTCTTTTTCGAAAGATCCAACCTGTAGACCGCAGAAACAACGTCGAGCCGCCAGCAAAGGCGACGAGCCGCGGGACGGTGAGGAGTTGCTTGCTGGTGCTGGGCAGATTTGGTCGAATTGCCCGTGGTATGGCGGTGAGTCGCCATCGCGTACAGGCTTTTGTCAACAGCATCACCGACGCAGGCTTAAGCTCATAGGGGCAAATCGGCTGGAAAAGAGAAGATTAAATTCAGTCATAACGACTGGGAGAAGCAGAGGAGAAGGGACCCGGTATGCAGAGGGAGATCCGGTATGAACATATCGATAATCGAATATACAATGGGGATGTCGCGCCGAATACATCGCGAACTACGCTTGAAGTGTGTTTGGATTGTGAATTTGCGTCAGCGTTCTTAAAGGCATGAAACAGGTCGGTGAATCGTCTCAAGCGTGAAATTTACAACGTACATCAGTTAGGCAAGCCATATTTAGCGCCCTTTAAAGCTAATTAAAAATAACGAGCATCTTTGAATAACTAAAAAAGTAAATCACACGTAGTAAAAATCTCTTTTCGCCTATAAATCTCAATTAGGTCACCTAGGCTAAATTACACTAAATTACTTATACTACTTTGCCCGCTCAAACATTTCATTTGAAGAGCCTGGGATGTCCTTTCGTATCGAACAAACAGGAACGAGAAACGAATTTGACGCTAATTTACAAGCGTTTCGTGGCGGGGTGCAACATCACTAAAAACTAAACCTTCGTAAACACATGTTGAGAAGCCTAAAGCTTTTGGCGCTCAAAAACAAGCCAGGGCTCGCGTTGGCCCATAAATTGCGCTGGCCATATGGGGGCAAAGTGGCGTCACCTCGACCAGTGCGTGAGTCATTGAGCCGAGAAATCAAGGATCGCTTCACAGTTTCGGGGGGTGAGAAAAATAGGGGCCGGCGGGCAGGAACAGGGCTCCATCGCCATCCAATGGGCGGCTTCATCGCGCGCTCTTACAGGAAATTGCTATCTGGAACGGCGGTGACCGGCCAGCAATGTGGCACACGACCCGGATGAACACATAGAACGTCTGCACGGCTTCTGAATGGCCGGAAGTCGATTGAAACTTTTGAAACGGTTTGCTACAAGCCAAATTTTCGAATAAGACACGCCCGGACGCTTCAATTCTACTTTACAGGGTTTTCACAAAAAATATTTCCGTAGTACGGTAGTGTAAATTACGGTAACGCAAAGCTATCGCTATTTATGTTCGTCCCTTTTTTAATTTTCGAAAAAAGAAATTTCTTTTTCACCTTTTCACAAATCCATTTCTATGCTATACGTTCTCATTTTATGCGGTATATCACTATAGCTCGGTAGTGCCGTAGTGAAGGATTTTCAATTCTATAAGCCGTTGCTATTTGTTTTTGCAGACTTTTCACGAAAATTACAAATTAACGCATAAAACTATAGGCGCGTTTTTTCCAGCCTCGCCAAAACCGTTCGCCAATCGAATTCTGCACCATAAGTTTCCTTTTTGTGGACAAACAGTATCGATAATCAACTGATTATCGGAATATCAACCCAATTTTGCCGAATTTCCGTGTTTTCCTTGCTTCCCTTGCTACGATTGCTTCCTTTTGCGGCATCTTCCTATTTTCCATCGAATCGCCATCAATTTATGGCCACCATAATGCCTCTATCGTTCTTTTACAAGTTTGCTTTTCATTCGGAGCTTCAAAACAAGTGGTTCTTGGCTTTTGGCATCGTTCAGCGCATGATATATGGCGGTTATATTAGAAAGCATGATATTTTCATTTACTTTCCTCTCCATTACCCCCTGTCTCCCCAAACTTCTGCCCCACGGCGGCTTTGAACCCGTCCAAATGGGCGCAATTTGTCTCTCAACCCCGTCTTCTCGGGCAAAATGCCCAATCTGGACCCTCCGTAGGGGGCCCCTGCGAGGCCAACGTGGTGGGCCCCGAGCTCCCTTTGGGGCCATCGATCGCCCACCCGGCATCTTGTCTCTATATAGGCCTGCGGCTAGTGTTTCCGCACCGAATCACACTATGCGTGCCTAAACAATTGGTGAGCACGCGTGTCGACTTGCACGGTGGGAATTTGTTTACAACTAAATTTCGAGCTCCATTCTACGGCCTTTTTCGGTGTACCCTGCTTCTTGAGACCTTTCCCAAAAGCTTGGCAATGTCTTGTTTTCGCATCTGATCCCCTATACGACCTTATCAAATCGATTCGGGGTCCCTTTGCGCCCTTCTTTTGACAGTTCCAGGTCTTTCATAACCCCTCTCTCTGACTCAAACCTCGAGTATTTGCTCCCAGTGCCATTTCTGCTTTTTCGCTGCTCTCGCGCAGCTTCCTTTATGAATCTACCATTTTCAGAATGTTTTCGAACATGGGTGCAGCCGCATCGGGCGTGCAGACGCAGATGCAAGCCGAACATGACCCGAACGCCAATTACCCATGGTTCGTTTTTTTTTTAAATATTATCATTTTAGCATCGATGTTATTTATGATACCCTGAAAAATTGTGTTTTTAGGTGGATTCGCTATCTCGCAAAGGCCGTCGGCATCGTTGGAGGCTTCATCGCCATTTTCTTCGGTGTCGTCGGGCTGATCTCCTTTACGCCGAAGTGCATCATTGCCGTGTTACTTCAGATGTAAGTCATTTTTGGGTTTGAAATTATGCGTAGCCGAAAAATTATGCCTTTTTATCGAAGCTCTGGCAATTTCTTTTTCGTTATTGATTTTTATTCACCTGATAAAATTACATTTTAGGGTCTCCGGCTTCTTGACAGTGGCTCTCGAGGCGCCCTTCTGCTGCCAGTTCGTCGACTTCATCGAGAAGCTGGCAGCGTTCAGCGAATCGCGGTCACACTTCCACAAGGCCATCCTCTACGGAGTGTACGTTTGTTTTCTAGCGAGGCGATTATTACTGTTTTTTTTTACCTTCTGGAACGTTGGATTTTAGGATGGGCCTGATCCCGATCTTCATCTGCATCGAGTTGGAGACGTTCCTCGGCTCGGGCATGATCTTCGCCTGCGGTTGCTGCTATGGATTTATGGCGTTAGGTGCGGTTTTATAAGCGGCTTTTGTCAAACCCACGGTTGCTTTCTTAAAATCGTAGGGACAAAATTTTTCCTTAGCGCCCAATTTTTCTGATAAACCAGGGTTGAAAAGCCGCTTCGCGACTTTTCAACCCTGGTTCCGTCGGACCCTACAATCTTCTTCGCCTTACATAATTTTCCTGAATCCCGATAACGAAAAAACGAAAAGACGCTCCCTCTTTCCGATTATATAGGCTATCGCCATTTCCGGCGTATGCTAACTATTTCCTAACAAAGAGGGGTGTCCTATTTTTCAACAAAAACTTTATTTTAATGTAAAAAATCGAACAATCTGCACAATCTGATAAGCGTGCAGTCATCTTGGAGCCATTACGCACCTAATGGTGTATCAAATATAGCTTAAGGGCCTTCCCCTCTCGAGATATCCTCCGGACAACCTGACGGAAGTTGCATGCAAGTGCACACACACAGACACTATTTTTTTATATATAGTAGGATAACAGAGCTGTTCTACAGTATTTTTGTATTCTTGTACGTTAAAACCCCAAACAAATTTTGATAACAAAAAATCGAGTGTCCAACCAATTTTTGAAATTTCTGAATAGTTGCGCCGCCTGGAATATAGCGAATGTTCTCAAAAAACTATAAAACTAGGAAACAAAGGAATTTGTTCCCAATGCCGATTTTGCGCCAGTACCAACCACTTTTCCCATTTTTTTATAAATTCTTCTTCAAACTTAAATTTCAGGAAAGAAGGCCGACCGAAACACGATGATGGCTGCCAGCGACCCGGCGTGGAGCCCGCAAGTCAACGCCCCATCGGTCTCCTAGATTTCTATGCCTCACTTCTTTGTGCCAGCCACAAAAATTGTCGCCAGTTCCTCCTCCTCATTCCCCCTCAAAACAATTCACACTGTGATTTCGAATTTTCACCCCTTCCCACCCTTTTTTCGCTGACAATTTCCCTCTATCCATGGTACCGGTAGTGTCTAATCATATGGAACAATTCCCTATCCCCCGGACTTGGCTGTGCAATTTCTAGGCTTTACAAATGTTCAGTTTTAACGAAATCTCTGTGTATCGGTGGCATTTTTCAACCCCCAATTTGCCATATTATGCCCAACATGTGTTTGTGAATTCCCACTTTTTCATTGGTCACTATCCCGTGTGCAGTAAGGAGTTTTGTTCTAGTGTTTGGTGTTTTTGGGCTGTTTTCTGTGTGTGCTGATAATAAATTATTGCGATCCGGGTTTTGCCGGTTGACGACCGAACCTCAGAAACGTCTCCAAATGGTTGCTTGTGGCGGGTTGGAAGGTTGAAGTCCGGCCATCGGTTTCCTCGGCCATTTGCTTTCCGATTTCAAACGATAGCTTTTCACATTTACAGAAATTACAGAAATCTCAGGAAAACTAGTTGCCATGCGAACACTTTTCAACGCGACTTTGAAAGTTTTTGCGCAGAGCATTTTCAGGTGTATTTCCGTGTTTTGTTCCGCCAATCTCACTGAATCACGTTTATTCAAAGAAATCAAGTACGATGCGGCGAGTATTCGAGTTTTTTCTTGGGGGCGGATGGGAGGCGGAGGGTCTCATCAGTAGATGGCGAAGGAGACTTGGAGCTGTTGGATGACGAGCACGCGGCAGAAGCCACACCCGGTCGCAGCGCTCTCTCCTGCAATAAGATATTTAATTGAGACGCCCTTTAGTAGCCTACTCAAGGTGGTGCGTGGCAGCTCCGGGTCCGTTGGCAGCTGGGAGCTGCTGAAACAAACATGTTTCATTGTAATTTATGCTGATCTAGCTGTTTATTTTGTATTTACTCACTCAAAGTCCTTGTGTGGGCACTTCTTCTTGTGGGCCCGCTTCTCGAGCGGCTTCTGGAGGTAGTAGCTAAAACACAAATATTCGGGAGCCTGTTAAGATTCCTACTTTCGCGCGTTGAGACACTTCACTCCGATCCGCTGCTGTAGCAGTACGAGGGTGCCCGGTTCCGAGTCGCAGACGTAGCATTCGGGCACTTCAGCTGGGAGCCCCAGATCCTAAAACCATAAGTTTTAAATTGGACAACATTCGAATGACTACGTTATGACTGCATCTGGATTATGTCTACCGGCTAAGCTTAACCCAAGCCTAAGCCGAAGCATAGGCACAATCGAAGACCTGACTTACGGAGTATGACGGAGCCACCGGCTCCGCGCGATGCCGTCCCTGTGGCTGGCGTCCTGTTGGTGGCAGGAGAACTGGCTGCAAAATTCAAAATAGTGAAAATCGCGACTTTACGGGTTATCCAAAATATAGTTAAATTTTAAGCCAATGATATGGCGAACTTTCCCAAGACCATATTCAGAAACTCATTATTAATCAGAACTCGCAGACACAATACGGTAGTTATAGCGTAGCGGGGGAAGGGGTGATAGAATCACAGTGGGGTTATATTTCGCTGCAGTAAAAACAGAATCTAGGTGTTTCCGAGCATTGGCTAGAGAACAACTAACCACAACAACCCAATCGAGAGAAAGAAGCGCTATTGAGCAAGCCATTTGGTACAATTATCCGGTTTTTCGGGGTAACATAAGAGCAATTTGACTAATAAAACCAAACGTTTTTGCCATGAAAAGAACGAAAGGAAGAAAAGTTGCTCCCCCCATTTCATGCCTATATCTAGGTCCAACAATCAACCTAACGAGTCCAAGTTCGACATAAAGCTAAACCGGCTAAGCTAATGCGAAGTCTAGTGAATCGGCATAAGTTAAGCCGAAGCCTAAGCATAGGCCCAATCCAAGACCTGGCTTACAGTGTATGACGTGCCGCCCGATTCGTCGTTGCCATCTCGAGGCGAGGTCTCTTCACCGAGTTCTTGTGGCGGCATGCTGGTGTAGACGAAGTGGGGCAGTTCCTGGAAATGATTGTGTAAATGGGGCAAAAAGAATGGCAACCGGGATTGTGAACGGGAGGAGCACCATGGCGGCGCGGTGCATCGTCAGCGAGCAGTTCTAAAAATAAAAGAAAGACTGTAAAGCTTGCAAAACTCTTACCTGGATCGGAAGAAAGGTGAGCGTGTACGGCCTGCTCACGAAACCGAATGCCCAGGGCCTGACGAGGAGCAGATGATGAATTGTCTCCAGCGTCTATAATTTCTACGTAAAGCAGCAATTGGGTAAAAGCCTTGTTCTCGCTGATTTCCAGTTTGTCCCCTCCACTCGCCTACCCCCCAGCCAGTGTGGATCTCCCAGTCATCCAATTAAAATGACAAAAATCTCAAAATATTCGCCTCGTCAAATACTAGCGTTCCAAATACTTTTTAAAAAGAAGTCAGAAAGAAAAAAATTGTTAAAGCTTAAATAACAATTAGTTATATGGGGCTAACATCCAGGCCTTTCCCAGTCGTAAGCGTCTAGAGGGGTGTGGCGTCGCTCTTTCCCCCGCCAGACTATAGTTGCTCCGCGACAATAATTGCTTCCGAAATTGTCGTTTGCTATTTTTTTTTGTCACAAAAGGTGAATAGTAATCAAGTATTTGGCGAGGAGAACATTTTGAGCGGCTTGGCGCATGAATTGGACGCTGAGGGGTGGGAGGGGGGGTAAACGAGGATTTAGCCTGAACCAGAATAAAAAACTCACGACAGCGTATTGCTTCAGCGTTCGATGGAACATGATCAGCATACGCGGGCGTGGCAAAGGGTGGGCGGTCTTCTGAGTGGAGACGCTCGGCTGATGATGTGTGTTGTTGTACTTGCTCATCATGTCCTGCTTGATCTCGACTAAAAAACAAATTTAATTGACGTTTGATTACTACTTTCAGCGTAAATTTTGGGCTTCGTACTGTCGCGCTTCCTTTAAAATACAATTTTTGCTGCTCAATTGCGCCTTAAAGGGCTAGTTCAACCTTTGGAGCTTGGGCTGGTACCTTGGGAAACTATGGACGTAGGTACAGTGCGCCCGAACAGTCCCCATTACGGCAGCTATTAGAGATCGGAGAAATGAGAGAGGCGCAGACACAAAAACGCAGAGAGGGTTCGACTCCTGGCCACGGAAATTCTTTTGTTTTATTGGCTGAACTAGCCCTTTAAAAACGCAATTTTGCCGCAAATTCTAGTGTCCCATTCTCTTTAAAAACCGTTTGCTCGTCAAAAATTGTATTTTGAGCTACGGAATTCCAACTGAGAATCTGCAGCTTGTACATGCAGCTATGTCTAGCGCTGCTGAATCCGCTATTTACGCATCGAAATCCGAAAAAGGCTGAATTTCGAGATGGGATAGCTCTAATCTCAATGATACGATCTTTCTCAATGATACCTTTGGGCTTTCCCTCCTTTTTCTCTTTTGAGCAGCCGGCCTTCTTCTCCTTCTTCTTGGCGTCCGACTCCTGCATCTCGCTTTCGCTCGAGCCCTCCCGTTCGTCATCGCCGGTCACCTAGAAAATTTGAATATTTAGCTAATTTGAATATCAACATACCTGCATCAAGACAAGCGCCAGGATGGGGGCCCAGCCGATTGTCATTTTGTCGAGGGTGCGGAATGATTTACTGTTGTACTTGAATGGCACCGGGGCGAGACATTTAATTTTTGCGTCAATAATTTATCCAAATCAGCTCCGGTCCTGGGACTCCGAATCTATCTAAAATTTTTGTTACTTTTCGTTGGCTTCTAAATCCTTTTCGGGTTTATTTTTGTTGAGTGTTTACGAAATTCCCCAAAATCCTTTGCTCGTCTGCACGGTTTTGGCCAATTTTTAGGACTGAATTTTCACCTATTTTGGAGCTGCTCTTGCGGTTATATTTACTGTTGCTGTTCTGGCATTCGCTAAATATATATTTCTAGCGCTTTTTAAAGGGGCTCGGAAGTCAAAATTCGCGTGTTCGGGGATTGAACCTACTGCTGAAAAAAACGAATGGATTCCCGCCGAAAAGTGCCAGAAAATTGATTTCGTTTCGAAAAAGCGCAAAATATCGGAGAAAAACCGAAATGTTTTCGGGGCGAAAACGTCTTTTTGGGCGCGCGGCGATTACATGTCGTAATTCCCTGTGTCATACTCAAATCCGACGATCTCGGTGATTCCCAGGTCAATTTGATAATTAAAAAGTCTAAAATGAACAAAATTCGATGAGGATTACAGAAATATCGTCAGAATTTTCAAATTCACGCGTTTTCCCTTCCAAGAGAACATGCGTCGCGGTCGGCTTGCGGCCGCATCTGGCTATTTGCCAGGAATCAAGGCGGGGGGCCGTGGACCAGATTTCGGAGCCCCTTTAAAGAACAATTTCGTGGTAGAACTTTTGGAAAAGAGCTAGAACCGAACCCCGCTCAATTCGGCTCCCCGACCATTTGCGGCCCGACACTTGCGGCCCGACAGATGCGGCCCGACATTTGCGACCCGACACTTGCGCCCGACATTTGCGGCCCGTCCTATTCAGCCCATTTTTCTCAATATAAAATTAAAAAGAGGGTTAGTAAGGGTCTAAAGCATTTTCAGGCAAGGCGGGCCGTCGCTTCGGATGGGCTGCCCCTCCACTCTTTCGAAATCGGGGCGCCTGGCCGCTACGCGCGCCTCGGACGCCCCGATTTCGAAACCCTGTACGAGGTCGCACCCATCCGAAGCGACACCGTCTTCGTGCCACCCCAGGTGGCACGAAGCCTTATTTTTAGGTCAATACCAGGGGACAAGCTATCAAAACCATGCCGAAAACTAGCCTTCCAGACGGTTAAAAGCTACAGTTTTTGGTAATTAACTACAGCTTCGGGCCGCAATTGTCGGGGCCGCAAATGTCGGGCGCAAGGGTCGGGCCGCAAATGATCGGGCCGCAAATGTCGTGGCACCTTCAATTCAAACCGGATGCTGCAAATCAGATATCCAGGCAAATAAGGCAATGCAAGGCCAAAAATACTCCATTTTTTTGGAATTTCGGGAGAGTTGCATAAATAACTAATTTTCAACATCCGGTGGAGTAGAAGGGTTCGGCTCGCGCTCTTTTCCAAAAGAGCCGGGTCAAGAGCTGGAGCTGAGCGGGAGCTGAAAATTTTCAGCTTCCGCTCGGCTCCTGCTCCCGCTCAGCTCCGCTCAGAGCCGGCTCGCAGAATGACCAACCCTGCTTCTGAGGCATTATACTAGAATTTGAGCACGCTAACTATGCGTTTGCTGCTCAAACCACATCAGATTTCGCATTTTGCCCTGTAAAAAAAGATCTTCTTCTTCTTTTATTTAATCTTCTTCTTCCGTATATAGGCTGAAATATACAAATTGTTTTACGATTTTTTATCTTCGATTAACATTGGTTTCCGAGTCTGCCTTATTGCCATTTAATGGACTGAGTATAAAATCGAATTTTCCCCTTGTCCCCAAAAAAAGCTACCGAGACTTTTCAGCCGATTTTACCAAATTAAGCGGACGTGAACGCGGTGCCCCAGTGCTGGAGATGAGGATTTGTGAGCGAGCAGTGGATGAAGTCGAGCATTTACCGGCTCTTGACCTCAAAAACAAACTTTTTTTGAAAATTTCTAAATCGGCGTAAAGGCCATATTTTCAATGTTTACCGTTTCAGTTCATTTCTGTGCCTCAATTCTTGGTGCCAGCCACAAAAATTGTCGCCAGTTCTCCTCCTCATTCCCCCTCAAAACAATTCACACTGTGATTTCGAATTTTCACCCCTTCCCACCCTTTTTTCGCTGACAATTTCCCTCTATCCATGGTACCGGTAGTGTCTAATCATATGGAACAATTCCCTCTCCCCCGGGCATGGCTGTGCAATTTCTAGGCTTTACAAATGTTCAGTTTTAACGAAATCTCTGTGTATCGGTGGCATTTTTCAACCCCTAATTTGCCATATTATGCCCCAACAACATGTGTTTGTGAATTCCCACTTTTTCATTTGTCACTTTCCCGTGTGCAGTAAGGAGTTTCTCGTTTTTGCCCAAATCCTTACGAGGGTGCTTGTCGAAATGGAAGGATTTAATTCTCGGCCACGTGGCATTTATCGGTATCGGTGAGTCAATGAAATTGCGCGTAGGTGGATGCTGGCTTCCTTCTTTCGCCCTTCGCTCCTGTTCCTTCATTCCTCCGAGCGGATCTGGAGGGCTTGCACGACGCGGAACACACAATATCCACAGCCGGTCGCCGCCATCTCCCCTGAAAAATTACATGATTTGGTAAGCAGTCTGGGACCTACTCAAGCACGTACGGCGCCTGACCGGGTCCGTCGGGTCCGTCGGCATGTTGATGAACCTAAAATTGGTGGGGTGCAAAGCAGCTGTTGTTCGTACCGAATTGTTAGGGGGTTGGGTTTCTACGTTTTTAGTGGGAAGAAAAGTGATCTCACCGATCCTGGCTACGAACCCAATTTCTTAATATGTATTAATAACTGAACTGAAAATGAAGAACAAAAATTGGAAATTTTGTGAATTGGTAACAAATTTTTATGAATTCCGGGTTGCAGCTCAAGTTATGGTCTACAGTCCAGTTCCATTTTGTTGAAGCCCGGCTACTTTAGCCATTTTGCCGGGAGGTCTACCAGCCACTTTAGCTACCCACTCAAAGTCGGCGAACGGGCATCCCGGGGCGTGGCAGCGCTCTTCACTCGGCTTCCTGGCCTGATAACTAAAAAAATACTGGCTTTCGGCACATAGCAAAATCCTACTAGAAGCGATTCTTGCAGGATCGTCCCAACCCGAGCCCTTGGCGCAGCGTCTCGTAGGGCTCCGCCTGGCAGGCATGGCACACCGTCGGATCATCCTCGGGGACTGGCAGCTGCTCGAAGTCCTGGACGAAATCATTATAAGGCCATATTCACAAACTGATTTCTGATCAATCTCAACAGTCCCGATCAACACTATACTTATCGGGTAGCGGGTTGTTTCCTCTAATACTTTAATTATGGGGTTTTCGGGTTATCAAAACGCATCCGATGAATTTTGAATATTAACAAAATATCGTAAAAATCATGAACGGAAGGGAATTATTGAACCCCGGTTGCTACCCCCTTCCATGTCCAAACCTAACGATCTAAAGAATGCATAAACCTGCGAGCCGGCTAAGCTAACCCAAGCCTTAGACTAAGCTAAGCTCAAGCCAATCCTACTCCTAGTCTGGCTTACTTTGCTGGGCTCCTCGGCCTCGTTGAAGTGGTCGATGGGCTTGACGACCCGGTGGATGATCTAAAATTTATCAATTTAATCTAGATGACAATCTCGGGACCTCGGGACCGGGTGATCCCTCGGGGACTGTTGTCGCGTTTGGGGGCGGGCGCGGAGTCGCACGGGCGGGGATGAGATTTTCGGCAATTGGCTTGATCTTCCGCGGCTAAAATCCCGTTTTAAAAAGCTTAGTTTATATCCACGGTGTGTCCTAATCTAAAAAAAAAGAAGCGCTATTGAGCAAGCCATTTGGTACAATTATCCGGTTTTTTCGGGGTAACATACGAGCTATTTCACTAATAAAACCAAACGCTTTTGCCATGAAAAGGACGAAAAGCAGAAAAGCTGCTCCCCCATTTCATGCCTATGCTTAGGCTCAATCATCGAACTAACGAGGCCAAGCATACAAGAACCTAATCCAGCAAAGCTAACTTAAGTCTAATGACCAATAGGCTCAATCCGACCTGACTTACCGAGTATGACCGAGCCACCGGCGGTGTGGCCTCCGGGCGATGATGTGTAGGTGGCGCAAATTCTAATTTTCGAGTCGATAATTTATGCAAATCGCCTCCGGTTCTGGAGCTTCGAATCTATGTAGCCTTTTTGTTGATTGCCCCCATTAGTCATAAAACCATCACTCATAACCTCAGTAGTCATAAACTCATTAGTCATAAACCCACTAGTCATAAATTTCAATAGTCATAAAACCGTTAGTCATAAATTGTTAGTAGGGTCAAATCGACTGTCACTGGCACAAATTTTTTCCCAACTGACTATTTTACCGAGTATCCATATACTAAAAACTATGAGTATTGAAATTTATGACTTTTGAAATTTAAGACTAATGAGTTTATGACTATTGGAATTTATGGCGAATGAGGTTATGACTATTGTTTTTATGACTCATAGCGTTTCCCCCTTTTTGTTGCTTTTCGTTAATTTTGGATCCCATCAATTTCTCCTTAGCAATAAATATTGAGTTTTTAGAGCAAGTCAAAGGTTTTGTGTTGTGTGTGCTGATAATAAATTATTGTGATCCAGCTTCGCAGGTTGACACTGGAATGGCTAAAATCATTGGAAATCGCCAGTTTGGACTGGCTTGGACCTAGCGCGGAAGTGACCGCGGGCTCCAGCTGTGAAAATTGGTGAAAGCTTCTGGGGGCTGGAACGTGGGTCAGCGTTCGCCACTAGCAAGTTCTCGTTCTTCCGATTTTGATTTTCAAGGACATCTTTCAAATTTACTGTACTTTGGATTGCGGTTTTAATATAATTAATTATTTGGTCCAAGTAAATCTCTTATTTATATAATTTAGGGTTTGGTTTTAGTTCATAAGTGTATGGTCATTCCACTACATTGAGGATTTTCTCGGCACCATTCGGGGAAGTGCTCTGGATTTCCGGCGCCAGAAGATGCACCTGCCAATTATTGGGCTGTCAAATGGGGCGAGAGAGAGAGAGAGAGAGAGAGAGAGAGAGAGAGAGAGAGAGAGAGAGAGAGAGAGAGAGAGAGCGCGAGCGAGCGAACGAGCGAGCGAGCGAGCGAGAGAACGAAGAAAGATACGACCTCAACGACCATCTTAGGCCATTCGACCCATCTAATCCCAGCACCTGAAACCTATCTTATATAGCATAACCTACAGGGTGTCCCAAAAACCCCCCACCCCCTCTCTAGAGGCCGTCAATCGGATCGGATCGGAATGATTTTTATACCAATCGAAAGCTCTCGGAAAGGCGAGAAAACAAGCGGGATTTATTTTATGAGATTTATTTTTATACGCTGGATATTCAAAGTTCTTCTAAAAAACAGGTAGATTTTCGATAGCAATTTCACGATTAGCATGCAGATCTCGCGTAAATCTGCCGTTTTCATGGTTTTTGGACGTAAAATTTGCTAATAAAAATAGATAATAAAGAAAATGAACCCTCCTTGTTTTCTCGCCTTTTCAAGAGCTTTCAATAGATACCTAAACGATAAAAATCGGACACGACTGCTCGCCGCTAGAGTGGGGGGTTTGGGACACCCTGTAGTTTCCCGGTAAAAGCTCAGTTTTCAGAGCCAAAAGCGTTATATATCTTTTTCAAGGGACAAGTAATGCTCAAAAGCCTAAAATACGCAACTCCTTTCCTATTTTTAGTTCTCCCGGGCCCAAAATGAGTACGCTGACCACACAGGAAAAGTGGCCACCCGCTGTCTAAAAAGGTTATATTCAGATTTTGGTTGAGTGCGTCGATTGAAGGTGCACTCGGACCACGTAAAGCCGCAAAAGCCCAGCAAAAGCCAATGGGGCAGCCAAAAAGGAGAATGTTTTAGCGATGCAATGCATTGAATACCTTCCCCCCCGCTCGATGTATGTAGCCGTAGCGATTTACGGACATTTTTGAGTATTCCAAGCTTTCCGGATATAACATCAGATGTTGCTTTTGAGAGGGTGTCAGACGTTTTGGGCTTTTTTGCCGGAAATCAAATTCATATGGTTTTTTGGGGCGGTAAAGAATTCTTACAGGATCTTAAGCCCACTACCTACTATTTTAGCCATTTTCAAAGCGGTTTTCGTAAGAAATACCGTTATTACCCTTACATACCCTTATTTCAAGCTCAGACTTAAAGAAAATGAGAAGCTCCTACGACCCCGATGCTCAGATGCTCACCACGCCGTCTACGATTATTGAGGACCGTGAACCGGTTTCGGTAGGGGAAGCTTGATCTGAATTTTCTTATTCAACTTATAAATCCTACTATATATAAAAAAATAGTGTTTGTGTGTGTGTGTATATTTGCATGCACTTCCGTTTGGATGTTCCGCACCTACAGCCTCAGGGAAGCATTTTTTCGGTAGGGAAGAAACGTCATAAGGTAAAGAAGGGGCCGGAATCGACTGCCCACACATAAAAGTTTTGAAAAACTTCGATTTTCACTACTAAAATCAGGTTTTTGTAAAAATCTTGGCTTCCCTCTTTGTTAGGAAGCAATTAGCATACGGCGGAAGTGGAAATGATATATAAAAAGGGAAGAGAGGGCGCGCTTTTCTTTTTTGTGAGGCGGTTTTCGACAAGAATTATGCAAAGTCAATAACTTCATCGATCCTAGACGGGGCCAGGGTTGAAAAGCCGCGAAGCGGTTTTTCAACCCTGGTTAAAGATAGAAGTATACAAATCTATTACATACATCAAGAAGATTACCTACTATCTAACATTTCGTGATTCAGACCTGGCAACAAATTGTGGAATTCCTGAAGACGACCACGGCGCATGGTCTCTCCTCAATACCTCGGGCGCGCGATCGAAAAGCACGATGTTTTTGGTTTGGGATATGGCTCTTCTTTTTCATCATATTTCTTATTGCGGCGAGTTTAGAAAATACCGTAAAAACCAGCAAATTGTCAATTTTCTGGACTCTAGATTTTTAGTGCACTCTGCTGCTGGCACGCTATATGAACCGGGGGAAAGCGGCGAACGTTTATGTGAGTTTTTACGGTTTTAATTGGTAGAAAAAGTCTAAACTGAACCTGTTAAACTGAAATACATATAAAATTGTCAAAATCATGAATATAAGGTGGAGTTTGATGCCCTAAGCGGTGTCATAGAACTTCAAACGAGTTTGGGCGCGATAGCTTTTAACTGAAAAAGGGGGAGAAGCCGGAATTTGATCAGGAATTCCGGAGCGAGGGCATTTTCGGCAGGTAACGCTGCTTATGAGAAAACACCGAGTCGAGCAAGTCATGTTTATTTATTGAAATTTACTGGTTTTTATCGATTTTAGAGATATAGATTTTTCTTGGTGTGTTTTTTGTCCATGTGCTTCTCTTCTGCTAAAACTTACCGATCGCTAAATTTTCATCCATTTTCTAGTCATAAGCGGTAATTTTGATAATTTAAGAGTTTAAAGCCAAATTTTTAGACTTATTCTCACTGTCATGCTTATTGCCAGTCAAGGAAAAGGCCAGGTTTTGCCCTTGTAACGCGAGATGGGCGTCCGCTGTTCGGAGCTTTTGCCACTTTCGAGGGGCCCGTTAGCCTTGATTTTTGGATTCCTGTAGGCTATTCGAGTGTTGCTTTATCTTTTTTTTCACTTTTTAAGCAAAAAAATTATCATGATATTTCTATTCTAAAACCTTAGAGAAAAGTTGGTAAACGGTACTTTTCTGGTGTTTTTAGCCGTTGTAAGCTCCAAAATATGTGCATTTTTCCTTTAATACCCTTGATTTTCAAAACGCAGATTTGTTATTTGTTATTTATTTAGTTCTATTTCAAGTTTTTCTCTATGTTTTTTCCTCACAAAATTGATGTTTTCTCTCAAAGATGCCCCACTACGATCCACGCTATCGACGCGTCGCCTACCAGCAGCTGTCCTCCAACGGCCGTGGAGGTGCGTTGTTTTCCGTTTTTCAATCAGCTTCCACTTTCTATCTTTTTACGTGTCTGTTCGGGTATAGTGCATCCTCTAGGTCGTTTCGAGGGCCAATTTTCTGTGCGATATTTACCCCAAATTAACGGTCGTTAGGTAGCTCTAGCCTGGCCTGATTGGCAGGTTGAAAATAGGGCTAGCCAGCTGATCCGTCAATCCTAAAGCTTGGAGAAAAACATTTGGGAAATCAGTTGGTCCAGTCCAAAAGTTGGCAACAGTTTTTGAGAAGAAAATCTACGGTATTTAATTACGACGGCTAAATTCCTAAAATGCACATTTACGAGACGATCGAAACGAGGCGGGGTAGGTTTTGAAAATCCGCTGATTTCTGCGGTTTTAAAGGGAAAGGCAAGGCAATGCTATAGATTTTTTTGTCGTGGAGTTCTTATGGATTTTGTTGCTCCATAATACGTAACGCTCACGCTCTGTCCTTACTGGCGTAATCGGTTACGACAGTTTTTTTTAGGTCAGCTTAACGGCGTTAGCGTTGCGTTGCTTGTCGCGTGCGCGAAGCCTATAGTCAAGTCACTGGGGGGCGATAGACAAGAAAATCCATATTTCTGCCTTGCCAGCTCCTTAAAAAGAACCGGCATCGACCCCCTCTCTGAACTGGATCTAAACAACCTTGCATCCCTCCAAAACGCCCTTGAAAAACCTTAAAAATCTTCCTAAAAATAGCGCAAGTCCCGGGTGCAACGTGCCACCCGCTATCCATAGAGATCGGGGCCCAACAAGTGGATTGATATCCTGGGGGCATTCATCACTCTCTATCCCTCTCTCTCTCTCTCTTTCTCTCTCTCTCTCTCTCTCTCTGACTCGCCCGGTCTCCCACGACTTTTGGCCCTTATTTTTGCCTTTGGTCTGTCTGTCGGTGGCCATGCTGAGTGCCCATCCCTTTTCCACTACCACTTTCCAAGAAAAGCTTCTTCTCATTTCCTAGAGTACCCTAAGTAGGGCCCCAAAAAGGGCCGGGGCTACCCGGAAAATGATGTTTTTTGTTTTTCTGGAGTGGGTTTGTCTATGTCTCTTTTACCGCTTTGAGATGGTTTTTGACGCTTGAATTTTTGAGGTGTATTTGAAGCCGAATTTTGGCAGGAAAGCCAGCTAGCAGGGGTTATATCGAAATTTTCGAACCCAATTGTACACGTGCTGATTGAAAGAAAGGCTAGCACAGGTTATTGTGGAAATTTTCAGCATCTACTGGTCGGAAGACAAGCTGGCAGTGATTCCTTTGGATCCTTGATGCCCAAAAGGAAGATTTACGGGCCAGAGGGCCGGCTAGTAGACTTCCCTGGGGAATTACGAAATCTAGGGCAGGCTAGCAAGGGTTTCTCTGGAAGCTTCTACGCCCAATAGACGACCAAGCGGCAAGCTAGCTTCGGTTTTGGGGAAATTTGCCTGCTTGAAAATGATCCAGGCCGTGACTTCACAATCCCTTTAGGTTATCCAGTTCCCCGATCTCCAGTGGGCGTAAATTTGTTGAGTTTAAAGCGCTGACCACTTGGGTTTTCCACAGCCAAATCCCGGTGGTGAGTGATCGTGACACTGATGGACAGACGCGGAAAGTGGTGTCGATTATTTACGCGACACTCCCGTGGACGCCACTTTTTAGAGGCAACAGTTGCGTCGCGTACGCCATTTTTCTTTTAAAAGGGGCCAGCTCTTGAAACGAGACTCTTGGTGGGGGTCTGACAAATTTTCTCTCGTTTGTTCGTCGATATTTGAGCTTGAAACGTGCCTGGAAACATGGGTTTTCGGGTCATTTTTTACGGTGCTCACGTTGCAGATAGGAATCTGGCGGAATTTAGGTTTTTAACAGGGACTGTCAAGGTAAAAATGATGTTTAAGACCCGAAATATGCTGCTTTTAAGCAAGCTTTTTTGGTTTATTAGCACTTTTCCGAGAGTTCCTACCGTTTTTTCCTTGTACTGTGGCGATGCGTAAGTACAGTGGCGTAATTTAGCGTACTGTAGCGTACTGTATCTTACCCTACTCGCCACCAGCAGTTACCCAAATTCTGGGCCCAATAAATTTTCTGGTGATAACGAATAATTCAGAATTTTTCGAATTTCGAGGTTTTCCTACTGGAATTCCCGCATTGGCAGTGTAGCGTCGCGTACTGTGGTGGGTGGCGTACGGTAGCGTACTGTATCGGACGATATGACCGGCCATTAAATTTATATTTTTGATCCCCCAAAACCTGATTAAAGACTGTTTTGGCGATGGCGGATTCGCGATTTTTTTGCTGAATTTTCGAGCTTGCTTTTTTGTAATTGGCATGTTTTGTAATACTACTAAATACGTCTTTTCGACATCTAAGTATACGCGTGTACTCCATCTCGCAACGACAGACTCCCCGGCCACAGGCTTGCTTGGTTCTTGGCTGTGGTTTTTGGGTATTCATGGCCGACTCGTGCTCCACTAACATATGAAATAAAGCGCGGCGAGACCCGGGCGTGGGGCAAGAGTAGACTAGTTGCGATTTTCGTTGCCTGATGTCAGCTGGAATCATCTCACTTTCGTTCTCTCTCTCTCTCTTACTCTCTCTCTCTCTCTCTCTTTCTTTCTTTCTTTCTTTCTTTCTTTCTTTCTCTCACTCTCGCTCTCTCTCACTCTCGCTCTCTCTCACTCGCTCACTCGTCACTCGTCGCTCGTCTCTCGTCTCTCTCGCTCTATTTTCTCGGCATATCTAGCTAACACGCGGCTTGGGGGTAGACTGTAAGTTTAGATTTAAAGGGACTAAAGTAAGAAGGTCGGCAATCGACCCCTTAGGCCCGCTAGGTCTAGCCAGCGACGCGTCGCCCCAAATGACACGTCCCCGTGCATCATCTCGCTTTTGCCTGTTGCTGCTCACAGCTCCAAAAAATCGCGGGATCTGCGTCATTTGGGCGATGCGTAACTGTCGAACCCCAGCAAACGACAGGCGTCGATCCATAACTTGCGAGCCCCTTTAAACTCGCCAATCCTGCACGTTTCCAACCGCCCAGCTCCAAGTTGTTGTTCTCCTCCGCCTCGCGCCTTAACTCACCCAGCCGATTGAGTGTATTTCATTATTGTTGTTGGCCTCAGGGTAGCAAAGAACGCGGGGAGCACGACCGTTCCGCCCGACTTCACTTCCCCTCCCCCCAGCCGTTCATTCATTTTTTTTGGGCGGGGGGCGGGGAGGGGGACAGAAATGGGAGGGCGTCTAAAGGAGCAGAAAATGGAGCAAAAGGGCCTGGAAAAAAGGGGATTTGGAGAATCGAGTGCTTGGGGTGGTGGGGGGTGACACGGTCCGGACTTCCTATGAATATTCGAGGCCGATGAAGTGGACACAAATACAAACCCCCAAGGGGAGTCCGGTACCTGGAAAATCGGGCCGTCTGGGGAAATTCTGGGAATTGGGGTTGGGTCACGGGGCGGGTAGGGGGAGCCTTGGGTACATTGGTACGTTGCTCAAAAACCTGGTGCCAGGTTTTTCGAGATTTTTGGCCCTGTGATTCTTAAATGGTCTCTGCTAGCTCGACCTGGGCTAGTGTTAATAGTGGTCATTCCCAAATGGTATTTGATAACTTCTTCTAGCCGCTGGAGCCTTAACTTTCTCAAAGGATCTTTCCTAGCATGTCCGGGACGTCCTGGCTTCTTTGTTTTGCTACGCTTGGCATCCTAAATGATGTTTGCTAAGTTGCCTTGCTTTCGGGCATACAATTAAAGGCCTCCGTTTACGTACTTCGGCTTGTATTCACGCTATCCTTTCCAAATGACCCCTGCTAGCTTGCTCTGGACCGTAGTGCTACCGTAAGTATTCCGAAATGGTCTATGCTAGTTTTCTTTGAGTTTTTTCTTACTCCCTGCCCTTCCTAAATAGCCTCGGGTAGCCTACCTTTTGCTCGGGTTGATCGATGGGCTTCCCAAATAATCCCTGTTAGCGTGCTGTGAGCTTGCTATCACTAACTGGCTTCCCAAATAACTCTGCTCGAATGCCTGTGACTTGATATTACAGAGCCTTCCACAGTAATTTCTGGTAGCTTGCGGGGGGCTGTGTCTAAAATCGGGGTTTCCTAAATGCCTGCGCGGATTCTGACTATCTTCTCGTCTCTACTAGCTTGCTCGGGAGCCTGGCGCGGTTCGGTAAAGAAAAAAACCAACTCTATCAGTCGATTTTCAGTTAGATTTTGAGAGTTTGTTTACCAAAGATCTCTGCTAGCTTGCCCTTAACTTTTGCCCCCATTTCCCACGGGAGCGCTGCTGGCCTGCCTCCCGTTATTGCGTAATAAAGCTCCATGGGAGCTTTCCACCGCAAAAACTCAAAAAACCGCAAAATTTTTCGGCCCCAAAGTTGCCTCCCCCATTTTTTGCATTTTCCTTCTTGTCATAAGACCCCAAAAATACCTCTACAGAGGCTCTTAAGGCTTTTCCTGTTATTCATAGGGGCCGTTCTCCGGTTTTAAAACGTGCCCTCAGCTGCGCGTTCCTCGCTGCTGGGGGTCGAAATTCTCCGGTTCATCTCGGGTTGCAACGTTTCGACGAGCCGCTCCGAACTTTGAACCGATCTTGGTTCTGGGGGCAACAGCTGACACAGTTGACTAGCATAGCAATATGATGATGAGGATGGGGACGGGGGATATTTCCTTACTCATTGTTCGCCAGGGGTGACTAATTGTTTCGTTATTGTTCGCTTTAATAGGGCCTAAATGGGCCAGGCCAAGTTGGTCTGTAATTCTCCCAGACCTACATCCCTCTAAAGGGGCGGTCAAGGCACCGCTTTTGAATTTTTGGCTTTCGATGCCTTATAGATTTGCGAATTTGTCGCACCGCGACATGCAACGCGTGCTATTGTCCTTCCATTGCCAATGGATCACGAACTCTTAAACTTGGAATGTTGCGCGCGTTGAGAAACCCATTGTTCTGTCAGGTGGATCCCTTTAGAGAAAATTTTAAGTTAAGGCAATATAATTTCTTGGCTGTGGTTTCGCTATGTGTTTTGCAGCGCCCGCGACACGCAACGCAAGCACGTTTTTATTGACTGCGCGATGGATTACGACATTTTATGCGGTCATTCGGAGCGTGCGTTGTGCGTCGCGCCGTATGCAATTATGACTCCCTATTTAAATTTGCATCGATTTAACTCTAATATAATAATCTCTAATACTCTAATATAATAATAATAATAATATAATAATAATAATAATATAATATCTAATAATATACTCGAAATCGCAGCTTTCTTGAGCCCTAGTACGGAGCAAAATATCGGAATCAACGGTTCAGACCCATCAATCTCGTAATTAGTCCCGAAATGTGCATAGTATCACATCGTACTCCTCTCTTTCCAGTCCGACTAATGTCGGGCGAGCTGCGGCATCGCCCACCGGCGCCTCCGTATGAAGAAACGACACCAAGAGGGGCACTTGAGCATCACCATCACCATGATAAGGTACGACGATCGGTTAGGCTACGAAACCATTCAATTTTCTGGCGTCCCGGCCCCTTAAAACCCCAGAATTGTCCCTAAACTTCGAGTTTTAGCACCACCTAGTCAGCCCGCACTCTTCTGAAGGCTCCGTCAGCGATGTCCCGACGAAATGGGAAGGTAAAAGCAAGACCAGATTACGGTAGTGAGTCACACTTTAGAATTCTGTGACAAGACGACAGCGCACGGCTTCAAGCGATACCTGCAGGCCCACAACCGGGTGTCGGGATTCTTGTGGATGTGCATCATCATCGCCTTCGCCGTCGTTTTCATAATTTTGGCGGCGTATCTGGGGGCAAAGTATCGAAGACGGGAGAAGATCACCTCGATTTCGGTACTGTATCCAGGAAACCGTAGCATTGAAGAGATATTGACATTCCCCGCGCCGTGCCTGGGCGCTTCTAACCGCCTACAGACTCGCAACGCGCCGACAGCGCGCTACACCCTAAGCTGATAGACCGCTTTCAAGGGTGGTTTACGGCTTTGAATTCCCGATAGGCTTGTCGCGACACGCGACGCACGCCGCTTGGTCGTCGCGAACGTGTCGTAACCGATTACGAAACAAAACAGGGAACGGTCGCGTCGCGTGTCGGGGCCGGAAATACATAAATGCAGCAAAAATTTTAGAGTTAGAACTTTATCCTCAAAATTATCCGCGACGCGACCGCGACGCGTCGCGTATGACTGAGCTGCCGGAATCTAGGTAAAATCGTAATTTTAACCTGCTGTTGTGACCGAATTTCGGCGGGGTACGGTCAAAGGGGCGCCGATTAGAAATAACCCCGTATGCTACGAAACGCTCCTAATCCGGGATATGAAAAAGAGAAAAGATAAAAAAAGCTACAAAAAAATCAGAAAATGCATTTTGCCGCAAAGATCGCGCTGATTTTTTGCCAAAACGATTCCATTTCCAGCTGAAATTCGACGACGTCATGTTTCCGGCGATCACATTTTGCAACCTGAACCCCTACAAGAGAAGTCTGATTCGAATGGTGCCGAGTATTAAGGATACGGTAAGTAATTTTATTTCTGCCCTTATGAAAAACACTGGTTTAGATGGACGTTTATGACAACGCGAAAACATCAAGTAAATCCGACAGCGACAAGCCGAAATATTTGAGGCGTGAGCAGGCGGCGATTGCGATGCAAAGGTTTGTAGTTTGTCGCCGATAGTTTTCCGTCTTTTTGCTTTGATTTGTCCAGTTTCTCACTTTTTGTCGTGCATACCATGTCGCATAGTTGGGATTTATGCAGTTTGTAGCTCTGAATAGCTTTGTGTAGTTTGTGGCCTATCGTCTAGCTAATGTTTGTTTGGTGTGTAATTGGTGGCCAGTGGCCGGGCTTTATGTAGTTTGTAGTTTGCGTTCTATGGTGTTATGTAGTTTGCAGTTTGTACTTCCTGCCATGAGGTAAAATCCAATTTTCAGGGTGCGTGACCTATTCGCCGACGAGATCCAGGACGAGGTGGAAAAATTGGAACGCGCTGGCGGCGCTCGACACGCACGTATTAAAAGACAGGTAAAATTGTCTATAGCATAAAATTTCAATAGGAGTTTATAGTATCTACCTTGTATGCTCTTATTTTCATGGCGTAATTCATTATTTTACAGACAAAAAGACGATACGAGGCCATCGAGGCGCACTGTAAATGCGTGGGGAAGCTGGACATGGAATGTATCCGGTTTGAGAGTCCGCCATCGCATCAGGTATGAGTTTAACTGGTTAAATTAAGCTTTTTCTGAAAGTTAGAGACAAGAGAAATGTTACAGAACTAAAAGCTATGGCTTAAACTTGGGGTTTTTTAATTTTTGGAACCCCTACCAGAAAAGCATCTTTTTTTGCAAAAAGGCGTATTGCACATCTGATTACGTTATGAAAAAATACTTACCAACCATCTTCTGAAAATTAGAGTAGTAAACATTACAAAAAATTATATTGCTTTTCATAAGTTTATGAAGATCGAAAAGCTGAAGATACGTTTTTCGCTAATCGATTGCGCTATCAAAATTTATCTGAAAAACGCGCTCAAGATTATTAACGTTAGAATCATGTTCTAAAAATTAAGAAACTTATTTTTACCTGAAGGCGCTGATCAACAGAACAGGAAAGTTTGAAAAATGTGTAATTTGCCATTTTATTACGCTGGAAATATATCTCTCGGAAATTTAAGGTTATTTTACCCTTTTCGATACAATTTTTGCCAGTTTCAACCCATTATGTCACATAAACATTTCCAGGACGCGAAATGCGTGTGCACGTACGACCACGATCTGCAGCAGGCATGGCCTTGCTTCAACCAGAGGTGAGTGGACACTCCCACACAGGGAAGAGGCCCTCCCTGCGCCCCTCCCCCAGTGCCGCATTAGCTCAGTTGGTAGAGCGTCAGACTTTTAATCTGAATGTCAGGGGTTCGAGCCCCCTATGCGGCTAATCCACTTTTTGCTTTTTTGCTTTTTCGGTTGAGGGTTCTGAATGGTATTCCTAGACTGGACGCTTTTTCAATTAGTCCATTTTAGCATTTGGTACGACCATTTGTGCCCATCATGTACTTCGGAGGGGTATTGCGACGCTTCGTTGGACGATCAGGATGAAGCTCCGATTCAGAAACCTCAGAAATGCAAATGCCGGAACAGGACGAGTGACTATGAGGTCGACGATGTAGGTGCACGGGAATGCTTCGAAATAATAGTATTAAATATTCTTTCAAACTGTTACTAACTTATTAACAAACTCTCTCTCCATCTCTCACTCACGCTCGCTCATCTCTCTCTCCCTCTAGCTCTCTCTCTTTAACGAACTAACCTTTCCTCTCATCACCCCTTTAGAGATACTACCATGGATTGTGGTACCTGGTTAGTTTCATAACCCAAGCCACCTGATTACTACGGTATTTATGGCACGAAATAGAGGGCACTGAATTTGAAAAGTATACACCATGGATTTTCACCTAAATATAAGTACATAATAAATGAATGCCTTTTTCAGAAGCCCTACTGTATCAGCATGGCCCCACAGGAGATCCGCAAACTGTGGAAACCGTCGAATCGAAGTAATTTTTTTCATCAAAAACCGAGATTTAGAATTTTTTCTTTAGTTGTAGCTTTTGTAGCACTGGTTTTAAATCTAGAAACTTAATAGATATTTTTTTAAAATTCTTATGTCGTCTTTTTAGCCGACCCAACCACTACTACCACTACCACTACCCCCGCTACCACAACTACGACAAGTAATTTTTTGTCTTAATCGATCGATTGCGACTAATTTGAATGGGAATGACGGCTGATACCTATTGGCTTTTTGTAGCGCCGGCCACGACGACGACGTCGACTACCACAACGACTACTACCAGTAACATTTTAGTATAATTTTGATTAAGGGGAAATCGATTTTTAAGTGGTAGTTTGGATCCCAACGTTTGCGTTGTTTAAGTTAGCGTTGAAAACTTCGAAGAATCTCGTTTAAAGGACTGGTAAGCGTGAAAATCCATCTTTTTTTGCCACTGGGGATCGCCAAATTGGGTACTTAGGGCTCCAAATGACGTGTAATATCTCGTTAGCCATCGTCGATTCGTCGTCATCGTCGCTACTTTAATTCTAAAACCTTTAAGTTTTGTTCACATTTGCCGTCTAGACCTAGTCGAAATAAGGGGTCGATTCGCCACTTGCTAGCTCCTAGAAAAAGAATTGTGGAAAAAGTTCGGCATAGCTAGGAGCTGGCAAAGAGAAGGTTTTTAGAATTTGTTATAGAGTGAATTTTCATATTAGCATAGCCTTTAGTATCGCCTCTGTAGACATGAGCATGTTAGGCACCACAACCACTACCACCACCAGCACTACCACTAGTACCACTACAACGACGACGACGAGTACGACGAGTACATCGACTACCACAACCACCACAAGCACAAGTATCGAGCTTTTGTCATTGGCTAACGCGAGGGGCATGAGGACGAAAGACGTATAAAAAAAGCATAAAAATTAGGATACCTCAAAGTACGTTACTTTCCAGCCAACTACCATAAACCCGGGCAGAATGCGCGTGTGTACGATCCGGAGACGCTGAAGGCGATGGGTTTTGGGGTAAGGGAGAGAGAGAGAGAGAGAGAGAGAGAGAGAGAAAGCGAAACTGCAAACTACACCCGCCCTCCTAGGGAATGACGGACGGTGTGGCGATGCTCACGAGGGCGAAAGAAAACCTGATGTTCACGATGGCGGCGCTGTCGGTGGAGCAGAGAGTAGCATTGAGGTAATTTTCGTTTGAATTGTTTGTTTTAAAGGGACAGTGAAATGAAATCCACAGCCCTAATTTTGTCACATTTGCCTTTTCAGCTACGATCTGCCGGAATTCGTGGAAATGTGCTCGTTCAACGGGGAGCAGTGCAATATTGATACGTAGGCAGAGAGAAATCATTTTTAAAAATGATCTTTTAGCGCTAAGATAGTGTTTAGATCGGTTTAGTTTCGATGAAAACTGAAAAATTATCATGAAAACCTGAAGAAAACCAGGTTTCAGCGATTTCCGCCGCCACGTCGACCCGGAGTTCGGCAACTGCTACACTTTCAACCACGACGTCAACAGCAATTTCACGAGTAGCCGTGCGGGGCCGATGTATGGTAAGTGATTCCGAGCTCGCTCTCTCTCTCTCTCGTTCTCTTTCTCTTTCCCTATTTCTCTCTCTCTCACTCCCTCTCGCTCTCTCTCTCGCGCTCTCTCGCGCGCAAACTCTTGCTTTTTCTAGGCATCCGAGTACTTCTCTTCGTGAACACCTCCGACTACATGTCAACCTCCGAGTCTTCCGGAGTCAGATTGTCGATCCATTCGCCCAGCGAGTACCCGTTTCCGGATACTTTTGGCTACAGCGCACCCGTGGGATTTGCCAGCAGTTTTGGTATCAAAAAGGTAGGTATCCATCTCTCTATCTCTTATTTCTTTGTCTCTCTCTCTCTTTTTTCTCTCGCTCACTCTCATTTCCTCTCTGACTCTATCGCCCACCTTCAGAAACGCGTGGAGCGCATGTCGGAGCCGTACGGCGACTGCGAGACGGACAGAAATATGACTGGCAGAAATGAATACATCTATCAGGGATACGACTATCATCCAGAGGTAGCTCCAGGCTACTGTATGAAACACGCGATTTCAGGGTTGCTACCGATCGTGCTTCCAAAATGCCTTGCTTCGCGAGTGTGGCTGTGGAGATCCACGATTTCCGGTCCCGATTGGGAAGCGTCATTGTTCGGCGTTTAGCAGTCAAGAAAGTGGGTGTCTATAAGATTTTTGGTCTCACCAAGCGAGAGAGGGAGAGAGAGAGAGAGAGAGAGCGTGAGAGAGTGAGCAAGAGGGCGAAAGAAAGAGAGTGGGAGATTCCTAGAGGGTGTTTGTGTGTGTCAGGCGTCCTGGTCCCTTTAGAAGTTCTGGAAGCGCCGAAATAGACCCTCCTCTATCGACTAGGTCTCGACAGCTACGCTTAGCGCAAAAGTATCGTCAAACAATGATTTTTGGCCCATTTTGAGACCCATAGCGCTACGAATTTCAGCCATAAGGTGCCATTTGGCGTGACGCGTAGTTGTCGATACCTAGTCGAGGCTAGGGGTCCATTTTGACGCTTACTATTCCCTTTAAGCTAGAAAATTTACCTAAAATCTTCCAAATTTAGGAAACTGCCTGGCAAGTCGCGTGGGTGATGCCAGCAATTTCCACCACGCAACGCAGGACATGGAGAATTGCTACTGCAAACAGGTCGGGCCTTGGCGATTTTTTGGGTGATTATCAGGGTTTATTGCCCTAATCTCTATACCATAATTCTGTGTTTTAGAGCTGCAAACAGGACCTGTTCGAGGTGACGTTTTCGGCGAGTAAATGGCCGTCAGGTGCCACTGACGTAAGTTTTTAACTGATTTTGGTAGTTTTAAAATTTATGGCGATTTGAAAGGGCCGGTGTCAGCGCAGTTTTGGTGTTAAAATAGCGCGTCTTATTGCAAACAACAATAAAACTATATTTTTTGTTAATTTTTAACAAATTTTAAGCATTAAAATTAGGGGTTTCTCGTCCAAAAGTGATTAAAAACTTAACTAATTTTTATTTACTTATTTCCAGGCCCAAATGGATCGGGTAAACCCTTTAAATATTTTCTTACACTAGCCATACTAGACCATTTTTGCCTGCTCTTTTCTATCAGCTGCCCCCGACTTGTAATCCCCGGCGATGATCATTTTGCTTGTGTGCCATTTTCCAACCCCATTTTTCTAAAATTTCTCGTGATTTTTAATATTTAATGGCATTACATTACGATTCGTTTTTAGAGTGCGGCTGAAAGGGTGAGTGATTGGCTCGAAAATTCGATTTCGTATATCCCCCCGCAAGAATTCTCGATTTTTGTTTAGAATGTCGACCCCAAAAAAATATATTTTCTCCTTTTCCCTGGAATGACCGATCGCATCCAAATCCATACCCCGGTGGTACCGATTTTTTAAATTTAAAAAATTCTGATCTTCGATTTTCAGCTTGGCGACTGTGAGGGGATGAGCACGGCAGAATGTGAGGATTATTATCGACTGAATGCGGCCATGATCGTCGGTTTTTAGCACGTGTATTTCATAAAAACCATGCTTCTATCCCATTATTTATAACAACCGTCAGAATCTGTATTTTCTCGCGCCCGCGACACGCGACGCAACGCGCTGCTTGACGGTATCGAAGCAATGCTCATCCGTTACGCAATTAAAATAGGGCACGCGCTGCGTTTCGCGAATGCACAAAATTTAACAAAGGACGGATTTTCTCGAAACCCTCGAAAAAACATCCTTTAGGAAATCTTCTACGAGCAGCTCAACTACGAATTCCTGCAGGAGACCGAGGCGTACGGCGTAGGTCTTTATTGCAAGAGAGAGAGAGATAGAGCAAAAGAGAGAGAGTGTGAGAGAGAGAGGGAGAGGGCGCGGTAGAGGGAGAGGGAGAGCGCGATAGGGAGAGTGAGATATATAGTCAGCGAGAGACCGAGAGAGAATGAGAAGAGGAGAGAGAGAGAGAGAGAGAGAGAGAGAGAGAGAGAGAGCGTACGAGAGAGAGAATGTGCGAGAGTGTGAGGAAGTGAGAGAAAGCATATTTTTCAGATGGTCAACCTCATCGCCGATTTTGGAGGTCATCTCGGACTCTGGATGGGTAAGAATTTCTAACCCGTTCCTGAGTATTCCCCGAATTCTCAGGCTTCTCCGTGATCACCGTCATCGAATTCATCGTGCTGGTGGGCGAGCTGGGCATGACGTGCTTCAGGAAGAAGGAGATCGAGCCGGGAAATGAGGTCAGAATGCTTTTTAAGGGTCTTAGCTTCATTCAACTTTTCAGGACCGGCTTCACCCCATCGAGCAGGGCAAAATCTACCCGAATGAGACGGAGAAGGAGCCGCTGTCTGCAAAATAAGCAGAAGAAGAGGTTCTCGAAGTTTCCAAGTTCTTTTAAAGGGTCGAGCAAGGCAGCGATATGGAATTGTCTGGCGTTGGGTTCGGTCGAGATTTTGCCGCGACACGCGACGCTTGCCATGTGACGATCGCGACGAAGCCTTAACCCATTACGCTATAGAAATTCAGGCGCGCGTTGCGTGTCGCGGGTCCTGTCGAGAAATTACAATCGAAAACTACGGTAACAGGCCAAATTCCATCGCCGTACCATGTCAGTCCCTTTAAAAATTGTCAACTGTGATTTTTCGAGTCCCATTTTGCCAAAAAGTCTAGTCAAGGCGCATTGTATTACTAGTTTTTAAGCCTATTAAATTTTCATTGCTCATTTTTTTCTTAAAAATCGTACTTTTTTTGCCTGATTTTCCAACCTTTCCCTCCCTTGATTGCGTGTCCCCTTCCCTATTCGATCTCAACGAAATATACTGTAGCATCATACATATTGTTGCAAATATTTTATCTCACTCAACGCTATTGCTAGTTGAGCAATAGTTGTGTGTTTTTGTATCTTATTGATACTACATGTTAAATGCAAAAATCCACAAAATAAATAAGTATCATAATGGAGGTAATGGGGTGGTTTTGGTTCGGCGAGAGAGCGGGAGAGATAGAGACAGAGCGAGAGGGAGAGAGATAGAGAGAGAGCATAGCACAATATGGGTACTTCACGGAGATTCACGAGTGAGTATTAAAAATCTACAGTAGCGTAAATAGCTTATCAGCGGAAAATTGCATAAAAAATGCGGCCTAAAAATCCTGGCAAGACCCGTTTTGGAGTGATTTTATGAGAGAGCGAGAGAAAGAGAGCGAGAGAGAGAGAGAGAGAGAGAGAGAGAGAGGCGTTGGCTTGAGCATTATCACAGATGGCCGTGTCTTTGATTAACAAAAAATTTGACGCGTTTGACCCGAAATAAGTTGAGCAAATGGCGACGGGAGAGAGGGAGAGATTGAGGGTGAGAAATACATTTGATACAAGCGAAGAGTGCATGGGCCTCCGGGGCCCTGGCCAGTGTCATTGATTGGCCCTCTTCTTCGTGTGGATGATCACTCGCCCCTCGGCGAAATCCGACAGCGACGCGCAGATCTGACGCACATCCCACGTGAACGTCGACTTGAATAGGACCACCTAAAAGAAGTGAATCTAGGTGTTGGCCCTTCAAACCAACCTCATCGTTGATCGTATCGATTTTAGCGGGTATCCTGCCGTACTCCTTCGTCTCGACGTGTACCTCCTCGCCGGGCTTGTAGCTGAAAAGGTGCGGATAAAACTATAAATTTCGGTCAGCAATTTCACTAGATTTCTCTCGAAAACTTGGGATTCTCCTGGCGTGATCAATTTAACGGTTCAAAAGTATGAAAGAACAGGAATTAGAACCCAAGATTCGACCACAAAGACTAGGTCTTTTGCTTTTCACAGAATTTCCATGTCTGGGGTAATTACATAGAATTAACTTACCTCTTGTTGTTGTACACAAATCGACCCTTGCTGAGCACGACCTCGGCGTACTCGCTGTTCCGCGCCTTGCCCTTCGAGTCGGGCCCAAATGACTAAAAATAGAGGGTTTTCTTAGCGTTTTCTAGCTCTATATGAAAGTTTTCAAGGGTACGGTACTCTTCTTCTATCGGGATGGCGATAAGCAACACGCGCGCGTAAAAATCACGTAATAGGTTACGCAATGTAAATGCGGACGTTTCGCGGCGCAAAAAGGCTTTTTTGGGCCCTGAAATAGAGCATGGGGCTCACCTTTAAATCATCAGCTATCTCGGACTCCTTTAGCAAATACGTCTGGATCTTGGCTGACAGCGGAATCGAAGCTGGCGCAAGCTTTCCGCATTCGAATGGTTTTCGTATCGTAGGGGTCGGGAATCTGGAATTTTTGGATTTATAGTCTATTCACTGAATGGGCCTTCGGCTAAAAGCCAACCGATTACGTCATGTAAAAGCGCGATGCCGCCGATTTTTGAATACCCTTAAAAACTCACGTCGGTGCTCGCAACGTCTTTTTCGACGAATCGGCCGGCATATCGTTTTGGGGTTTTGTGATGTCCATGTTGGTGATGTAGGCTTCCGCCTGAAACGATGCATTTGTTCATTTCCTTAAGAATTATGGCATAAAATTCTGATGAAACTGATGCTTCTGATGAACTTTTTTTTCTGATTTGGGTCTCCGAATTCCCTATAAAATCAAGCGGTAATTTTTAATTTAAAATTAACGTGAAGATCTTGTTCGAATTTGGGGAACTGGACTTTTAGCAGGGTTTTTATCACTGGAATACATTTTTATATTGCCTTTATATTTCTTTTGAAAACCTGAAAATCTTGAGATTTTTTGCTCAGTTTTTTGTCAGCTCTTTCCTTAAGTAACCCTCTTAAGGTCGAAGTGGAAATTCGTTTCTTCAGATAGCACAACTTGTGCAGAATTTTTCGATTCTATATCTAAAATTTCTAAAATTTCGAAAATCGGCCGTCTTGGGCAAGCGTCCGCCAAAAAAACTTTTTTGCAAATCTTGAGCTATGGGTACGTGAGATAGCCCATTCGGAAGAGCACCTTTTTTTACCGCGGAGAACGCCTTATCCTCCCCCCAAAAGTATTTTACGGATTTTTTAGAACGCTTTAAAGTAAGCGATTTGTGGCAGTTTGGGCATTAAAAACGCTTGTAACTTTTTAATCTGAGTGGTTCCGCAACTTTTGAAAACGGATTCGGAATCAGCGAAAAATTCTGCACAAGATGTGCGATCTGAAGCAACGAATTTCCACTTCGACCAAAAAAGGGTTACAGTCAGTCAGTTATTTCTGATCAAAAATCAAAGGAGCTGAAATTTTGAAAATGCTTATTATAAATAAGAACTATGTAAAATGCTATAAAAAAACGCTTATATTTTCTTATAGGGCCGTACACGATCACTGGGAAAAATTAGGTTTCCCCCTGCAACCCCCCCCCCCCCCGCTCGCGCTACGAGTGCAGTACCGAAACCCGACTACCTACCTTTTTGATCTCCTTATCGTAATCGTTCAGCAGCTGCTCGACGATTTGTGATGCTCGCTTGTCGGATTCTTGCGTCGCCTAAACATTAACTTCCAAAAAAATGGTTAAAATCCTTACTTCCTTCTCCTTGGCCTCAATTTCCGCTTCCAGTCGCTTCTGCTCGGCAGCCTCAAGCTAGATTTGAATTTAGTACATTTCAAAAAGGCGTTTTGGATTCTCTACATCGCGCAAAAGGCCTACACCCTGGAAATGTAGCCGAGAAAGCCTTACGGTTATGAATGGGAATCGTCGGGCCGCACAGCACGTTCGCTGGTAAGCCATCGACTTTTCAACGATCTAAACGAGGTGCAACGGACAATCGGAATCGCCAACCAGAGGCCGTATTCACATTTCTAAGCGCTAATACCCTAATTCTACGCATTTTCGGAAAGCTGCAGCCTTACAAAACGCCAAAACCCCTTAAAATTTTGGTTTTTGGCATTATCGGGGGCCAGCACCGCTTTATTTAAGTCTAGTATGTCTAGTAACTTAATAGAAAGCGTTTTAATAGTGTTTTTAGTAAAACTAGAAAAACTATTTAAAAACTCAAAACATGTTTTACAAAGTAAAAATGGTCAAAAGGTTTTGGTCAAAAAAGCAATATTTTGAAGAATTTCGCGTTTAGGAATAGCAAAAACCGTTTAAAAACATTTCTATTATTTATATTTGAAAAATTAGATCCTAAGAAAAGAGTGATAGCCCCCGATGATGCGAAAGAACCCAATTTTCCAAGGATCTATTATTCTATTGAAAAACCAACCTCTGCCTCAACGTCCTCCAACTCTTTTTGCAGTTTCCGCCGCTTCGCGTACGCGTCGTACAGCCGCAACAATTCGGGATGGGTCTCGTTGTCGATCATCAACATCTCTTTCTGTAACCGCTCGATCTCCTCGTCCAGGGTCAATTCACGAGCGGGCTGAAATTGGTGTTTTTGCTTTTCTCATTGTGCTTAGAATGTGAATGAGAAAAAAAATCCTAAAGAACCGGCCTTTCTATCTACCTCTTCATGTTTGGGTTTCCGCCTCCTACTCCGCGTCTCCTTGGGCTCCGACTCCTCATCATTTTCTTCCTTTTGCTCCTTCGATTCGCGTGCCGACCTTCTTCGTGTAGTTCCGTTTTCTTTGGGTGCGGAATTCTGAAATGTCTGTGTTTTATTATTGTTATGGCTTGGGCATTTCTTATATGGTTTAGGCAAACTCAGGGATTTTACGATAAATTTAATAGTATCAATATCTCCTTCTCTCCTGAAAGTGGCCAAATTTGGCCACTTTAGGTTTTAGGATACTTTGCAAAGTATCCTAAAACGGTGTCAATGCCAGCATCGTTCAAAAAAAATACTTATTGGTTGGCCTACCTGAGAAGTGTCGGGGGGTATAAACTCCAGGGCTTGTTGCGCCGGGATTATTGGCCCTTGCGCTCGCGAAGGGGAGTTCGTGGACATCTGAATTGAATCCTGGGATGAAAAAATTATCAACTTTCGAAAATTAGAAAACTGGGAGCTAGGAAAAATTAGCACCAAGCATCAAAAACGAGCAAGCGGATAAAACGGGGAATTTTATAAAACTGCGCAACCCTTGCAAACAAAAGATTTAGCAGGATGCAGAAACTGTTAGCTAGTTATTTAAGAGGCTCGAAAAACAAAAAGGACCTCAAGTTCAAATTTCTGTAAGGGTGAGCTAGGTCGGCAAAACGTCGCGAACCCCTCAAAAGCCCGCCAAACGTGTCTGGCAACATCCCGAATGCAATTAGAATTTATTTAGAAGAGAAACTGGTCTTAAAAACAACTAATTCAACAGGGGAGAGCCGTCCAAAAACACGAGAAATTTCGCTAAATTTTCAGGAAAATGGTTTTAAATCTTTTGCAACATAAAAAGCATTAAAAATTAGCAATTTTCGGGGAGAAGCTTCAATTCGGGTGGGCGCTAGAAATGTTTCAAATTTCGGAAAGTGCATTCCATGGCGTCAAGGGAAACCGGCTGTGGGGGACGCCTCGTCGATGAGAGCACACTTTTTGGGGTGTGCATTGGAGCGGCGTGTTTGCGACGGGGACCGGGAACAATAGGCAAAGTGCATCTTCGATGGCGGTCACGTTTTGAAGTCCGGAAACTAATGTAACACTTTAGTAAAACTTTTGTAATATCTACCAAAAGAAAGAGGGCGTCGAGTTTTTTACCTTGCCGCGAAATCACGTTTGTCGAGCAGTGCAAACCTTCAAAAAAGCTCGCTAAACCCCCAAGTTTTTAATGCGAAATTATTGAGGTTAAACTTTATTACATTAGTTTGAGATATACGAAAATGAAGAAGGCGTTTTGCTTTGTATTTTGTAGCGAAATCACACTTGTTGAGCCGCGCCAAGCTGTAAAAAGCCTGTGCATACTATCACAATTGTTTAATGCGAAATTACCAAATTTAGACTATTAAAACTTACTAAACATATACTAAAAAGAAGAGGAAGTTCTGTTTTGTATTTTGAGCGCGAAATCACGCCCGTAGGACAGCCTGTCATGCCTGCGAAAGTTGCCAGACTGGCGGCCTTTAATTTGAATACGCCAAATTTGATTACCTATAATTTGCATATTTTCTGTTGCTTCCTGCGTTCCCTCTTATCTAAAATCACATTATTTACCCCGGGCTTCTTCTTGAAATGCTCTCCATTCGCTCGTTGCCGGTACGTTCAGCGTTTTCGGGTTGCCCGGCTACTCCCCGCGGGCTTCCGGCTTCATTGGCTTCACCCTGTTTTTCACACTTCCGATTTCCAACCTTTGCTGAATCAGCTTGCCGTCTGAATGTATATTTCTCAATTTTCAGGGTCCCCTGGGGATGAGCTTCGGGGAATGGATCGACCGGGTGGAGCACTGTATGGTCGAGGGCTTTTGCGCCCCCTACTTCTCCTACCTCAACACCATCATGAAGCAGCTCGGCAAGGTGAGGCCGTATTCTGATAACTTTTTGCCAAAGAACGGCCGTTTTGAGCAGATAGTCGATTTTTAAAGCGCTACCAGCGGGCTCAAAACGAGGCTGAGGAAAAAATGCCACGGAAAGCTGGTTGGGTTGGTAAAAAAACAGAAATGTTTGGCTGATACGCGTGCGATGCACTTTTTCTTTGGTCTTATTTGTTTAATATCGTAAGGGGAAGTGTTTCTAAACGATTTTTACGACCTAACGCTCGAAAAGTTCTGTAATTTTTATCAGTAATTCTGAGGAAATCTAGTTTTCAAGCCAAAAAAGCAAAATATAACCTTTTATAGGTGTTCTAATAGTTGTTACATTTGAAATGTTGCTAGATTTTATCTTTCCATTTCTAGACCCGTGGGGGAAACTACGCCATCCCCGATATTGTAAAAGTACCGGATTTTTTTGCCATGTACGTTCTAGGGAGCTAGCGCGCGCTATTTTGGCTGACTTTTTAGCTAAATCTTGGCCCTCAAATTAAAAAAAACGGACAGTAAAAGCCGTTAACGTCAAAAAATGTTATTTTTCCAGTGCCTGGTCGTCTTCGTCCACCTCATCACCATCTTCATCGCGATCACCGGCTTCTGCGTCATTTTGCCGTATGAGCAAAGGTAAAGCCACTTTCTGTTCGATTCACGACGATCTAGGTATCAGCCCCTGTGGCTTCTGGCCATCTACTCGGTGCTGGGCGTCTACTTCCTCATCAACATCATGTACCACTACACGAAAGCCCGGCTGCTGCCACCGCTGCCGGGATTTGGGGTTGGTATAAGTTAAATTTTTCGGTTGAATATTTTGGCAATATTTCTCCTAACGGCCGTTCTGGAAAATGCGGGAAAGCAGCAGCTCTCTTTTTCCAATTTTTTTTAAAGCTGGTGGTTCAGGTGAAACGGTTTCTTGAAACAGACAAGCTAATCTTTTCCTCTTTCAGAAATCAGGTGATCGCTGGTGCGTGGCGTGCCAAAACTGGAAATGCGATCGCACCCACCATTGCTCAGTCTGCCGAACGTCCGTTTTTCTGTCAACTTCTGATTCTTTCCAATTTAGATGCGTGCTGGGGATGGACCATCACTGCATCTGGATCAACCAGTGCGTCGGCAACCACAACCATCGTCACTTCTTCCTCTTCATCTCCCATCTGACGCTCACCGGGCTGATGATCGTTGCGGCGGGCGGGCACTCGTTCTACGACCACATTTTCATGGTAATTTTTATTGTTGTTTTGGCAGTCGAATGGATTGATGATTCTGGCTGTCGTGGAAACCATGAATCTTGTTCTGAAAGGGCGCAGAAATCTTCACCAGCGTGGCGAGAAAAGTACTCCATTTTCAGTTCGACCACAACTACTGCAATGTGCAGCTCGACTACGCCCCTTTGCAAGGGCACATTTGTGAATTTGGCGAACTGGCCAGGAATTCGAGTGGGTTTATTACGCTTAGATCCTTATCATTGCCGGCGATATTTTTCTGTTTTATAAATATACAAAAGATTGTTTTTCGACCAGCCTTTTGTATAGTTATAACTTACAATATAGCCATATGCGACGAACAGGCAAAAAGACCTGCTTTTTCATTGCTAGCCGTATCTCATTGACAAAAAACGTTTTCTGTCCTCGATAATGAAAAAGAAACCATGTAACCATTTTTTATCATCGTTGATTCGCTAGAGTGCGCTGCGGTTTCCATGAAAACAACGGAAATTTTCATTTTTGCCTATTTTTTCGATTTTTTGTCGAAAATTTCATTTTTTTTTCAGTCATCTTCTGCTACATGCTGTCCTTCCTGCTCTTTCTGCTCGTCGGCGGGCTGGCGTTGTGGAACGTCTACCTCATCTCCAAGGGCTTCACCTACGTCGACTACTTGGTATCAATTTTCCGCCTTTTCACAATTCACATCCTCTTTTCCAGTTTTCCAAGTTCGGCAAGTGTCGCTTCCTAATTGAAGAGGTGATTACACACATTTTTCAATACAGAGCAACAACTCGGCGCGCGCTTTTTCGAGGGCCTTTTCTTTATTGCCCTCCGGGTGCTTTTGCAATATATGGGGGATCCTTCCGATGTCGCGAAATGTCTAGTATTTTATATTTCTGATAGTGTTGTTAATAAGATTTAAGTAGATTTGAAGCGGAAAAACAACAAAAAGCATCAGAACCAATTTTAGTCCAGAAAATCTATATTTTTGTATTTTTTCATCAAATTTTTGAACTTTTAAGGCTTTGATTTAAAGAGATAGGGGCGGCATAAGGCAATCGATTACGCGAGGGAAAGAAAATGTCTCTGCGCCTCTCCCCAGGGCGCGCTCTCTGCCCTGTTGGCTACTTGCCAATTTGTTGATGGGGGGGGGGGGATCGACACATGCCGTCGGCATCCCTTTAATGAAAAACAGTTGAGAAGCACTTCCGCTGCATTATATCAGAAAAATCCTTAGGAAAAAATCGCCGCTCCCTGCCCCCCGATAATGCAATAGAACCTTTCTCCAAAATGCGCTTCCAGCGATTATTTGTGTGGTTCCATGGCAAACCGTGTTTTTCAGAAAGGCTGGGACGGCCGTCCTACCGGCTACCGCAACCCCTACCACCACGGCTTCGTCGAGAACTGGCGCAACTTCCTCGGGCTGCGGCGCAACCGGACGTTCCTGCGCCATGTGCTGCTCCCCTCGGCCCACCCGCCCATCATCCTCGACCAGAACGGCGAGCTCGAGATCGGATTCCAGCCGCTGAACACACACGCGAGCCGCAGCGAGTCCGACGAGATGCTCGTATAATGAAGCTCGTCCCCTTGTGTACAGGTTTTCCTAAAAAGGGGCGTAGATCGCTTAAAAACACCTGCTTTGTGCGGTATCGCCTTTTGGGAATTTGATTCGCATAAATAACAATAGAGATATCGACATACATCTGATAACGGGGGCTTAGTGGGGATTGGTCATTATTTTTAATATTTAAATAACTATGGGATTTATCAAGCGCGATTCGATACACGGTCAAAAAATATAAGAAAAGAATTTGTTTTAACGCAAAAAATAAGGTAATATGGACGTTTATAGCATAAAAACTATTATTGCAAACCGTGGCCCTCAAATAGGAAAACGGGTAGAGGAACCCATTTTCAGCTTTTTTTTAATTTTTTTAGTCTTTTGAAAATACCATCGAGAGAGGAGCGAAAACTATACCAAGAGCTTTTTCTATAACCCGAAAAAATGTTTGATGGTTTAATTGGTTCTTATCTTTTAACGGGGGGAGCGGGAGTTAAGCCGAAAATTCACTTGGGATACCCCGACACTTTCAAAGGGTTTGAAGTTTGAATTTTAGGGTTTTGCATAAAATTCGAATTTGCAGTTCGTGAACAAAGTCCCGGTCCTTTGCATTTGAATCTGACTACAAAACAGAATCTGAAATGCGTAGTATCATTCCATCAAACCTGCCCGTCTTCCGATGGTCGGCTACCGTTCTCTGCTGCTCCTCGTCGTCTTCATCGCCGTCGGCTACCGCCCGGCGTTGGCTCAAGTAATAATTTTACAAAATTATCGTATTTCATTTTGGCGTTTTTGTGTCTGTGGGTTTGTGTGTGGATGCCAGTTTTGGAATTGGAAGCCTTTTCCGGGTCCAAAACGCGCCGATTCTCCGTCACACGAGGCATTCAACCCTCCCCTTTCTGATAACGTTCTCAAAATTTCGATAAAATACAAGTTTACAAAGTCACGGCCGGTTTCATTCATTTTTGGGGGGACCGGGGCGGCGAATTTGCATAAAGTGAGAAGGAGTTTCCTCATTCAAAGTCTTTTTCCTATAGGGCCAGGTTTGCCAGTAATCAAATATAAAATGTCCGTTTTTCTAAATCCCAAAAAAACCCTGGGTAAGACTCTAGTTTACCCCCAGACGCCCCTTTTCTCTGCGCCCTCTCCCCCAGGCCTACGATCTCTTCGCCTGCGCCCTCTCCCCCAGGCCTACTGTCTCGCCTGCAGGGGGGTAAACTTGAGTTTAGCCAAACCCTGTTAGAGTTCAGTTTACGCCCCGACCAGCCGGCACCCAGTCTTTGTATCTCGGCTCCATGTTCATCTACAGGTGTGTAAGCTATACCAAAATGTTGATCTTTCTCTGGTGAGTATTTTGGTATACTTTACACACCTGTAAATGAACAGGGAGCCGAGATACGGTAGTTGGGTGTCGGCTGGGGGGAATACAACTGCACTCTAACCCGTTTTTATACATCGCAAAAAACCCTATCTAGTGGTCCGGAGAAATCTCGGGTTGAGATGTTTTTGATGCATTGGAAAGCCCTTAAAAAAGGCGAGAAAACAATCGGGCTTAGTTTTCTTACGCGTTTCTCCAAAAAATGCGTGGGCTTAAGTGCCGTTTTAGTTCCGACCATAAATATCGAAAAATTTCCGAGCCCCAGCGAACAATCAAGAACCTACAAATCCGCCTGCTAAGAGTCCAGTACCTCCCGTTTCAGTGCCGGGCGCCGTTCCTGTGCCAAGTGATCCATGTGCTGTTTGAAAGGCAATGGCTCAGCGAAAAGCCGAAATGGATTTCGGTAAGAGTCTAGGACGATGATCACGATGGTGGTGGCAATGGCGTGGGCGTGTTTTTCCTAAAATTAATCAAGTGAGACTTCTCATTTTTTTTAATTTTGTGAATTTTACGTTAATTTCCCCGTCTCGTCACATTCAAGCCGTCCAATCCGCCCCCATTTTCCATACTTTGGTCTTTTCCGGGGGTGCGGAAAATGACGAGTGGTTGATAGCGGCTTATCAGGCCCGGAAGTCGCGGTGGTTTTTCACAGAATGAGGGGATAATTTATAGCCGAAACTGACAATGAGGAATCCAGATTTTCATTGAATTTTTTGGCAGAATGGACGTTAAAAACGAGAGCTATCATTAACCGTTGTTATGCAACAATTGATGGAGCACTTATTGCCCTATCCGCACGTAAACATTGTTGTTTTTAGGGCTGCAGGCCTTGCAAAACGAGGGGCCTGATGGAATTAACCTAACCTCCTTGCTTCCACTCTTTATCGCTCCAATCATTGTCAATACAAACGAGATGACGGCGGCGATGGTCAGGGCAAACAGGGCTCCTTCTAGGATGAACTCGAGTACGCAGTCGATCTGAAAAGTCGGATGAAAGGTCTTGCAATCGAACCTAATTTTTTCATAGGTATCGACTAGGCAAACAGTCAAAGGGGCTGACGGGAGGCGGCAAAAGCAAAGCGTTGCCTATTGAATTTTGCAGGTTAAATGATCTTGCTTAATGACGCCAGACTTTAAGGGGATTAGGCAGCGCAAGGATTGATCTTTTCCGTGGTCTAGGTCTTGGTAGGTTGACAAGGTCATTTTTTAGCGTTTCTAACGACTATAGGAAGCGCGATGTTCGAATCTATGAACTAGTAGATCTCGAAAGCTGGCGGTCGTTCCAAAACATCTCGATGCTAAATTAGAACCAACACTATCGCAAATTCATACCAATTTAAGGCCAAAAATTTGACAAAAATCTGTCCCAAAATATGTCAAGATCCTACCGTAGTATCGCATTCTGTAAAATCCACTCTCGACGTCCACTCGTCTCGATCACGAAAGATGATGGCGACGAGAAAAGTGGGGATAACAAAGATCAGAGCTAGGATCAGCCCACGACGAAACAGGGTCCAGCCCACTTCCTAAAATTCGGTTCATCGCAGAACAACTGTATTAAGTGGCATCGGAAACCTATAACTTCTGGCCCAGGAAACTTTTAGTCAAAGTCCTCTCTCAAAATCCTTATCCAGAAAAAGCTTTAGGTATACCCCAGTGTTCTGAAGCTTCCTTACCGGTGCATGTGCTATCGTAACCCTCTCAATCGTCGTCAGGATTGCCGCCGTAAAGAGAAGCATTCGTACTGGCTGCGCGATTGCCGTGAGAAAGTCGCTCTGCTCGAATGTGATTGCGTAGTAGCCGATTTGTGAGGGGAGGATCAGGACGAAGAAGACGAGGGCCCACAGGAGCTCCATGATGGTCTGTAAAGGGCGGATGGAAACTAACTACTGTAAATTCTAATTTTTTGACTACCTTACCTGTACTACCGAGATCTTGTAAAAATTCCCTCTTAACGACTCGTTCTTCGCGATCACGGTAACAATAGCAATATTTAGAGCACAGCAAATTGCTGATCCACCGGCTAGATACGGAAAGATAGCTTGCACAGCCAAATGGTCAGCGTCCATTCTTGGATCCATCGATCAGAAGCTTTCGAACCTTCGGCCTCGATATCTAAAAAATACGGATTTAAGGCTACTGAAGCCCAAAAAGCAAGTAATTCCTGGGAAGCAGGTCCTGGAGAATGTAGTCAAAAATAAAAATCGGGGCGGCTCGAGGTGAAAAAGAAGGGAGGTGAGATTGAGCTTGAAAAAAGTAGATTTACTGGGCTGGAACGCATGTGTTTTGGTCCCAAATACATTCCTTGGGACATTAAACTTAAACTTCTTAGGTTTCGGAGCATGACAGAGTGCGAGACCGAGCGAGAGATAGAGCGAGCGAGACAGAGAGGGGGATAGAGTGCGAGAAAATTAGAGTGCAAGAGAATGTGAGATAAAGATAGTGCGAGAGTGAGAGAAAAAAGTGAGAAAGCGAGCGAGAGAGATCGCGAGACAGGGAGCGGGAGCGAGGGACGGGGAAAGCTCAAGTTCGTCGAGTTATTTAACTCAATGCTAAAAGCTAGTTTCACGAAATTTCCGCCCAACCCAAAAAAATGATAAATCACGCTTTCTTTTTTCAAGTTGAACGTAAGTACACATAGATTGTGAAAGTAGCGCAATATGGAGGTGAATGTGAGCCTGATGGCTGAAAAATACGCCCGATTCGCCGCCATATCCCGTGACAAATTAATCGGATCAAAAAGTACCAACCAGGTCGTAAAGCATGCAAACCTTCCCATTACATGACAACCTTCCGCCCATTTCAACCCCGTCTAAAGCCTCGTAAATCAGTAATAATCGCTTGGGGACCCGGGCCGGCCAGCAGGTAGCAAACGGCCCTTGGTGAAATGGGTTATTCTCAGGCAATTAGTAGCCGTGCCACACAGCTTGGCTCGGCAGCGCGGCCGTCAAATTATATTTTACCGTGGCGACCGCAAGGCGGGGGGGGGGTGTGCTACGAAAAAGGGTGAGTTTCGTGAGATCTCAACGATTTTTAGAGGGGCAAAATAGCGAATTTCCCAGCTTGCGAACCGCGTGGGAAGGTCAAACGTCAGAAAAATTGTAGCTTGAAGTTTCCCAGGGTGTTTTTTGTAGTTTTCTTGATTAAACTGGTACGACACAACGCGTAAAATCAAACTAATTTTTAGTGGCGCAAAATAGGAATCGTAGAGTCACTTTTTACGTAAAAATCGTGGCTTAGAGTTTCCAATCAGTTTTTTTAGGAAGTTTAATGACTTAGTTTGCAAGACTGATCTCGTCTGAGCAATCGGAATATTTCAAAGCACAATAGAAATCGTAGAGCTAATTTTACGTCAGAATTTGTAATTTGTAGTCTTTTAGACTGTTTTTAAGGTGTTTAATGATTACATTTTTACAAAAAACGAAACCGTGCCCTTTACGGGTATGTAATTTGCTTTATGGTGTTTTAGCCACTTATCCGTTCCGCTTTCCGATCGGATTTACGCCGAAAATTAGATAGATGAGTTGGCGTACCCGAAATGACATTAATGCATCATAACACGCGCTACTTTCAAATTTTCTGCGAAAGGGCCTGACTTAGAAATGATCTATGAAAAATTCTAGACTGTTAGGTTTTACAAAACTTATTTTCGCTGTTTTAATGGAAGTTATCTGTTTTTTTTCTTGCTTCAACAGCTCCATTTTCTCTAAAAAGTTTTGTGGTTATAAATTGCAGTCATAAGCTAAAAATATATATCTCTAAAGTGATAAATATGCTCTTAAAACTTTTAAATTAATCCATACTGCGCACCCAAACATAAAATTCGCCCGTAAATATAACTCCCCAGGCTTAATTTTCACCTGTCAACGCCTTCGGGCCGAAACCTGAGCCCAACCGGGCGAAAATAAAATAAGAACTTCCAAAAATAAACTTGGTCCCCGACAAAATCACAAAAATTGAGCTCAGTAGGTTGTGGTATCAACAGCACGTTCAGTAACACGGACCAACCTTAGACACATCACCGCGAGCAGACAGGGGAGGGCGGGGTTTCTTTTATACCCCCTTCTCCCCGGGTGGGCCAGGTGGCGCGCGTTTCGGGGAAGCTACGGCGGTTGGACAGGAGTGGTTTTTGGGCTTGCTTGATCGAACTTCGCATGCCACTCGTGAAATTCCAAACAAAAACCGTCATTTAAATCTATAATTTTATGTGGCGTCAGATGAGGCCTATCTAGAGACAAAATCGATTGTTTGGACCATTACTCGTGGATTTCTCGGTTCAACAGAGAAAGAGAAAAATCGAGAAACGCTCCAGTATTGCCAGAAAATTATGACTTTTGGCATCGGAAGTCATTGTCAATTATTAAACCTAAAAACAGTAGAAACAATAAAAAGTACTAATATTTATCACCTGAAACCGAAACATTAAACCCGTAAATGTATAAATCGTACATAGGATGGGGAAGGAACCGGAATATGTGTTTGTATGTGAAGAAAAAGCCTACATGTTAAAAAATATAAAATACAACAATTGTTGCCATAGAAAACACGATATTTTGGAGGGGGGGGGGCATAAAAAAATGTCTCGCAAAATTGGAAATAAGAAAACTGCTGAAAAATACGGTAAAATCAGCACAATTTGCGGAAATTTACTGGGAAAAATTGATTTTCAAAAATATAGTAAGATGAGCAGGGCTGGATCAAGAGAAAATTGCTTTCAAAAACAAAGAAAAATTACCAGCTTTGGCGGGAATGATCCCCTCGGCTTAAAGGTCTTGGGGGAGATTTCTCCCCTCTTTACATAAATCCGATATTTTGTGTGTGTGTGTCTATTGTTCAGAGGGAATGTCGTCCCTTTGGAGACCGACAGAATGAGTACGTAATCGTGGTGGGACCGGCCGAAAGAGGACTAATGACGAGGCTGTGCGGCTGCGGTGACGGCCCCGTTCACACATCTCAATGTCCTAAATGGCACCGTGACGCTTAGATGAGGTACGCTTCGGGGTTTGATTTTTGAACATTTCGGACCTTGCTTTAAAATACTTTGATACCTTTAAGCTGGCATGTTCTTCTGCTAATTATTAATTTTAATCTGCTAACCATCGAAGAAAATTTCAGCTTTTCTTTTTTTTAACTGGTTGGATGGTCTCTTTTTAATCTTTTTTTCATTTCCGAGAATATCATGTATTTGTGGGTTTTTTTTTAGTTTTTATAAAGGTTTCAACGTACAAAATACCAACCATTCCCGACTCCACATCTGTCTCATTTCCACCATCACTTGATGAGGACCCATTTCGAGATGGTCTCCTGATTTCTGGTATCTCCTCGTCAATCGGTACGGTTAGGTGACGCTCTGTTACGTTACGCTCCGCTACACTACAGACCTCTTGTCCCTCATCGGAAGCTCCGGATTTTCTCGCTAGCCTCCGATTTTCTGGCACTTCTTCATCGCATATTGAAAAAGTTGCAGTATGCTCCCTGCGTCATGCTCCTCTTCACCTTGATCTGTCGATTCGGAATTCTCGAGTTGGCTCGGTCGGCTTCGATGGTGTTCTGTGGCTTCTTTATCGTGAATTGAAAAGGCTGCCGTTCGCTCCGCTCCGTTGCTCTCCTCTTCTCCCTCACCCGAAGGCCCGGCAATCGAAGCCAATACCGGTTCCGGGATCCGTTTTTCAACTTTCACATATCCACCCGACGGGCCTTGAACCTCAGATAGAGCCTCAAAGGCTGCTGCTCGGTTGTGCCAATCTGAAGTCAAATCCAACTTGTCTCTTGCGTAGGCTCGTTGCAGAAATTCTTCAGGATCCTCGACTTCAAGCGGGTGTTTCCGGGTAAAAGATGGACTTGGGCTGCAGGTGGCAGAAGTGGGTGTGGAATGCTTTTTCTTGGCACGTTCGTAGTCGTTTTCGGTGATTGGCGGGAGTTGAAGCATCGTGTCGCAATCGATTGTTAGGTCTCTGAAAATTGAAAGTTAAGCCGAGAGAGAGAGGGAGAGAGAGGGGGAGAGACTGGGATAGACGGAAAGAGCGAGAGTGAGAGAGAGAGAGAGGGGAGAGATAGGGAGTCAGAGATTAATGGCAAGAGTTAGGGTGAGAGAGAGCGATAACTGAAGATGGAAATAGCGAAAAAAGCTAGAGCGAGCGAGAGAGTCAGCGAGAGAGAGCGAGAGATACAGACAGAGAGAACGGGTGATAGAGCTGAGGCGAGGGCAAACCTTCAAGTTTTCCGCTTACCTCATCTCATTCAAAAGCTTCCGATTCACAGTAACCGTCTCCCCATCAGCGCCTCTTTTGATGCTATCGTGAATGGCCATCCCTAGCATCTTCTTCCGTGCCCAAATCTCAGCCACTTCCCGATACTCCTCGGCCGATAGCGCGATTTTCTGAACCTTATCGATTGCTAAGGTTTTCTATGATTTTCTAACCTCTGTGTCGGTATTTTCAGCAGTTTCGTCAACTTCCAACAATTCTATGGGTTTTGCCAGGTATTCAAGCGGAACCGGGCATTCATCATCCAGGTATGTCAATTGCTGGGTGCCCATCGGTTGACCACGCGCCGCTGAGCCGAGATCGAGGTATCCTGAAGGTCGTAGTGTCTCGAAGATGGGTTATCCATGGAACAGTAATAAAAAAAGAGTTGGTTTTTGGGTCGTCTAACACCTTTAGAAACAAAAATACCACTGCCTGTCTGCCTGTGAGAACTACTTACCGTACTGTTCGTCGCCCATGTTCAGCAACACAGCCAACCTCAGCCTCAAGTCGTCAAAAGTCGGTCTCAAATCGGCCTTGAACTCCCAACACTGCTTCATCAGGGCGTAGCTGAAAAATCATTCTACTGACGTTTTCCGATGATGGGAAAAACCGAAAAACGAAAACTACCGTACCATTCGTTAGGGCATTTTATAGGCTGCTTGGGGCGATGGCCCTCCTCGAGGTGTTCGATCATTTCCATGGGTTGGACTGAGGGGAATGGGGCTTCGCCGAGGGAGAACATCTCCCACAAGGCGATGCCGTAAGACCAACTAAAATATTTGATTTAAGAGAGAGAGAGAGAGAGAGAGAGAGGTAGAGAGTGAAAGAGAGACTCACACTTCCGTCTTCTCGGTATACTCGTAGAACTTGAGCGATTCCGGCGACATCCACTTTATCGGCAGCTTCCCACCCTTAGCAGTGTAAAGGGCAGAATCGGCATATCGACACAACCCGAAATCGGATATCTAAAGTTTTGTATAGCTTTTAAGGCATTTTCCCACCTTGGCGCACATATTCTTGGTCAGCAAAATATTTCTGGCCGCCACGTCTCGGTGGATAAATTTGTGGGAGACGAGGTAGAACTAAAAACGGCGGTAAAATCCTTGGATTCCGTAGATAACCAGCGACACCAAGAGGTTTGGCTAAAAACGGGAGTTTTTTCAGTACTTACCAAGCCATCAGCTACTTGCCAAGCGATAGACACAAGCTCTTTGATGGTAAGTATGTGCTCGTAGTCGCTGGATGTGGAATGCTCGTCCTAAAAAATGGAATGAAAGGAATAGACCAGCAATAAAATGATACCTTTAGAATACTGCCTTTGTTCTTACGGATGAATCGTAGGAGATCACCGTGTTTGCAAAATTCAACGACGATCAAGGGTTCTTAAAAAGGAGTATTTGGAAGTAGATCGTAGAAAGCATGAGAGAGACAGAGCGAGACCGAGAGGGAAGCTTACTTACCGATCGGGTTCGACACACAGCCAAGCATCGAAATAACATGCGGATGATAGCCAAGCTTTTTCATAAACGCCATCTCGTGGAAAAAGTCCATCCGACCCTCATGATTCGCGTGGGCGGGCAATTTTTTGACAGCCACCTGAAGTTCACCTTATCAAGTTCAATAAATTTTTCTGCCATAAAATGTGAATTGCCTTTTTCTAGCAATAGGTGTAGGGAAATTCGAAATCGGGCTTCAAAGCCTCGGCAGGTATTTGCAAAGATCCTGACCTCACTGTGATCCGTATTTGAACCCTCGAGCACAAGTTTTAACGAATTGTAAACTTTGAAGAGCGGGATGGTACCCTGAAAATTGGTTCGAACATCCATATTATTGCGTGCTTACTTTTAGTGTGCCTCGATACACCGATGCAAAAGCTCCATTGCCCAGGCAGTCGTCATGCACCAACAGGTTTTTCGTCTGGATCTCCCAGCGGTCTTTTCTATAATGGAAAGGAGGTACAGATGCTTACTGTAATATTTTCGGGACAACTAGACGGCTTTAAAGGTGCTTGGAAGTTCGATAGTCTACCCTCTATCGTCTAGCTCTTGTTAACCAAGGGTTGGGGCCAAAAAAGACGCACACACAAGCCGAATTTGCGCTAAACAGTTCGGAAGAGTTTGACATAACGAGCAGCTGTCAATATCACATTCAATTTCAGATCTTCCATTTCTCCAAGCCGACTTTTTGTAAATTTAGCTTTTTTTTACTTACTTAAACTGTTCGGCCAACGATTTTATATCCATATAAGTGTTCATCTGCGCCACGGTCATCTCCAGTTTCCTAAAATACACAGCGATTTTTACGTCTGAATACGAATGCCGTACACATTCGGATCAGTTGCATCTCCCTGGCTTGGTGCCGCAGTCCTTGCATCACCGTAGACCCGCCACCACTTATTGCCGGAATTTCGCGTCCTCTTGATCCCGACGACTACACAGCCGATACAAATGACAGTGATGGCCAGGGTGGGGATTACGATTATGATGATCAGGCCTAAAAGTGATTGTTTTCAGGTCGATATTTTTCAGAGTTTTTTTTTGTTTTCTACAGTTGTATCGAAATCGCTACTCACACAGAGGTGAGAAAAGACGAAAGAGAGACAGAGCGAGAGAGAGAGGGAGAGAGAGCGTGAGAGAGAAAGAGAGGAGAGGAGGGATATAGAGAGAGGCGTCGTGAAAGAAACCTTGTTGACTTGATGGAATTTGCCCGGAAATCTATTTTTCGACGTTTCATCGTATGCTTCACATACCGGTTGCTATATTTAGAGAAATAACTTTAATTAAAAAATTCAGAACAAGACTTTAAACAACCCACGGACTGCTCCGCCATCATCATCCGCAGCAGCCGCCTGCCCAATCAAAAAGGCCGTTAAAAAGTGGTAGAACAATAGAAAATTAGCGCTCTTCGGCATGGCCACAGATCGTTTTTCAATCGTATCGTTCGTAGTGTTGCCGCGAAAGTGACGAATCGCCCCTCAAGGCAATTTGATGAGCTGAGAGAGAGCAAAGGGCCTCGAGAAAATATTCAAGCCTTATCGGGTCAGCGGAAAAGCTGAGGGTCGCTGTGTATAAACGACCTCCTTTCTCTCTATCTATCTCTCTCTCTCTCTCTCTCTCTCTCTCTCTCGCTCTCCAACGATCAATTTGGCTTATTCTGGCCCGGATGGACGGAAGGGGGCAGGCTGGAAGGCGGGAAAGCCAATAAGCTGCTTTAGTGGCTTGGCAGGTGAGGTGGCAGAGAGATGGATTGGGAAATCAGACGCTGATTTCTCATCGGGCCGTCTGTTTTCTGAACCTTGTGTTTGTGGTGGTGGCCTTTTTCCCGGTGGTGTTACTGACCGGAAATTGTGTTTTTTTTCAGGCGATTTTTGCAACGTTGCTTATCGGCTTGGGTATACACCCCCGCTTAATGCCGCCACTTTCTAAGGAGCCAGGAAAAATTATTGAATTTCCGACACTTAGAATGTTTTATTAGGTTCCCTGAACCTTGTTCGAAGCTAATAAAAATCTAAGATCATAAAAGCTGCAAAGTGAGAAAGGTCAATAATTTCAACAATCTATCTTTCGCTCAAGCCGCATCTCAGTCTCATTTAGCCTCTCTCTCTCGTTCTCCCACTCTGACGCCCACTACACGCTCAGTCTCCCCGCTCTCCGATGCTCACTCTCGTTAACGCTTTTACTCTCACTCTCTCGCTTTCTCTCTCTCTCTATCCTTCTCTCTCGCTCTCTCTCTCTCGGTCACTCGCTCTCTTTCTCGCTTTCTCTCTCTCTATCTCGCTCTCTCGATCTCTCTGTTTTTATTCTCGTCCAGAACTGAAGGCTGTATTCGCATGAAACAGGCTTGAGTTCGGAAAGACATTGCTTAAAGTTTAATCACAAAACCCCAAGGACACAAAAAAATAATCAATAAAGAAACACAGAACCCGAATTTGTTAATCACAAAAGAAGAAGAAAATTAATGCAGTTCAGCGGACGATTAATAACATTGGTTCTAGCAGTCGAACTGCTCGGCGTCGTGCTCGGACTCTTCGTCGAAAAGATCATCGAGGAAGTCATCGTATCCTTCCTCATCCTCCTCAACTTCAGCCAGTTCGGCGAGCAGCATATCATCGGTGTCGTTCAGTTCCTGGCGAATCGTCTCGTACGGTGGTTGGCGGGTGGGGATCAGGCAGAGTTTCTAAAAGGTCAAAATGATGAGATCAGGAATACGTTAATTTACCCCCCCTTACCCTTTGCTAGGTATATACGACAAGTATCTTTCGAGTTCCCCCCCCCCCCCCCCCGTTAATAGCTTAGAACCGAACATTGAGGCTAACAGCGTGAATAGCAACAAACGTACCGTGACGTCATAGAAGACGTCCGGCTTCCACTGGAGACCATCAATCGACAGTTCAATGGGGGTGACCATACGATAGAGGTCGCCGACCAGGGTCTCGACGCGTAACGGCGTCCACTCCGGAGGCCAATAGGTCGTGGTCGTCTGGTCGCCGGCGACTTTTCTGAAAAAGTGACGGTTCCGCCAAAATTGTAAGAGTTGGGTTTTCAAGTATCTTGAAGGGGGTTTCAGGAAAAGAGATTTGTTGGTGAACACGTCGCTGTCGCGCTGCGGAACTTAGGCTGATAGACGTGGCGCACCGCGACGCATATAGCGTGCGCGTTGTGTGTTGTTAAAAAGCGCGCGTTCAGGCCCTAAACGCGAGGAAAGAAAATTCACTACGCTGCTGCTGATGATCAAAAATGATCAAGACGTTCTGCATCCCATTTCGGGGACGCGACGCCGGAACGTTGTGTGTCTCGGAAACCCGCGGTAAATCCCTTGCCCCACCGTGACTCCCTATCGAGCCGGCCGACATTCTCGTAGACGTGCAGCTCCGTGTAGTTGCCCACGATTTGCAGGCAGCCGTCGTCGACCAGGTCAATCTCGAAGGGCAACTCCACGCTACGCGTCTGCTCGGTCCAGTTGAGGGAGAACTTCGTCTGAAAATGTTTGATTTTGCGGTAAGTAAAGCCGCCGAACGTCTTGAACAAGTGCGAAACGGCCAATAGCAAAAAATTTTGGTTCCCAGTCGCTTTATTGTTTTGTTAAATACCACGCACCACGACGACGGCATGTATGTGGAAGTCGACAGCCGGCGTTGGATCGGGCGCGTCAAACCGCTATGAACATCTACATACAGGGTGTCCCAAAAAAAATCGACCCCCCCTCTAGCGGGCCGCAGTCATGTCAGATTTTGACGATTTAGGTATCTATCGAAAGCACTCGAAAAGGCGAGAAAACAAGCACTTTTCGTTTTTCAATATGGGAATTTTAATTCATTAAATTTAGGGCCAAAATCGATGAAAACTGCAGATTTTATGCAAAATCGGCATGTTAATTGCTTGCTAAAGCAAACAGGACGATGCTGGTTTTACGCTTTTTACAGAAATCATTGAATATCGAGCGAAGGCTAAAATTTTTTGGAAAACCAAAGGCGCTTGTTTTCTCACCGTTTGAAGGGCTTTCGAATGGTGTGAAAATCATTCCAATCCGAGCTTTCTGCGGTCCGCTAGAGGGGGGTCGATTTTTTTTTGGACACCCTGTAGAAGAGAAAATGGGAGGTCTACCTCGGTGGACAGCCTCCCGTTCTCGCACATGATCAGCCGGTGAATGCCCATCGGCAGGATGTTGCCTTCAGCCCCGAGTAGAGGAGGTTCAGCTGGCGACGAGGCTGAACTTAGGATGTGAGAGTCGGAGACAAAGAGAGCGTGAGGCAGAGAGAGAGAGAGAGAGAGAGAGAGAGAGAGATCTTACCTGGCTCCTCAAATGCAATTGCCGTAGATGAACATCGTAGTAAGGGTGGTGCTCGTCGCCCATCCTCTGGAACGTCACCGAGTCGTCCACCTCGAGATCGGCCAGCTCTTCAGTGGCCGGTTCTACAGAACATTTTCAAGGTAAAACCCTCTCGACTACCACTCCACATCGTGATCACCGCCGGCTGGTGGCTCAAAGTGATCAGGTAGTCCATAGCGAAATATCGCCCGTCGGCCGCCTCGAAAATGACCTAGACAGCGAGTTCAAGCTGTAATTCGTTATCTACCTCATCCCCATTTTTCAGCGGTGCCGGGAGGATGGAATTTGATACCTAAGATCGTCCTAAAACTGCGAAAACTGGGTACTTGTAGCCATTTCGAGAAGAGCGTCGTCTGAATGGCCTGATCACGTTGGATGACTAGCTTCAGGCGGGCCGTCGTGGAGTTGTTGTCGTAGTACGGTATGTCGAAGCGCGGCTGACTCTAGAAGATAATCGAGTTTCAAATTCGAAGCTTTGTTCCATACGCTGCGCACTTTGAACAGCTTCTGCTTGTCCTCCCCATCCCATCCGATGCTCATCACCACGTCCGTCCACTGGTTGCCCTCGAACATCACCCAGATCGTGTTGTTGCGAGGCCTGAAAAACAAATTTAGTATTCTGATCCGGATTTCGGCGCCGGTTCCTAGCCCCTGGCTGCCAGTTTCTCTGGTACTGGGCTGTTAGCAGGGGGGGTTTCCCGTAATCCTGTATGGGCTGTAGTTTTTGAAACTTTGACATTTTTGGTCTAAGATACATGAAAATGGCCAAAAAGAATCTTCGAATTTTTCAAAGGCGCTTAATAAATTTTTTATTAGTTCTAGCAATCAAACCTCCTAAAAACATTGCAAAAACAAACTATTGATTATTATTAAAATTATTATTGGCCGCTAGGTGTAGACGGAAAAACAAAAATCAGTCTTCCCCTGCTGAAAGTCCCCCGCAAACAGTCCAGTACCGAATATTGATCACATTTTCTCTGCTAGATACCCCTTTTTTGAATAGTCTCTGCGAGCCTGCCCTTTCCATAGGAATCTCGGCTAGCCTGCCCCCCCCCCCATTTCCTAAGCACGAAAACACCCAAAAAAGCGCGCATCGCCGCAAAAACCGGGTTACCACACAAAATGGGTCCTAATGTTCTCTATCAGATACCTCGGAGCTACTCCCAAAATCCCACATTTTCTTCGTGCTCCTGACAACGGTCTTGGGCGCGACGATGAAGACGTCGTTGTAGGCGACGGGGGCGCGCGGGCTAAGAAGAAATCCAAAATAACCAATCCGCTCTCACATCTTCGGCCTCATCCAGTACATCGTGACGGGGAGGAAGAGGAGAAGAAGGAGGAGGAGGAGGAGGAGAAAGTTTAGGAATGGTAAAGCGTCTTCATTTTTTGGGTTTTTTCACAAATTTGGCCCGAAAATGCAAATAACGTACTTTTGATAGCTTCCGGTTCTCTTCGGAAGCCAGAAAATGTGTATTTCCGTAGTTTTTTCTAAATGTGCAATTCCCAAAGGGTGTTTGCTCGTACGCCTCTATCTCTGTGTCTGTCTGTCTGGCTCTCTCTCCCTCATTCACCCGCTCTTTCTCTAGCTCTATCTCAGTCTCACTGACTCGCTCTCTCTCTATCTTTGTCTCACCCGCTCGCTCTCTCTCGTCTCTTAAATTGCAGGCACATTTCCATTTTCACTTTATTCACGTGAAAAATATCCAGTCAGTGTTCTAGAAAAAGAGAACGGGGGGCTCTAGCTGTTAGTTGTGACCTCGTGGAAATTATTACAATTTCACAAAAAGTGAATGGCAGATTAAGGCACCACTTATCGGAGAGGGAGGAGAGAGAGAGAGGCTGATCGACAGAAAGGCATAAGGCAATATGTATGGTTAGACATTTGAATTTCGAGGAAGGCACTATTTTGACCAAAAAGATATAAAAAGTGAAAAAATGCGCATAAGTGGATAGGAGGGGGCGTTGGCAACACGGTTGAGTATTTTTAAGGGGACTGAAAAGCCAGAGAGTTTTCAAAATCTAAAGAATCCATCGAAAATCCATAAAAATCCTGACTTCCCGGTCCCTTTAACGATTTTTGAGGTGGGGCTAGCAAAAAATACCTCGGGGGCGAAGTGAGCAAAGTCTCAACAACAACGTCGAAAAATGGCAACCTTGTGCAAAATTAGATCTCGGAGAGGGGGAGGGGTCATGGAAATGCAGTGTCACTGAATACAAAAAAATGGGGGAAATGTTAGAAAATGGGGAGTTAGGTTAGTTTCGCCGCGTTTAGGCGCCGACGAACCGTGGCACGTACATCGTGAAGAAGAGGCCGGAGACGATTCCTGAAATTCGGGTTGAACAAATGCTCCAAGTACCGGACAGCGTGCACTAAAAATCGCCTCTATCTTAACAAAGGATGGTTGAACCAAAATGATAGCAATACCTAGCCAGGAAATATTTTTCACGTAACTTTCACGCCGTTTTGAAAACTCCTAAATTCGTAAAAAAGGCAACATTTTCGAAATTGCCAATGTCTTGAAATTTGCTAAAAAATTCCTTGTGATTTTTCCGAAATTAACACTAGTAAACAAACCATGAAAATACACTATAGAAAGCCAAAAAAATTGCTAGATAAGAAAAGTCCATATAGCTCCTGCCCTCCCCTGCTAAAAGACCAGTACCCCAATTTTTGCAAAGCAAAACGGCGGGGGTTCATAGCAGTTGAAGTACATAAAGTTGGGCAGAAATTCACGGTATAACTATCATTTTGAACCAACCCTCCTACGCTACGCAACAAAATACGTCCATAATACGTCTAAAATCTCTCACCGAAAATCAAGAAGAAGGCGGCCATCATGCCGGCGATGCGGGCTCGGCTCGGGTCGACCACCCTCGGTGCGTACATCATGCCGAGCGACGAAAAGTAGCCGGAGGTGAACGACATCAGGATGGCGCCGACGATGTAGGTGTAGTAGGAGGGGAAGCTAGAAAAAACATAATATCGCCCAAAATTTATAACTCACAAAACGGCGAGCGTGCGCTTCAGCGGGTAGTAGTTGCAGTACATGAAGAAGGGGATGAACAGCACGCGGGCCCACGTCATGATCCACAGGTATTCGTGCGATGGGAACTGGAAATTAAAATTGGATCTTTTGCAGTATCGGGGGGGGGCTTTTCGAGAGGACCTTTTCCTACTATAAATAGAACGGCTGTTTCCAGATTTTTTCGACCTTTCTAAACGCAAAAAGATCAATTTTCTACGAAAATACAAAAATTCGATATTCGGACTCGAATCTCCACCACAATTTAAAACTTTTACACAATTCGCAACGTTTTCAAAAGTAAAGTACAAACAGTGATTTTCCGAAAGCTTCAAGCAGTTCATACCTGCACGTAGTTGGCCGTCAGACTGCCGAAGAAGGCAAAGATGTTGAAGAGCAGGAACACGCAGAAGTTCATGTACTGGCTTTCTAAAGAAAAAAAAATAAGTCCGTTCTTGTACTTATTTATACCCGGCAGAATGAAGTCATAGTGCAGCTCGGCGGTGCCGTTGGGGCCCGGGACGACGGTGTGCGGGTTGATGAAAACCATCATGTTCGGGAAGATCGTCAGCGTGACGAAGAAAACGAGGAACACGTTCATGAACTGGGGCCAGCCCTAAAAAAAGAAATTTTAAACTTTCTGAGCGTCAGAACATCTTCAAATTTTAAATTTCAAGCTTATAAGCATACCTGCTTGAGCGTCTCCAAATAGTCGTTGAAGCTGGCCGGGCCGCTGTCGTCCTTGGCGCGGTTGGCGTTGCCGAGCTCGTTGTGGTACTGGTAGTAGCGCTGAAAACGAGTTTTTAAAGACAAATTCAAATTTTTACCAGCGACTTGAGCTTGAAGAAGGAGAACAGGCAGCCGATGATGGTCAGCAGCGAGACGGTGAAGTAGCCGAAGGCTTGGTAGGCCTTGTTGTCGGTGACTAAAGATAGTTAAAAATTAATAAAATCTACGATTTTCAGGGCCAAAAAAGTTGATGCATTTTATAGCAAAAACAGCTTTAAAAATCAATAATCTGCTATTTTTCGAAAGGCTAAAAAGCAGAAACTACTTTTACACCGAAAAAACCAACCCAAAACAGCCAAAATCGCAAAAATAGCGACAAGGGTTCCGCATAGGTTGTTGCCAATCACGACGGCGTTGGTGTACTTGAAGGGGAAGTCAGACGCGAGCCCGTAGATCGAGTTCTGGTAGATGCCGTTGGCGCCGTTCAGCACCGCGATCGAGATCATCGTCAGCCAGAAGAAACCGGGGATCCCTAAACGTAAATTATCAATATTTCATTAAAAATTTCAATTTTCACATTGAAAACTATCCGTCTTTACTACACGGTCTTTTTCCACTGGTTTTATTTATAAAACAGTTTTATTATTATAACAAACTCACACGCCGCCGTATCGATGAAGACGAAGAGGTCAGTGAACGCGACGACGGCGCCGACGATTGTTAGTGAGATGGTGATTCTGGGGGTTAGTTCGCCTCTGAACAAAGGTATTTGTATAGAAAATGTGTTTTGACACCTTTTTACGATTTCCAAACGCAAAAAGATTGAAATTTATACAAAACCATAAAAACATCGATTTTTGCAGCAAAAATGCCACATATTCGACATTTTCTGAGTTTTAAGTTTCAAAAACCTTTTAGAAGTTAAAAGAAAGAGTTTTTACAGCCGCTGAACGCAAAAATTTCCTACATAGAATAGAAAAATATCGATTTTTCGACGTCGATGAAATTCGAACACGATTCGCTATGACCTTTCAAATTTCTAAAAAGTTTCTACATTACAAATACAGCTAATTTGTACAAAAAACGCGACAAAACGTCTTTCTCTTGCATTTCTAGCCTTTCCGAGTTTTCCGAGAGAATGATGCCAAGCCTCTTGGTTCCAAAAACTCACTTGACGGGGACGAAGATGTTGATGAGGTTGAGGATGAGGTTGGGCAGCTGGGAGAAGATGCCGAGGAAGTACATGAAGTTCAGCGAGTACCAGTTCTTACCGCCTTCGCCGATCATCTTGTAGTTGACAAAGTACTAAAATCGCACGGAAATTCAGGGGAACGGCAGCAAAAGCATACCGAGTCGGCGATGGTGATGAACATGTTCCACGGCATGAGCGTGCCGATTCCATGGAAGAGCACGATCAGGTAGACGAGGTTGTTCTTGTCGACCGGGGCGCTCTCATGTTTCAGGAAGGGCTCCACTTCTCTGTCTGAAAAGCGAAATGTTATTTTCAATTTATAGGGGCGGTTTTGACTACTATATTCGCCAGTTCCAGGCGCAGTTTTAACTTTACGAAACCGCCGGTTTCTAAACAACAAATCTTTCATTCTGGACGTTAAAAATCCCGTAATTCATTTTCTTTTAAAAAAATGTTCTTTTTAAGCTCTAGCGATGGTTTAACTATTAAAAACCTAACTTCCCATACCTTAAACTGGACCTCACAAGTCCAGTAAAATTGGTGCTGCCCTAGCCAAAATAAAATTAATTTCGGAACGCCGCGACGACTGAACGATTTTGGAGAATCGTCGGGGCGTTGTGCGAGACCGCGCGATCGTGATAATTGATGGGATCGGGCGGATCTCCGATGAAAAAGGGGAGAGAGACTCGCAGGAACTCTTCATTACTTAAAAAAATGTTACGTCTAAAGTTGCGTCTTTCAAATAGTTGCGTTTTGTAGGGTCTAGGGGTTTGTAAGCAAAATAAAGAGCAGCGCCATGATACCAGGAATTAGTTGTTAAGAAAACCAGCGTTCTCGCGCCTAGGTCTTTTTCTAAAGCAAATTAAGAACAGTGCTATGGTTACAAGAATACTCAAATTTCCGGCGTGAGGTCCTCTTTTAAAAGCAAGAAAAACTGACGTTTCTCATCCTCCTCCTCATTGCGTCTCGGCGAGGGAGACGGCGCCTCCGCGTCGGCCATGGTGTTAGCTGAAAAAAGGATCATATTAAATGGAAATAAGGCAAAAATTCATAGAAAATAGAAGACAGCCTTTCTAAATATAGGGTATCTGATATCAATAGAGAAAAAGATGTGCAATTGAGCCCTGGTAGGACAGAATTATCGAAAGAATCCAACCGAAAAGCCGAAAATTGTCCGAAGTTTCACAGAAAACCGCAAAGAGGTCATCAAAATGTAATTTTACTAACGAGATTTCTAGACTATAAAATAGGGATAGTGACCAGCATTAAAAACGAAACGATATTTTCAAATCTGAGACTTTGTGCTCGAAAACTAGCGATAAAGCGGCATGTCAATCCGCCACCGGTCGTAAACGTCAAGGAAAAGCCGAACGGTGGGCGGAATAAATCAATTCAGTCCGGGGTTTATGAGTTTGTTACAGTCTCCAGAAACCGAAGCGGGAAATCATGGACAAAATCAAGTTCTTCCTCTTTTCCGCATCGTCAAAAATGCAACAAAAATGTCACCTGAATCGGGGTAGAGAAAGCCGCTAAAACTCTGTAAATAGCATATGATGTATCTTCAAGAAAAGTGGAATAGATTCAGTGCTAAAAGGGGGTCTATCAGCGAAAAATCTGGAAGATAGAAGCTGATGGCCGAGGGTGATATCAGAGCGACAGTGTAAAAGAGGGCTTCCGATGGCCTTCTGGGATGGTTGGCATCAAATTGTTCGGAAGACTTTATGCACTCATCGGCCTTTTTGAAATTTAGCAAATGTAGCAACATTCATGCCGCACTAGTTCAAAGCGCTCAGTAATCAACCCAAACTTTAGTAAGATGGTAGCAGTTTAGGGTGGATTTCGCTATTTATTTATTGCTGAGTCTTTTAAAATCTAGCTTTAAGTTTTTAGAAAAGAACTGGGACCGGAATAAGAACAAGATCGTGGGAGTGGGTTTTTGACCGTCGGGAGCCGGCAACATTGATAAGAGAGCAGAAGGAGGCCCCCGGCGATGGGTCAACGAGGTTTATGGCTGGGAACAGAACAGAGGGCCGGCTATTTCGAGGTATCTCGGGTTTAATAAGCTTTACAGTTTGTAAACGTACCAAAAAAACTATGTAAGCTCAGGCATAGGCTTGGCATAGCTTAGGCTTATCTTAGGCTTAGCTTAGTCATAGCTTAAGCATATGCTTAGCATAGTCTTAGGGTAGGCTTTGCTTAGGCTTAGCTTAGACTTAGACTTGGGCTTTTCGTATGGGGGATTCAAAAGCTAGTGAGGGCCAGACTGACCGGTCCACCGGCCAGCCAACCCTTTTATACCGTACCACATTGCTAGCGGGGGCCGTGTCGTGGACATGGCCCCCGTCCAGCTCCTCCTCCTCCTGCTCTGCCTAGACACTCCCACCAGATGCCCTTTTTCTAGCGCTTTCTGGCCCTCCGTCCGATGAGTCAATGGCGATTCCCACCGTCCCTGGATGGCTTTTTGACCAGGGGCAGACGGTAAAGTACATGTTTAGGGGTACCGAGGTTGGAGATTTAAATCTGGTAAACATTTTCGGGCACCAATTTGGGTGAATCATGACCAGCTGCATCCTATAGACGCTATTTTGGATTGGGCAGACGAAAAGTACAGATCTGGGGCACGATCTAGCGGGGAGAGGGGCTAAATTTACATATTTTGCGCCGCCAGATGTTGTGGTCTAGACGGAGATCGGGCAAATTTAGTGTAAACGACGGTGCCTTTAGGACTAAATCGGGTGAATCATGGCCATCAGGATTCGACAGACGCGTTTTTTAGATCAGCGCGAAAAATAGGACCTGTTCAGCAGCGGAAACTTGGGCGTTTGCGCGTCTAAGTTAAAAAAGACAATGCATAGGGTGGGCGCGATAACGTGGAAATAAGGCAAATTGGTTTAGCCGGTGGAATTCGGTGGAATTCCATGTTTAGGGGTACAGAAGTAAAGCTTAAGATGGTATAATTAAAAATTCTTGACGTTCGACTAAGTCTGTGTACTAAGTTACACATCTGCTGTGTACCTCCTTCATTAGTGAAGGGGAGGTTGATGACCAAGAAACACGTTCAAATGATGTACGAAAAGGGGGAGGGCTGATCTTTGAAGGGCAGAGCGCGTGACGATGCGCCGCCCCAGGCGTTTTTGGCACCTTGCAGAATATCGAACGCTGTGCAAACATTTGTTGAACCTCGCTAGAGAACCCAAAAATCTATTTGTAAGATCTAGAGGATTATAACACCATTTCAAAGCCTTTAAAAGAAAAATGTTTTTGAAAAACCATTCCGAAACTTTTAAAAATGCTATTGCGTGCTTTTCTAAATCATAAGGGTTAAGGAAGATCCTTGCAACCTTGAAAAATCCATATAGGCGCAGCTGTGGTCACTAAATAGGGGGCGCCCTCCTCGAAAAGCCAGCAAAACAGCGTTGTTGACCAGGATTCCCGGCAAAATCCTAGGGCCTTTTCGAGCGGGGGGTTTTCGCGCGGCGCGCGTATAAACAGAAATTAATTGCTGCTTTCGTTGGGAAATAATTGGATCTTTGGGAATGCATTCCCATTAATGGGAATATTTCAACCCCAGATTTTCTAAATAAATTCCTAACCGGGAAATATTTACTAGGCATTTAAGCAGCTAAAAACAAATTAAATTTTCTTATTTTTAGCGCGTAACGAAAATCTGTAGAAGAAAATATCGTTTTTACGCTTCAGGAAAATCAAAAAAAAAACAGCTCAAAACCTAAAACCTTCCGGTATGCAAACCCAAATATTAGCGTTTCCTTCCACAAACTTGGCCGGCGAGTACATGGAGATAAGAAAGGTGTCTGGGCTATAGAAAGAAAGAAGAAAAGAAAGAGGCAACAGGGTCGATCTTTATCTCTCCACCTAACCCACACATGTCCTTCTCATTCCATCGGTCAGCACCCCCAGAGATTTATTGCTGTTCTTCTACAGTCCTTTCATCCGCAAAAAATAGTGAGTGTACTCGGAAAAACCAAGATTCAAAAACGAATGGCTTTTCGACAGAAAAAAATATATTTGTAGGAAAAAAAAAGCGGCAAAAGCGGAAAAACGCGATCGACAATCGCAACGTAGCGGAAATAATTTAGTATTGATGATAAATAAACAAATCCATAAGGATAATTTAAAAACTAGATACTTATTCTTTTAAAATGAAACTGCTTAAAAATCGTTTTCAAGTACGATGTAAGTCTTTTTGAAAAGGGTAAATCGGTTTCGCGACTTTCCAAAGCGCAGGGTGGATTTCATAGCGTAATGGCAGATGGCATTTCAATTTTAACACGGGAAAAGACTTTTAAATTTGAAAACTACTTTAGAAGCTACAAAATGACAAAGTAGCCGCATACGCGACACTGCTACCCACGTCTAAACACGGAATTTCATGGCCAAATCATTGCTTAGATAATTAATAATGAATCTTATACTGTTTTAAAATACGGTATTATAGCTGTAAAGCTAAAACAGTGCGTAGGCGTTTTTTTCAACGACATATTCCAAAGCACAACGTCCATTACATGGCGTAATGATAGGCGTTTCAAGCCGTTCAGAAGGTGTAAATAGGTAAAAAATGGAAAATATACAAAAAATTGTGTCAAAATCGATAGTAAACCAGGCTAGAAAAAAGGCCACTGGCCTAAAATTAAAAATGCGGGCCCTGGGCACCGTGTATAGGGGTGGCTCGGACTCAGCCGCGGGGGAGGGTAAGTGCATTGGGGCCAGCCAGGCCCGATGCCAAGTCCGAGGAGAGAGCGCATAAATTCTGGAGAACCTAGATGGCAGAAAAAAAAGGCTGGAAAGAGGAAAAAGGCGGAATGGGTCAGACAGCGCATTTTCAGCCGGGGGTCCTGGATTGAAAGGCCACCCGCAGCCATGGCCATGGCCATGCCAATTTCGGAGGTTTTTGCAAATGGAGACTCGATGCTACTATGGGCACCGAAAGCCCGGGAATACTTTTTAAAGGGAAGAAGAAGGCATAATCTTTTGTCATAAAAACGCGTTGGAAATTTATGGATAGGTTTTCAGCCTTATTCTCTTTTTTAAAGAGGCGGGGGGGTCAACAGAAACTTGGGTACTTTTTAACAGAATTCCTGGGTTCGTGATCTCGTTTCGAACGATCTTTAGGCAGAAAATAGTCGATTACAGTTCGCCGGACTAAAGTACCCTTTATTTCGAAGCGCAAGACAGTTTTAAAGGTATCTGGAAACATAATAACGGACCCAACAAAAGCTTAACGAGTGATAGAAGCCTGGAGGTTATCCGAAATGCCAAGGCCTTTTTTTGGGCATTGCGCTGAGGCGACGGATGAATGGGCATGGGAACGCCATTCGTATTCGCGACGCTTTTCAGAGTCAATAACGTATGGAATAAAATTTTAAGAAGATCAGGAAGCTGCAAAATTTTGATTTTCCGGGAATCGTCCGTTACGGCTCTTCGTTTCGTGAGCTGTTTACGAAGCTTCACGAGGAATCAAATTACGCCATATGAGAGAGACGAGAGAGGGAGAGAGAGAGAGAGAGAGAGAGAGAGAACACTGCTGAGGAGTGGAGAAAAATGTGTGAAATGCGGAAACGGCCAGGCAAAGCACTTGTAAAATGTACTTTGTAAACATACGTACTGTCCAGGGTGTGGACTAGAATATTTTAGGCTTATAAAAGCGCAAAAAAATGTCACGTATTTCCGGGACGATTTAAGATACCACGTCAAACCGGCTATTTATCGTATTTGCAAAAGTTCTTTGATGGGTGAGGGGTCACTCTGTGCTGTGCATTTGGCCGAAAGTCTGGGAGGGTCCCTGGGAGTGTGGTGGGCACTCGATAGATAAGACAATCCCCTCGCGTCCCTCCTTTCGATCAGCCACGATTTGATGGAATGGAGGGCGAGGGCAAGAAATGCCGGAAAACCCTCTAGGAAAAGCTGCAGGAAAGGACCCCGGTCGGGGGTATCTGTGCAAATTTGCAGGGTGACGTGCCTCAGAAGAGCAAAAACCTATTTTGAAGCATTAGTGATTGGAAAGCGGCTCTAATAAAACTAATAGAGTAACCAGTACCAGTCGAGGTATCAGATACTTGCAAGCACAGTAAAACAAGTAATGACGAAACCCTGCAGCACGGGACGCATTTTTAAAGTACGCCCCATACCTCCCCTTCTCCTAGCGCTTGAAAGACCGACCCCCATGACCCGGGCCATAGTGCGCCAATATGATACTGTTTGTTCAGTAATGAGGCGAAAAAGAAGCTTCTTTCCGGGATGACGCAAACAAAGATGCGCGTGCTGGTTTGAAAGTTAGCGGCAGTCCGATCGTTTCAAAATTTTGTAGATTTTCGGCTAAATTCAACGTAAATTTTTTAGGTATGGGAGGTAACAGCGTCTCAAAAGTTAATGTTTAGATTTCTCGTTCGCTCACTCGCTCGCTCTCTCTCTCTCTTCTCTCTCTATCTCTTTCTCGTTTCTCTCTCTCTCTTTTTCTCTTTCCTTCTCACTCTCTCTCGCTTTCTCCACCTCTCTTTCACTCTCTCGCTCTTTCCATCTCTCTCCTCCTCCTCTCTTTCCCACGACAATCCATTTTAGATCACCGCTTTTTGCACAGCCGGCACAAAAGCACGAGGTCCATTTTTCGTTCCATTTTTTCCAGTTGCTCTCCATCCACTTGGGATCATCCAATCTATCACCCCGGGTGCCCACTTTTACCAATCGGCTTTTCCGGTCGACCCTTTCCCATGGCTGGCCAATGTTTAGACTGGGTGGACATGAGAGATAATGGACCATCCACAGGGGGATTGTTGTATCATCGCGCCGCTCAGAAATGCAGATCTCGACATGGAGCTGTGGGAAACGGCGAAGAACAGGGATTTGCATTCGCCATAAAAGATATCGGTAGAAAAATAATACAGATTCACAGCGTTCAGAATACTAAGAAAAAGGTTCGTCGGGCGGGAACAGGATGGGAGAGGCGAGAGAGTGGACGGGGGGTGGAGAGCCCAGAGACCCTCTCTGTTCTCTGCGTCTCTGCCCGGCGGCCTCCAGCCTCTTTTGGCCGCCGGTCGCCGCCTAAAGGGTGCCCCAACCACCATTGGCCGCCCCCAGGGTGCCTGCCCTTGTGTCTGCTCTCCGCATGGTGTACCCTTGGGGCCCCCCTTTTCTCAACCATTACCTTGAAATCGCGTCATTTTGATGTCGTAATTGGTTTAATCGGGTTTCCGCAGAGCAGGGCAATTATTTAACAAAATGGTACAATTTAGATCCACTGAGGCTAGCCAAAATTGAGTACCGTACCGTGCTAAATGCCAATTTTAAATGCCGCTCCTTGAATTCACAGTCCCTCTAAAGTTCGACGTGTTTGAGAGGTGTTGAATGTACCTCTGCTTACCTCTAGCGAACCACTGATCACGCGGAACAATGGAAACCTGCCACCATTCACTTGATCCAGTCATTTCGTCGTAGTTAATCCGCCCGGCGGCCACGAGGGTTCCGCTCGTTTATGACGATTTTTGTCGGAGCCTTGTTTTTGGTCTTGTTGTACTTTGGATGAGTCATTTCGCGAAAATGGGTAACAGTTTTCAGATACGATACTTTAAAAGCTACCAGCCCTATATATCTCTTTCTTGCTCTTCCTCTCTCTCTCTTGCTCTCTCTCTCGCTTTCTCTCTCTCTCTCTCTCTCTCTCTCTCTCGCTTGGTCTCTCGAATAAAAATAAACGGTTCCAAATGTACTGCGGACTTTATTTACAAGAAGTATGAATTAAGTGGAGATCACAAGATTACGAGATCTAGTAACAAACCGAGATAAAAAACGATGTATCTACAAAATCTTTTTTTAACGACCGTCAATAGGAGTGTGCGGACGGGCCATACGCACCGACAGTTTCCGACCGTCTTCAAGTGAATTGTAGTACGGAGGGCCTCCAGGGTTACTGCAAATTGAATATATTTGATTTTTTTTCTTTAAATGCGTACCTATTTTCGAGCTCATTCGGCAGAATTGATACGGCACAGTCTACCGTACTTTCAATCGAATTTTGGAGCGGGACGGCGTTGCGAGGACTTTCCGATTTGTCTGAAATTGTCGGTTTTTGTGTTTAATTCGGAAAGTACATGATTAAATTTGTATACCTAAGGTTTGATAGCCTTAAATAGGGATTGTATTTTGCTCTGACAATCGTTGAAGCTTGCAAACTGATTTTTCCTGCACTAACCTCGCCTGCGGGTCAAAAATCGCTTGCTCAGCAACGGTGAAGCTGCACCAACGCGATGGAGTACTAAAACAGAAGCTTTTTTTCGTCTTTTGTTAAAGTCATGGATTCTATGTTTTTTATAAGGACATGAAAAATGTTGAAGCGCATAAATAAAATTGTAAAACGCACATTGTTTAACCGAGTTGTTCCTCTCCAGCTCCGGCTTCCTTTTGTAGCTGAGTGCCGGTTGGATGACTTTATTTTCCGGGAGTTCAGGTACGGACATCCTGCGCTGTCGACCACTCCTAAAAACAAATTCTACAGGAAGGTATTTAAAATCCTTACTTTTTCCTGGCCGAGTTGGAAGGCGGCGGGTTTTCGGATACCCTGAAATGGTACTTTAAATTTCATGTCGTGATCGATGATTCTATTACTTTATTCTGTTTTATTTTGCAGATTTTGAAGACCTTCTGCAGCCACATGCGTTTAGCCATGCGAAAACCCACAATCCAGCCGTAATCCCGTGCATCACCCTGCGAAGCATCGACGCCGATCGTTCGCGGGGTCTCGAACGAAAGTACTGCTTGACGACGGGCGAGTGAACGGCGTACATGTGGTCGAATTCGGCAAGCTGCGCCATGCCGAGGGTGAAGCCCTGAATTTAGACAGCTTCTCAATGGCTTTAATTGGCTTTTGACGTTTTTCAAGCTCGCAACAAGTTTTCGTGCAAAGATGCGTTTTTTAGCTTTTCCTAAAGAGTCTCTGTTATCTTGCCCTTTCGTAAAACGCGATCGTCACGCATTAAACTCAAAAATTACTAAGTTCTCCGTCCGTTAGTCATCTTTTGGTCGTACCCGCCACAACATCCAAGTCAGCTTAAATTTTTGGCATAAGCTGCCAGGATGTGGCTCCGCGTCTGTGAATTAGTCACCAGATTCATGAAGATACAGCGGATTCTAGGCCGATTTCTCATGAAAATGTGAACTTTGAGGTGCACTAAAAAGGCGGAAGTTTCATCCGGCCAGGCCGAAGCCATTTTGTAGTTTTTCAATTTCCGGGGTGATTATAGAATGCAGAATGGAGGTGACGCTAGTATCGGCTTAAGTTGGACCTAAGATTCGTCTTGATAGTCATGATTTTAGATGTATTCTCTCGTGGTTAGCAAGGGGTAACTAGCACGGATATTTGAGGAGATGCTAGCGATTTCTCGAGTGCTAAAAAGATCTTACATCAGCATCCAAATCTGCTGACAACTTCTCGAGCCTGAGCAACCTCCTGAAGATATCCATTTCTCGGTGATCGCTCACGCGGATGACGAACTGTTTGATGGAAATCCACATCTGAAACCAGTTAGGATAAATGAATTTTCTGAATCCCACTGAAAGCGTGAGAGTGAGACAGCGAGAGAGATAGAGAGAGAGAGAGCGAGAGAGAGAGAGAGAGAGAGAGAGAGAGAGAGAGAGAGAGAGAGTTGAGAGAGAATTGAGAGAGAGCGTGAAAGAAAGCGAGTGAGAAATTTGAGAAATTACTGAACATCATCTTAATGGAATTTTTCTTACTTTTTGAGCATCACCTCATGCTAGGCTTCTTGATCGTTTTCTGAGCAGCGACTTACCGAAACGGTGAAATACTTTGCAAGCTGGGCGAGCAGAATTGAAGCCGCGACTTCGCCAGGTACACCGCCCGACGCGAAGTCGAACAGCTGAAACGTTTTTTGAGCTACACAAAAGCTTGAAAAATGCTGCAATTTGCTGGCGCTCTCCCATTAATCTGCAAGCTAAGTTTCTTGGTCGCCTAATTATGCTTGAATGGCAACGAAAAGCTGTAGAAATTAATATGATTTTTCAGGGGTTTTCAAAGCAAAAACAAAGCCAACCATTAAAGAACTAAAAAATCCAAAAAACAAACTAATAAGCTGACTATGTTTGACGTACGCTGTGCGAAAATGCAAGCTTTAGCTCACCACAGCATATTTATAGCTCTTCCGCTTTTTGAAGCGGTTGTGCTCGATGAAGTTTGTAATGTGCTGGAAAGACTCGGAGCAGTGGGTCTTCAGATTCTCGGCCGTTTCAAAGTTTGTATCACCGTCACACCAATAGAGTTGGGCCACCACTGTAAAAATCTCGACTTCAAGTGAAAGAAATTTTCCGATATTTTATCTTGTGGTTTTTCCCGAATTCTGCGCATTTCTGACCACTCGGCACTTTTTCAGCACAATGCCGCAAGCATCACGTAGATATCATTGTTTTTGCGCTGGAACACGGGGGCCGGCCGCTAACCCCATTTTAGGCGCCTAATTTGTAGCTGTTTACCACGAAGTGGGTGTTTGCCAGTGATCTTGGATTGAATTTCTGGGCAAAAAAGTACAGAAACTCTGGAAAAGAGTGTGACGTTGAGAAACTGGAAAAGCTCGTGCTCATACGCGTGACCCGTGAAGCATAACTGTAAATTCCTGAGCTTGAGAATTATTTTTGAGCCTTTTTCAAGGGGCTACGAAATGCCAAGAATTGAGTGACGGCCCGAAAATCGGAGCCCTGTACGTCGGAGTCCTCTGTACGCCCAGGGGCCGGGAAGCTCGCAAAATTTGAAACTGCCTGTTGTCACCTCGAAAACACGTTCTCGGCTGTTTCTAGGCCAAATTTGATGATTAAAACACCAAAAACGATTTAAAATTGAGTGTGGATTTCAAAAATGGGCTCAGAATGCGCGAATTATAGTGTTTTCACAAAGAAACCGGGCAAAAACAACTTCGCGCAAAAATCGAAAGAGTGAGGGCTCTTGTCCCGCAACGCCCGCTGGCAATTTGCCAGAAATCTAAGACCTTCCCAAAAGGGCTTTGATTTCGCAGTTCGTAGCCCCTTTAAGGAAATATTTGGGTATAATCGGTCATTAACTACCTTTCCGATGCTCAATCCGATCGACCCATGTTCGATTCGTCAGCGGGAATGGCTCCTTTTTGATCATGTTTTCCGACTGGTAGTTGATAAAGTCGACGCCGTGGCGGAAGATCTGCTCGAGCAGGCCTAAATCAAGGTTTTATAAAGCCTCTTGGATTTTCTATGCCAGATAAAGGCAATTCTTTTCTTGTGTCTCTATTAAGTTTCAAAACCTACGAAAATCCTTATCGGGATCAAAGAGTGATGGTCGACGCTGGATCCACATATCAATGTCAATATCGATATGGCGCAAGATGTCGGCATCGGATGCGAAGATTATTTCCATTTTTGGGCCGCTAAAACGAGCTATGATACTTATAAAAAGCGTTAGGAAAATACGATTAAATTTAAACTAAAAATAATAAATGGCAAAAGATGTCTAGAGTCTGGGCCATTTTGCCTCAGGCCCCAGAGTTTGATATCACGTTTCTCCTACCCTAAAATTGACCGGAAACCGGAAGCCGGTAGCGGTGAATTTCCTCGGTTTCCGGATGTCTCAACTAAAAAGGGTACGGATCTTTCGATAATCCGAAGTTTTATCAAAATCCCTGCAAATTAAAACGTGATATCCGCCAACCGTGAAGTGATTTAAAGGCTCAACGTCCAGGGTATTATTGCAGAATTTCATCCAGGATTTGTCAGAGCGGTTGGAGAAGGAATAGACAGAGAGAGAGAGAGAGAGAGAGAGAGAGAGAGAGGAGAGGGAGAGAGAGCTAAGGAGTGATAGATATTTCCCCCATTTTGTACTACTAATATTGCCGGATTATCCTATCTACCTCGAGGGGGGAAGGGGGCAAAAGTTTTTATGAGTCTAGATTTGTTGGGGGAAGGGGGCAGGGCAGAAGACGTGCGCCACAAAGCACTTTTCCGGTGGTTTTGAGGGAGGACATCAATGGGATTATCGAGGGAGTGGTGTATGTGCAATAGTATGAAAAGTATTCGGGAGAAAAATAACATTCTATTCAACCATGATCGGATTTTTTATTTCATTGAATTGGTGTTTGCAGCAGTAAAAATGATTATATAAGAAAGGTAAGTACAATGTCGTTTTTAAAGGGTCCATTGAAGCACCAATATCTACACCTCTATTAACTAGGTGTCGACAGCTACCTAGTTAATAATAAGACCTGTCAAAACCGCTACGAGCTTCTTTAGTGTACCCCCGGTTTGTCGACACCTAGCAGCTGCAAGGGGTAGATTTAAAGCTTTCCTTGCCCCTTTAGATATCAATTTGGTTACGAGATATATATTCAGCGAAGGCGAATCTGTTTTTGTATATTTTCTGCCTCCAAAAAAAAATGCCTATTGGAGCAATTCGTTCTAAAAAACAAAAGTGAAAGGGCTGATTCATTCACTCCATCCCCGGAACTGCATGGGATGCACACAATTAATATGCATTGAGCTGTCAATAATATCGCGTAAGCGGGGGCGATCCAGCTAGCGTCGCAATTCGCTCTGGGTTGTTAGAGAGGCAATATTTTTGCAGAGAATAACAAGATCGGGGATACCAAGTTGTAAACTTATACAAAAAAAATTCTCTGGATCAAACGAAGAGCACAAGCCCTCGAACGTGAGGATTAGTTTTATGGACACCAGTTTTCGGGTGCATCGAGCCGGCGATTAAGCTCTAAAAATGCTATTAGACCTCTTGCAAAATGCCAATCCGGAATTACCGTAATCCGGATGCGTGAAAAATGAAAAAGAGACGCGGGGTACTGTTTATCTGCCTAAAATTGCGGGCCGCCTTTGCCAATTTCCTTAACCGCGATTTTTCATAACACTAATTTCCCGTATTTTTGACAGCTTTAAAAAACCTGATGATTTCCAGGATACTAAATTTGAAATACATTCCAAGACAAGATACTATCGACCGCTAGAAGGGTCAAAAAGTGTAGCAAAAGCGGCCAATAAGTGTGAAGTGAGAAAAAATTAATTTTGGTAAAATAGAGATCTATATAGACGCCTGAAACACCAGCAGAGCCCATGTTTTTCCTACGGTAACTCTCTACGTAAGGACTTCTGCCGTTTCTTCAAATTAGCCTAGTTAGGAGCAAAAAACTGCTCCCTAAAAAATGATCCAATCCAGCTCATTCACATAAAAAAAAACGAATCTCCCCCTTTTTCATTCGTAGCTTCTGCACCCAACCCATCCATTCCGCGAACAAAAATAACGAACGCAATTATCTGCTACCCGCATCGGGTAGGCCGACAGAAGACGACGAGGTTTAACACTGGGATGGAGGAGTACTGGAAGCGGTCCCGCAGCGACACCGGCAAATTGGGTCCTCCCTGGGCCCTCTTTCTCACTAGAAGGGGATAATCAGCCGGAAAAAATGGAGCCAAGAATCGAGAGCGGGGACACGCCCCAATCGGGGAGCAACGGCGAGGGATTATTTCGAGTGAACAAGTGGATAGCGAGGTGTGGTGACTTTTAAAGGAAACGTGACAGCAGGAGCACGTTCTGCCTCAACAGGGTTTGGGGGACAGGCAAGGCATGAAAATGGATTTGTTCGGGTATGGGGTATCTAACGACAAAAATTTTTGGGCTAAATGAAAAACTCCAGACCGATTTTTAAGCTTTGGGTGTCTCTCGAAATCTCTGGAGCGCCGCAATCTGCAGCGCACATTGACGCTACTCGTGCTTAAGTGATTTTATTGCGATGAAAGGCCAGATATTTGCGAAAAACGAAATGTTTTGCGAGAAAATCAAACGTTTTAGCACGCGTGAATTGAATGTCATTGCGATGCGTGAACCTGTAGTGAGTTCAATTGGCCGATCTTGAAGACTCGTATCTAAATTTTGACAAGTAAACAAGCTAAGATGATTAAAATCCTCTGAGAATTCCAGAAATGATTTGATAAGTTTTAAAATCTTGCATTGCGTTCATTCATTGCGAAAACACTGAAATTTATGGGATTCGGCGCCACGGCAGGAGGTTGAGATGAAAAAATAGCATTTTTTGTATAACACTTAACAAGTGACTTAAATAACGTTGATTTTGGCACCTCAAACCAAACTTCTTCGTTTTTACGACCTTGTGCCCCAGAGCTTACCGGTTTCTATTCTGTAAGCCATGTGTTCATTAAAATAAAATGGGCGCTGATTGTAATGAGTCATAGACCGGGAGCAGGCGCGATAATTCTGGAATGGCGGTCGCTTCAAAGGACGATCTCTGGTTGTTGCTGCACGTCATTTCGGCTTACGGATTGTTAGCCAAGTGTAGTCGCGGATTTTATATGACTCCGCCCTTTTTGTGCCACTATAAAACTAACGGGTTAGCTTACTAGTTTGACACGCCATCCAAATCCTTCCAAGTCTTTTTATCGATACCTATAGGATTCTCAAACACCAGTATTCCAAATTTTCCAAAAATTGTATTTCTAGAAATAAGGAATTTACAACTCTCGAATTTAAACATAGCTCAAAAATTTTCTTGGAAAAAAGTTGGAAAGATAAAGCCTTGCATAGGTCCATAAATGCCTAATAACGTGATATTAAGCATTTTCATAGCCTTTTTACTAAAATTGGGCAATTTTGGAAGCGGAACGCAGTCTAAATTTTGACTATCTAAGAAACTTAGACAATTGCCAAATTTGGACGCCAGTTTTGGCCAAAAACAGATTTTTGTATAACTTAAATACAAAATTCGACATTTTAATGCTATTAGTAATTAAAAAGGGCAGAAAAAACCCTCTTATATTTGCTGTTAGAAGTTGCTTTTTTTAAATTTTGCTAAATGGCAATTAAGCGTTGACAAAATTCGATTTTTCGAATTCTGAAAATTCCAAAATCTCATTTTCGAGATTATGTCCGGGTTCACTTTTCCACATGCCTACCAAGCTAACTTTGGCTTCCATGTGTGTTGATGTGTATTTTACTTTTAGAATTTTTGGAATTTGAAACCGATTTCAGCATCGACGATGCCTTACCAAGGGAAATCAAAGGCAAACTCTGTTGGAGTGGACATGTCCGCTGTCCTGAAAGGCGAACAACATGGTGAAGGCAAAAACTCCACCAACTACCAGGATAAGAACAAATACACCTTCCCCAACTACCATCGTAAGTTTTTTTTTGCGAAGACGACAAGTCCAATAAAGAAGACGCATTACAATTAAAATCGGTAAAACTTTACCCCGCCACCCCCCGCCCGGAAATTCCCGGAAATTTTTGGCATAAGTTTTTAATTTCGCATTTATTTGAGCTGCAATTAAAACTCAGCGTGTATTTTTCGATGCTTATGAAATAGCGGGGGGGGGGGGCAAAAGTCCCTACAGAATAGCGGCAATTTCGAAAATTTTTGGGTTTCTCGGCTGGGGGGCGTAAAGTCTAAAAACTAGTCTAAAAACCAGTTACTTTGACTGTTTTAGAGCAGCCGACTCCTCATATGCAGAACATCTCCGACCACACCAGGGGCCATCTGAAACAGAAGCGGGATGCGTCGGTGGACAAGAAGTGGGTCAGCAAGAAATAAGCGCACGCCCTCGAACGATTAGGTTTCTTGGCTGTAACTGTGTTGGATAAAAATATTGTAGCAACAAAGCCGAAAACGATGAATCTTAAACCCTGTGGAAAATACGGACCACGATCGGGTGCACCAAATGGCAAAATGACAAAGGCCTAAGCCCACGTCAAAGCATAATCCCAAGCCTAAGCCCAATCCTAACCTAACAAGGGAAGTGCACGACCGGCCCACGAGAAATCGACACGAGACATAGTGGATCTGATAGAATCGGACACGGGGATTCCGAATCTGTAATCAGAATTTGCTAAATAAAAAGGAGAAAAAAGTTATGAAGCTTCAAAGTTGGCCAATCGCCAAAACCGTACCTTTCAGGGCCCGTAAAAACCGGGGGAACGGAATTGAGCAGAAAATATTTAGTGCATCTTGTTCAGCAGAAAAAGCGCTTTCGAATGAGTTGGAATACGCACCATTGCCAAATAATTCACCGAAAAGAGTTTTTTTGGATACCCGGGCAAGAGTATGGCCTGTCAAGTTCATAGAAGAGCTTTCCGCGAAATGATCGTAAACTTGAAGTAATATAGCTCAATCAAAAGAGCTTTTTTTGCTGAACAAGATGCATTAAATATTTTCTGCTCAATTCCGTTCCCCCAGCTTTTACGGGCCCTTAAAGGCGCCGTTTATGGCGATTTGGCCAACTTTGAAGCTTCATAACTTTTTTCTCCCTCTTATTTGCGATTCTGATTACAGTTCGGAATCCCGTGTCCGTTCTATCAGTCCACTTTCTCGTGTCGATTTCTCGTGGGCCGGCCGTGCACTTCCCTTGTAAGCCTACGCCTGGAAAGAGGGAATCCGGGGTAAAAAACCATAGCTTATTTTTTTTAACGGAGCATGCCTGCAGAGACATGGCAGCGTAGCTTCGTGGTTAAAAAGTTAATGAAAAAATCTGGAAGAACCTACGGTAGAACCCAACTACAAATCAAAGATCTACGGCGCCGAGGCGCCGGTTATCAGCCCCAGCCGCTTACGTCTTGGCACTGGACCCTGAATAAGAAGGGTGCAGAGCCCAGCCGGTAAATAATCCGGGCCCAAGTGATAACAATTTATCGTGTCAGCACCGTAATCTTACGCGTTGCATTAGCAGTGGAAACGCGAGAGAGAGAGGCAGAGAGAGAGCAGAGGGGGGGGGGGGGGGGGGGAGGGAGGGAAAGGGAGAGAGAAGGAGAGAGAAATAGAGATAGTTAGAGAAGCGCGCGAGAAATATACAGAAGAGCACGTTGTTTCAAGCTTTTGCAAGTTATTCCCGTTCATTTTGTCAGCCGTTTTGTAAAGGCGATTTCAGGTGCGGTTTTTCGGAGAAAGAGATGTCATGGAAACAAGATTTATCGGGGAAAAAGCGGTTGGTCTAGCGGTGAGCCCAGTCCAACAACTGTTCACATTCTTCTTCGTCCTCCAGGTCCCACGCCGATTCCGATGGGTCGAAGTCGGGAGGCCCCGGGTCGCTCTCTAGAAAAATATCGGAACGCGCTAATAAGGTTTTTTTAATTTTTTTAGTCTGGAAATGGGTTTGCCATCAAATCACTTACCCGAGTCGTCGGGGTCCCAGGTACTGACGTAGGGTTCTGAAATTTGGAAAATTTGTTAACTTACAATCTCAATATTTTGATTAACATCGTTTTGACTGAAATAAAAGTTTTTAATAAATTTTCTCTCGCCCCATCAAGCTGCTATGAAGAATATCAATCAAAGAAGCAATGGCATTAAAAATTTTGTTTTTTCATCTCGAGATGCTCTCTTTACCGGCATTTTACAAAATCATTTGAATTTTATGATTATATTTACCTTCTTCATCCTCGTCGTCTTGGTAGAATGGGTCTACGGCTGATACTGAAAGTGCAAGTTTTTTTGACATCGCCGATTATATTTGTTGATATCATGAATTCTAATTAATTACCGTAGTCGTCGTCGTCGTCCGGCTCGGTGTCTTGCACTGCTGATACTGAAAATGGAGTAATTACTGGTTCAAGAAGTAGTTCTTCTTTTTGGGATATCGCCTGGGCCGTGACATACCTTGCGAGTTCATGTCGAGTTGCGAGAGGTGCTCGACAAGTTCAGAATCTAAAAATTGCCATGTTCCTGGATAGGATCATGTTGTGAAAACCGGATGGGCTAATGCGAATACGTAAAGGCGCTTTCGTAACGCAAAAATTTGAATTTTCAAACAAAACTAGAATTTTTGGGGACAAATTTTTTACTCCTTTGAAATTTATGCGAGGATATGTTTTGCAAAAAGCTTACCATCGTCTGCTGACTCAACAACCGATACTGAACCTGAAACTGAAAAAGCGGCTGACAGGCACCGGTCATCATCATCATTAAAGGTCATATCAGCCTAAAAAAATGAGAATTAAATTCTTGGGAAGCATACCATTATCGTAGCGCGGCTTGGATTTACGTAATTTGGTGTAGGTTATCTGTAAAAATCGACTAAAGAGGGATTCGGCCAAAATCAAAGAAATAATCTGATATTTCTGAAGGAAAATAGCAATAAACTGAGAGTTTTAGGGGAAGGGTACAGTAATCTGGGCGGCGCCCTATCAGCGCCTATTTATGCGGCCGGGGCAAAGGGGGAGTGGCTGGTTTGGGCTAGGCTATTGTGCTTCGGATTGGCTCGTACTGGGACTGGCAAAATATTTAAAAGTACTAGGCTTAGGTTTTGGGGGTTTTCCCCCTTTTTTTTTTTCCGGGGGGCCCCTTTTTCCCCCCCCCCCCCCCGGGGGGCGGCAAGATTCAAACCGAAGGGGAAGGGGCCGAGCTTTTTTTCGGTCTCCTCTGTTCTGTAGAGCTCAGAAACCCCAAACTAATAAAAAATCATGAAAAAGTGTTTGTTTAAATTATTAAAATTAACTTTATAAAATATGGGCTATGATACGGCGGGCACCGTATCCCCTTTCCGCCTATAGGATACGGCGGATCAAAAATCACATATGAAATGCAAATCCCCCAAAAAGACAAATTGTTTTTAAATCCTCAAAGTGTATATAGGAGCCCTTTCTGTGACGGTTCGATGCTTACGCGTTAGTTTATTTGTTAGCGGGGGAACTGCCGACAAGGGCGAAACTGATAATCAAGGAGATTTGTGCTGCCCAAACTCTGCATAGGCCATTCCACCACGTGAGTTTCGGTTGCGTGGTACACAACCATTCAAAAAGATGCATCGAACATCGAAAATTTATTATGCTCAAAATCACGATCACAGCTGTAAACCCTATCGATCAATCTTCCAACGGCGAACCTTCTTCATCCGGATCCTCTTCGTCATCGTCATTCGGGCTCGTCTGCGCTTCGGAATCGCGTATTTCAGGGGAAGGCTCCGACTCCTCTTCGCGTGGGCCTAAAAACCAGCGCCTATAAACCTGCAAAGTAGAAAACTCGTGACAAATAAAATTCGGTTCTTTAGGAATCCATGCCTGGAATTCCCGCAATAGATGAGAAGGCATTCTGGGAATAATTTGCACCACCTTTCCCGGAATGCTTCCCGGAACATTGCGGGAACATTGCGGGAATGCCTTGAGGCATAGTTGAGCACAATAGTTGAGCCCGGGCTCTGGACCCTCCTCCCAAATCGATTCAGGTCGAGAGCTACAAAAGGACATATCGCATGTCCAGAATGGAACTATCTACGAATTTAGCCAGCCTCCCAAAACCTCGGCGACAGAACTTTCGTTCCAACCTGATATATATTTAGCGAATGCCATAACAGCAACAATAAATATAACCGCAAGAGCAGCTCCAAAATAGGTGACAATTCAGTCCTAAAAATTGGCCAAAAGCGGGCAGACGAGCAAAGGATTTTGGGGGAATTTCGTAAACACTCAACAAAAATAAAACCGAAAAGGATTTAGAAGCCAAAATTAACGAAAAGTAACAAAAATTCTATATCAATTCGGAGTTCCAGGACCGGAGCTGATTTGGATAAATTATTGACGCAAAAATTAGAATTTCTCGCCCCGGTGTCAGTAGTAAATCATTCCTCACCCGCCCGGTATGAAAATGGGCTGGGCGACCTTCGTGGGGCTGCTGTTGATGCAGGTCTGTTGGTATGCAAATTAGCTAATATTCAAATTTTCTAGGTGGCCACCGTGAATGAACAGGAGGGCACGAGCGGGATGGAGGAGCCCGAGCAAGAGAAGGGCCGCGGCTCAAGCAAGCAGAAAGAGGACGGTGGTGAACCGAAAGAGAGGACGGACGTGAAGACGCCGAACCCAAGAATCCCATCGTCTTCAAGAAGTCACCCCCCACCGGTTGCCACGCCCTCGTGCTGTCATCATGTTTCATCGCAACTTGAAGCCATGTGCCATCGTTTGTTTTTTATTCTGGTTCAGGCTAAATCCTCGTTTACCCCCCCAGCGTCCAATTCATGCGCCAAGGCGCTCAAAATGTTCTCCACGCCAAATACTTGATTACTATTCACCTTTTTTGACAAAAAAATAATAAACAACAATTTGTGGAACAATTATTGTTGCGGCGCAACTATAGTCTGGCGGGGGAAAGAGCGACGCCACACCCCCCTAGACGCTTACGACTGGGAAAGGCCTGGATGTTAGCCCCATATAACTAATTGTTATTTAAGCTTTAAATATATTTCTTTCTGACCTTTTTAAAAAGTATTTGGAACGCAAGTATTTGACGAGGCGAATATTTTGAGATTTTTGTCATTTTAATTGGATGACTGGGAGATCCAGGCTGGGGGGAGGCGAGTGGAGGGGACAAACTGGAAATTAGCGAGAACAAGGCTTTTACCCAATTGGTGTTTTACTTAGAAATTATAGACGCTGGAGACAATTCATCATCTGCTCCTCGTCAGGCCCTGGGCATTCGGTTTCGTGAGCAGGCCGTACACGCTCACCATTCTTCCGATCCAGGTAAGAGTTTTGCAAGCTTTACAGTCTTTCTTTTATTTTTAGAACTGGTCGCTGACGATGCACCGTGCCGCCATGGTGCTCCTCCCGTTCACAATCCCGGTTGCCATTCTTTTTGCCCCATTTACACAATCATTTCCAGCAACTGCCCCTCTTCGTCTACACCAGCATGGCGCCACAAGAACTCGGTGAAGAGAGCCCGCCTCGAGATGGCAACGATGAATCGGGCGGCACGTCATACACTGTAAGCCAGGTCTTGGATAGGGCCTATGCTTAGGCTTCGGCTTAACTTATGCCGATTCACTAGACTTCGAATTAGTCTTAGCCGGTTTAGCTTTATGTCGAACTTGGACTCGTTAGGTTGATTGTTCGACCTAGATATAGGCATGAAATGGGGGGAGCAACTTTTCTTGCTTTCGTTCTTTTCATGGCAAAAACGTTTGGTTTTATTAGTCAAATTGCTCTTATGTTACCCCGAAAAAACCGGAAAATTGTAGCAAATGGCTTGCTCAATCGCGCTTCTTTCTCTCGATTGGGTTGTTGTTGTTAGTTGTTGTCTAGCCAATGCTCGGAAACACCTAAAATCTCTTTTTATTGCAGCGAAATATAATCCGCCTGTCATTCTATCACCCCCTTCCCCGCTACGCTATAACTACCGTATTGTGTCTGCGAGTTCTGATTAATAATGAGTTTCTGAATATGGACTTGGGAAAGTTAGCTATATATTAAGCTTAAAATTTAACTATATTTTGGATAACCCGTAAAGTCGCGATTTTCACCATTTCCGAATTTTGCAGCCAGTTCTCCTGCCACCAACAGGACGCCAGCCACAGGGACGGCATCGCGCGGAGCCGGTGGCTCCGTCATACTCCGTAAGTCAGGTCTTCGATTGTGCCTATGCTAGTCTTAGGCTTAGCTTCGGCTTAACAGGCTTATTCATTAGACTTAAATTAGTTTAGCCGGATTAGGTTTTTATATAACTTGGCCTCGTTAGGTTGATTATGAAACCTAATTATGGGCATGAAATGGGGAGCAACTTTTCTTCCTTTCGTTCTTTTTATGGCAAAAACGTTTGGTTTTATTAGTCAAATTGCTCTTATGTTACCCCGAAAACCCGGATAATTTTACCAAATGGCTTGCTCAATAGCGTTTTCATAATACAATTTTTTTTTTCAACAATTTAAGACAACATTTTAGTTCCGGATGATTGACGATATCCCGCGTGCTCTCTTGGCGTCGCCCCGCCACACACCACCACAGCCCACTGCGATTCCCCAGCCGCAACTTCAGGTTCTAGATTGTCATTTAGATTAAATTCTTAAATTTCAGATCATCCACCGGGTCGTCAAGCCCATCGACGACAACGCGAAGAACAACGAGAGCGAAGAGCCCACCAAAGTAAGCCAGACTAGGAGTAGGCTTGGCTTGCGCTTTGCTTAGTTTAGGCTTGGGTTAAGCTTAGCCGGTAGACATAATCCAGATGCAGTCATAACGTAGTCATTCAAATGTTGTGCAATTTAAAACTTATGGTTTTAGGATCCGTTGCTCCCAGCTGAAGTGCCCGAATGCTACGTCTGCGACTCGGAACCGGGCACCCTGGTGCTGCTGCAGCAACGAATTGGCGTCAAATGCTTGAATGCTCGCAAGTAGGAATTTTAACAGGCTCCCGAATATTTGTGTTTTAGCTACTACCTGAAGAAGCCGCTCGAGAAAAGGGCTCACAAGACGAAGTGCCCGCACAAGGATTTTGAGTGAGTAAATACAAAATAAACAGCTAGATCAGCATAAATTACAATGAAACATGTTTGTTTCAGCAGCTCCCAGCTGCCAACGGACCCGGAGCTGCGACGCACCACGTTGCGTAGGCTACTAAAGGGCGTCTCAATTAAATATCTTCTTGCAGGAGAGATCGCCGCGACGCGGCTGTGGCTACTGTCGCGTGCTCGTCATCCAACAGCTCCAGGTGTCGTTCTGCATCTACTGATGAGACCCTCCGCCTCCCATCCGCCCCCAAGAAAAAACTCGAATACTCGCCGCAACGTACTTGGTTTCTTTGAATAAACGTGATTCAGAGAGATTGGCGGAACAAAACACGGAAATACACCTGAAAATGCTCTGCGCAAAAACTTCCAAAGTCGCGCTGAAAAGTTTTCGCGTGGCAACTAGTTTTCATCAGATAAAAGGAACTCGGAATTTCTGTAAATGTGAAAAGCAATCGTTTGAAATCGGAAAGCAAATGGCCGAGGAAACCGATGGCCGACCGTCAATTTGCGCCCACCTTCCAACCCGCCACAAGCAACCATTTGGAAAAGTTTCTGAGGTTCGGTCGTCAACCTGCAAAACCCGGATCGCAATAATTTATTATCAGCACACACAGAAAACCACCCAAAAACACCAAACACTAGAACTCCTTACTCTCTTACAACCCGTTCGAATTTTGTGACCGGTCGGTCCATTAAAAGCAAAAGGGAGAAGGGAAGGGGGCTCTAATTGAGATGGGTAAGATACTAAAGGAAATCACCGATAATTTTGGAATGGCGGCTGCTTCAAAGAGCCATTCCACGGTCACTGTTCAGAGAGAGAGAGAGAGAGAGAGAGAGAGAGAGAGAGAGAGAGATAGAGATAGAGAGTGTGGAAGAATGAGCGAGAGAGGGCGAGAGAGAAAGAGAGAGAGAGAGCGCGAGATAGAGAGAGCGGGAGCGAGAGCGAGTGTTTTGAAAGTTTTTCGATTTATGATATTACGAAGCCGAAAATTCAAACTTGAAAAACTTGAATTGAATGTCAAAAATCGTTGATTTTTCAAAATCTGATATGTGTGCAGCCATCTCAGGTACATTAGGCGCCTATTGATGTATTATACATACTTTAAAATTCATATCCTATCGAGATATCCTGCGGACAGACAGACGGAAGGTGCATGCAACGTGGCACACTATTTTTTATAAAGTAAGGTATTTGTCACTCGTCATTGCGGTTGTAGGATGCCAGTTTAATTCAATTCAACAAGGGTTTATTAAAAAAACGCCACCACCATAGGACCACCATAAACGCGCTGGTTCAATCAGTTTCTGGGTACTCGTACTGTACTCGTACTGGGCTGTATTCGTACACCCCAAGTTCCTCGAAGTCAAACGGTCGATCGAAAAGGTGCATACTCGACTTACTCGACCCCGAGTCGCTGTCGTCTAAAAAGGCTGGTGCGAGGTCGTCCACGTGATATCAACGGTCTAATGGTGTTTTAATAGAAACCAGCCTGGATCCCATGATATTCTTGACTTTGTATAATGCTCGTGATTTTCGATGACAAAAATGAGAGACGCTCCCTCACTTACCTTATATACACTACCGCACCTTCCGGCGTATGCTAATTGCTTCTTAACAAAGAGAGTGCTGAACTTTTCAACCAAATTTAATTTTAACGTCGAAAAAAAGTTAATTTTTGGAAATTTGGTAAGTGTCCAGTCATCCCAAGACTATTACGCACCTCATAAGGTATAATACATACCCCTAATTACCATCCTTATTGAGAAACTATTGGAACACGCTGACGGAAGTTACATGTAAAATGGCACGGACACTCACACAGACACTATTTTTATATAGTAGGAATCAGGATAAGCTGTTCAATAAATGCGGCAACAGGGCTGTCTGTGTTCCACTTGCTTACCGCTGTCGTCCTGCTGGTGTCCTGCTGCTGTCGTCCTGCTGGTCTGCGGCTTGCTTACCGCCGTCGTCCTGCTGGTCTGCGGCTTGCTTACCGCCGTCGTCCTGCTGGTCTTCGGCTTGCTTACCGCTGTCGTCCTGCTGGTCTGCGGCTTGCTTACCGCCGTCGTCCTGCTGGTCTGCGGCTTGCTTACCGCCGTCGTCCTGCTGGTCTTCGGCTTGCTTACCGCTGTCGTCCTGCTGGTCTGCGGCTTGCTTACCGCCGTCGTCCTGCTGGTCTTCGGCTTGCTTACCGCCGTCGTCCTGCTGGTCTTCGGCTTGCTTACCGCTGTCGTCCTGCTGGTCTTCGGCTTGCTTACCGCTGTCGTCCTACTGGTCTTCGGCTTGCTTACCGCAGTCGTCCTGCTGGGTTTCGGCTGCTGTCGTCCTCGCTGGTGTTCCACTTGCCCATCGCTGTCGTCCTGTTCATCGCTGTCGTCCTGTTCATCGCTGTCGTCCAGCCCATCACTGCTCCCATCCTCGTCGGAGTAGTCTTCGTTGTTGTCGTCCAGATCCCCTGAAAAACTGAAACTTAAACTTTAAAAAAACTGAAAAACTTTAGGTACAGCTGTCTTGTTTTTCAGTACTCGGCTATACGTGTAAACGCGCGAATTTGCAGATTTTAATGCGATTACTGGAATAACGAGGCGCTCCGATTATTGCTGCTGTTTCCATGATCAAATTTACCGCGGGAACAGCGAGGTAGATTTTTCCGCAAAAACATTGCGTTTGCTCAAAAATGTGGGGGGTAGGACTCTACTTTGCCCCGCCCGCCCATAGCCGAAGCGTCTCAAAGTCTTCGGTATTTTTGTTTATTTTGTCGGGATTTTGGCAACGCCATTCGATAGAACGTTAAAAAATGCACTAAGGGTTTAATTTGAGCCTACAATAATGTAAAATAAAAAAGTTATAGCCGACGCATTCCAGCTGCGGTGGGGGTATAAAGTGTAGCCAAATGTGGCGTACCGTCGTCCATTTTCGTAACGTATCGCGAACTCATGGAAGCTGGTGCATCTGTAAATCTGTAATCTGTAAAAATCAATTTAATCGGGGTTCGGTGCATGGGAAGCAAATCTTGGGTAAGTCGAGAACAAAATCGGCCTTTACGAAAAATTCTAACAAGGGTACGGTAGTTTGGGCGCAGCCCCGCCGCGCTCATTTATCCAACAGCTTTTTCCAGTGCAAACAAAAGTAGCAGGCAAGAAAGAATTCGCGTCGAAGATGCGTTCAGCTCTTGCGCCTCTCAAGCAGCTGCTTTTATCCCGGTGTTATCTCGATTCGCCTATTTTTAACGTGTAGGTCGAATTCGAAGGGCCATTTGGGCCATCGTTATGGCGGCTTCCAGCGGCACTGTCAAAGGAGGAGTGAAGTAAGTGTCTGAATACGCGCTTTCTGAGCTTGCGAATTTTCGCTTATCTCTATCAGATCACGTTATTGTGGCTTTTTGAGGAGGCTCTCTTGTGATGACAATAAGCACATCAAACATGTCATTTCCATGTTCTCGTTGTTATAAAAATTTTACAGTATACTTCATAAAAAGCGGAGTACGAACTTCTGAATATTGAGGCGAATGCGACGAATTATTAAAAGTTAAATTTATAAAGCACACAATTAAACCAATGTTTCAAAGTTCATCAATCAATCCTCGAAAGGCGAATCCTCCTCATCCGGATCCTCTTCGTCATCGTCATTTGGGCTCGTCCGCGCTTCGGAGTCGCGTATTTCAGGGGAAGGCTCAGACTCCTCTTCGCGTGGTTCTAAAAAACCAGCGCGTATAAACTTGCAAAGTAGAAAACTCGTGAGAAATAAAGTTCATACCTTCTCGATCGTCCGGGTCTGCGTAGATCGCCATTAGCGTAATTTTTATCCTTTCGAAAATCGCGGGATCTCGGCTGCTCAGAAGACAGAAGCAAACCTAAAAGCTTGTGTAATTAAGAATCCAAGGACAAAATCGGGGTTTTAGGTGTTTTCGAATAAGCCGCACTGCTTATATGCCTCCGGTCCGGCCTTTTATCGGGGATCTTGGAAAAGGCGGCGAAAACTGAGCGTAAGGTTATGATTTTAGCGCGTCAGTTTCATCTTTTGTGTGCAAACTCCAAATATAAGCGTAATTCAATGTTTGCCCCTAATATTTTTGGCATGTTTGGGCGTTTAATATTTCAAAGGGCTCGAAAGCCAAAAAATTGACCTCCCCCGGGTACTGACTGCTACGCGCTAAAAAGGATCGTTTTAGTGAGACTCGAGACCAAGCTTATCTTGTTCAGAGGTTTGATTCCGAACCTGTCTTCCATTTTTGCCGAGTAGCCCAATCCAAAAAGTTATAGCGATTTTAAGGTCATATTTGAGCCCGTGTCACGATGCCCAACTTTTTATTTGGATAGGGCAGTTTAATTGTAACAGCCCATCTTGTCGAGAAATTTTTTCTGATTCGAATGGTATATTTCATTAGTGCGCTACTACCTATCGACAATCCTTTACGGGTATCGCCGATTTTTTCGATTTTCAAGAGTTTTGAGTTAAGCCGCTCATTCGAGAGAGAAAAATTTTCTGAATACGACGGCGATATTCATTTTTGAGAACTCTGGCAGGAAAGTCAAAATAAATTGCATCGAAGTTTGCAAATTTCCAAAAAAAGTGACAATTTGAAACGCTATAACTTTCCAAAACGAGCTATTTAGTAAACATGAAATCCGGATCCGGAATCAGCAACAAATTCTGCCCAAAATATGCCCGGTCCCATGCCGAAACGCCACGCTAACCTTACGTGGTTCCCTTGTCAGGTAAATGTTGCCGGAACAAAAAAAAAGGGTAAAACGCTTGGATTTTGGTTTTGACATCTTCAATTTCTTTCGAACTTTGTAGGTGAAAGAGGTCAATACTGGCAGCAGTTGATTCACTTTTTAATTTGACGTGAACGAACCTTGCGACGTAAATGATGGTATTGTTTATTCAAGGGCGAAGCAAATTTGGCAAATACGTGGTAACATATGGCAAACCACAATAGAAAAAATTGACGTATTTAGCAGCGGAAGCGGAGGGGTTTTGGGTATAGCGGGAATGCATCGTCCAGGCCTTACCAGCCGTCCCCGTTAGAGCTCGGGAATGACGGGAAGGTGGGCCCGGTACAGTTGGTAACGACTCGTTCTTCTATGATCCACCCTGGGGGGACGAAGGTGTCGGAAGACGGGGTCACGAAGTAACGAGACGGCTGCGTAGAGTACACTAAAAATTGAGGAGTCATAGACATAATTTAGCTCCGACAAAAGAGCCCTAGTGGGATAAGGGTGACCCATGTTGATTATGGCATACATGGAACCGAGGCTGGTCAGAGACCGGTCCGGCTAGCTCTTGGCGAGACGCGCTCGATTCCGCGCTGCTTTGCATAGCGTAATCGATCCGCTTTTTGCCAGTTTTAGATACCACCTGATCTACAGGGTGTCCAAGAAACCCCTTTTGGAATTTGGACGTCTTCTATCCGATCGTATTCAAATTTTTACCTGCGATCGGGACCCACAAAACCCATTTGCAGACAACTTTTCAAAAAAAAAATACTCTAAAATAAAAAGTTATTGTTGAAAAACGGTTTTTATAATGTTGACACGCGCTTTCGAAGACATTTTCGTGATTAGCATGCCGCTGGAGTAATTTCACGAAAAGCTGTCATTTTCGGGCTAGCTACTGAAGATTTCAAGAATAAAACGTGGTTCCACTGCCGATTTCAACCATATTTTTGTAAGTCAAAGAATTCTCCGGATCGATGACAGGGCCCGATTTATTTTTACTAAACAGCATTTTCATCCATTTAAATAATCGAAAATAACCCGCAAAATCGGTAAATCCAACATTAATTTGGTTATAACTTTTCAATTCCGGATGATTTTGCTCAGAAAATTCAGCTGCAAATAGGTTTTATGAATTCCCATCGCTGGTAAAAATTCGGTCGCATTCGGATAGAAGGCGGCCAACGTTGGAATAACACACTTCCTGGCAAGGTTAAAACTTGCCTTGCTGGTCTGCTTCGCCCGCGAAAGCCTCATCTTTCTGCAATGTATAAGTATAACCATAACGAAAAGGAAAGACGTGGGTTCTAACCCTAAATTTTACTAAAACCTACCGGCATGTGGCACTGGAACGACATGGTAGACTTGGAGGATAGCCGGCGACACCTAAAATCAACAAGTATGGAATAGTACGGTATCGAACGAGAGAGCAAGAAAGATTAGTTCGACATTCTGCCCATTCGTGATCGTTTTTAAACCGGACCGACCGTAGAAAAGCTATAATTTTGCAAAGAAGCACTTTGGAGCTGTTTGTTTCCCGGGTCTTGAAGCGGATGTGTGAATCACATTGCGTAAGGCACGGTCCACGATGAAAAGTGCTTGACGATAAAAATAATGCCAAGGATCGCCTTTTTGAAAAAGTAAAATACTGTAAAACAAAAGACAATAATACCTAAATTTAAGCTTAAGTTGATGATTTCACGGCGAATTTTCTATTTCGATCTCGAAATGGCTAGAAAAAGGAAGAGGCCGAGTTCACCATCAAGGGCATTTTAGATTTATGACAGTACCAGCGCCCAAAACCGATAAGGAAAACGTATCGCATTTTTAATGCTATTTTGGACCTCCAAAACCGGCCTCAGAACCGATTGTTCACTACGAGATTTTGCGGGCTGGCAAATAACGAGTTTCTGGACAACTCCTGAAAATTTCATAAAATTTGAGCAATGGGAACATCGATTCCCGGAATGCTGTCCCCGAGATTTTGTCGGGGAACCAAACCTTACATAAAACCATTCCCGGAACTACATTCCGGGAAACTCGAAAAGTTTCCCGCAATACATGAGACGACATTCCGGGAACTCATTCCGGGAACCGTTCCCGGAATGGAGTTCCGGGAATCCATGCCTGGAATTCCCGCAATAGATGAGAAGGCATTCCGGGAATAATTTGCATCACCTTTCCCGGAATGCTTCCCGCAATAGAATTACCCTCCTCCCAAATCGATTCAGGTCGAGAGCTACAAAATGACATATCGCATGTCCGGAATGGAGCTATCTACGAATTTAGCCAACCTTCCAAAATCTCGGCGACAGAACTTTCGTTCCAACCTGATATATTTTTAGCGAATGCCAGAACAGCAACAGTAAATATAACCGCAAGAGCAGCTCCAAAATAGGTGACAATTCAGTCCTAAAAATTGGCCAAAAGCGGGCAGACGAGCAAAGGATTTTGGGGGAATTTCGTAAACACTCAACATAAATAAAACCGAAAAGGATTTAGAAGCCAAAATTAACGAAAAGTAACAAAAATTCTATATCGATTCGGAGTCCCAGGAACGGAGCTGATTTGGATAAATTATTGAGGCAAAAATTAGAATTTCTCGCCCCGGTGCCGTTCAAGTACAATAGTAAATCGTTCCGCACCCGCCCCATATGAAAATGGGCTGGGCGACATTCGTGGGGCTGCTGTTGATGCAGGTATGTTGGTATTCAAATTAGCTAATATTGAAATTTTCTAGGTGGCCACCGTGAATGAAGAGGAGGACACGAGCGGGTGGAGGAGCCCGAGCAAAAGAAGGGGCGCGGCTCAAGAGAGCAGAAAGAGGGCGATGAGAAGACGGACGTCGGCGTCTGCAAGAAGCCACCCCCCACCCCACCCGTTGCCACGCCCGCGTATGCTCGTCATGTTTCATCGCAACCTGAAGTCATGCGCCATCGTTTGTTTTTTATTCTGGTTCAGGCTAAATCCTCGTTTACCCCCCGCCCTCCAGCGTCCAATTCATGCGCCAAGGCGCTCAAAATGTTCTCCACGCCAAATACTTGATCACCTTTTTTGACAAAAAAAATAGCAAACGACAATTTCGGAAGCAATTATTGTCGCGGCGCAACTATAGTCTGGCGGGGGAAAGAGCGACGCCACGCCCCCCTAGACGCTTACGACTGGGAAAGGCCTGGATGTTAGCCCAATATAACTAATTGTTATTTAAGCTTTAAAGGGCACGTTCAGGGGCGTTTTTTTGGAAAAACGCAAAGATTTTTGCCGCGGCCGGGGGTCGAACCCGGGCCCCCCGCTCGGGAGGCGCGGATGGATACCAGTCAGCCACAGCTACAACCTGGCGAGGGGATGAGGGGCGCCCCACGCCGCAAAGGAGGGAAATGGCCTTTCACAGCTCGGGCAGGCAGTGCGCACCGTCCCTACGTCCATAGGGTGTATACGTTGGACAGAGTATACGGCCCCTCCCTGAACGTGCGCTTTAACTATATTTCTTTCTGACCTTTTTAAAAAGTATTTGGAACGCAAGTATTTGACGAGGCGAATATTTTGAGATTTTTGTCATTTTAATTGGATGACTGGGAGACCCAGGCTGGGGGGAGGCGAGTGGAGGGGACAAACTGGAAATTAGCGAGAACAAGGCTTTTACCCAATTGGTGTTTTACTTAGAAATTATAGACGCTGGAGGCAATTCATCATCTGCTGCTCGTCAGGCCCTGGGCATTCGGTTTCGTGAGCAGGCCATACACGCTCACCATTCTTCCGATCCAGGTAAGGGTTTGGCAAGCTTTACAGTCTTTCTTTTATTTTTAGAACTATTCACTCGCGATGCACAGGGCCGCCCTGATGCTCCCACCATGCACAATCCAGGTTGCCATTCTTTTTGCCCCATTTACACAATCATTTCCAGCAACTGCCCCTCTTCGTCTACACCAGCATGGCGCCACAAGAACTCGGTGAAGAGACCCCGCCTCGAGATGGCAACGATGAATCGGGCGGCACGGCATACACTGTAAGCCAGGTCTTGGATTGGGCCTATGCTTAGGCTTCGGCTTAACTTATGCCGATTCACTAGACTTCGAATTAGCTTAGCCGGTTTAGCTTTATCTCGAACTTGGCCTCGTTAGATTGATTGTTGGACCTAGATATAGGCATGAAATGGGGAGCAACTTTTCTTCCTTTCGTTCTTTTCATGGCAAAAACGTTTGGTTTTATTAGTCAAATTGCTCTTATGTTACCCCGAAAAACCGGATAATTGTACCAAATGGCTTGCTCAATAGCGCTTCTTTCTCTCGATTGGGTTGTTGTTGTTAGTTGTTCTCTAGCCAATGCTCGGAAACACCTAAAATCTCTTTTTATTGCAGCGAAATATAATCCGCCTGTCATTCTATCACCCCCTTCCCCGCTACGCTATAACTACCGTATTGTGTCTGCGAGTTCTGATTAATAATGAGTTTCTGAATATGGTCTTGGGAAAGTGTGCCATATAATAAGCTTAAAATTTAACTATATTTTGGATAACCCGTAAAGTCGCGATTTTCACCATTTCCGAATTTTGCAGCCAGTTCTCCCGCCACCAACAGGACGCCAGCCACAGGGACGGCATCGCGCGGAGCCGGTGGCTCCGTCATACTCCGTAAGTCAGGTCTTCGATTGTGCCTATGCCTAGGCTTAGGCTTAGCTTCGGCTTAACAGGCTTATTCATTAGACTTAAATTAGTTTAGCCGGATTAGGTTTTTATATAACTTGGCCTCGTTAGGTTGATTATGAAACCTAATTATGGGCATGAAATGGGGAGCAACTTTTCTTCCTTTCGTTCTTTTCATGGCAAAAACGTTTGGTTTTATTAGTCAAATTGCTCTTATGTTACCCCGAAAAACCGGATAATTGTACCAAATGGCTTGCTCCATAGCGTTTTCATAATACAAATTTTTTTAAACAATTTAAGACAACATTTTAGTACCGGATGATCGACGAGATCCCGCGTGCTCTCTGGCGTCGGCGTCGCCCCGTCACACAAAACCACAGCCTACCGCGTCATCCCAGCCGCAACTTCAGGTTCTAGATTGTCATTTATATTAAATTCTTAAATTTCAGATCATCCACCGGGTCGTCAAGCCCATCGACGACAACTCGAAGAACAACGAGAGTGACCAGCCCACCAAAGTAAGCCAGACTAGGAGTAGGCTTGGCTTGCGCTTAGCTTAGTTTAGGCTTGGGTTAAGCTTAGCCGGTAGACATAATCCAGATGCAGTCATAATGTAGTCATGCAAATGTTGTGCAATTTAAAACTTATGGTTTTAGGATCCGTTGCTCCCAGCTGAAGTGCCCGAATGCTACGTCTGCGACTCGGAACCGGGCCCCCTGGTGCTGCTGCAGCAGCGAATTGGCGTCAAATGCCTGAATGCTCGCAGGTAGGAATTTTAACAGGCTCCCGAATATTTGTGTTTTAGCTACTACCTGAAGAAGCCGCTCGAGAAAAGGGCTCACAAGACGAAGTGCCCGCACAAGGATTTTGAGTGAGTAAATACAAAATAAACAGCTAGATCAGCATAAATTACAATGAAACATGTTTGTTTCAGTAGCTCCCAGCTGCCAACGGACCCGGAGCTGCGACGCACCACGTTGCGTAGGCTACTAAAGGCCGTCTCAATTAAATTATCTTATTGCAGGAGAGATCGCAGCGACGGGGGGGCGGCTTCTGCCGCGTGCTCGTCATCCAACAGCTCCAAGTGTCGTTCGCTATCTACTGATGAGACCCATCCGCCCCCAAGAAACAAACTCGAATACTCGCCGCAACGTACTTGATTTCTTTGAATAAACGTGAAACAGAGAGATTGGCTGAACAAAACAAGGAACTACACCTGAAAATACTCTGCGCAAAAACTTTCAAAGTCGCGCTGAAAAGTTTTCGCATGGCAACTAGTTTTCCTGAGATAAAAGGAACTCGGAATTTCTGTAAATGTGAAAAGCTATCGTTTGAAATCGGAAAGCAAATGGCCGAGGAAACCGATGGCCGAACGTCAATTTGCGACGGGAGCCCCCGGGCACAACGCGCGAACTCCGGGATTCCTATGGCGCGCCCCAATGACAGTACCCCCGCCTCCCGGGCCCATCCCCTTTTCCCTCGCGTAATGGCCCGTTTAGTTGGTAAAACATAAAAAGAAGTCGTTTTACAAAGAAAACAATAGAAAAGTGAAGTGGAATACATTTACAGGATAGTTTTTGTCATGTATACTCTCCAGTAGATGACGCAGGCGCACATGCGCTGGGAGGTAGAAGCGTACTAGGCGTTTTGCTTAAATTACTTGGCTTTAATTGATGCATAGGCTTAGCTTAGCTTTAATCTGTGCAACTGAAGCACAAGCGTAGCGGATCTTAGCTTTAAGATACCGGTCGTCTCAAAAACAAAGTTTGTTGGCGGGTTTCGCGTACGACCGCTCATAGCATGGCTCAAGCAAGGCTTAGACTTGGTCATACAAAGACTAGGAAGAATGGCTAGCTTACCTTGTATAAGTAGCCTTCTTGCAGTTAAAAATCAGTCTCCTCGGGTCGGAAAAGGCGTCCATATCGTGATAATTCAGACAAAACCGGTGAAGCCATTATTACAAAGTTAATTTACAAAACTATACTAGCCATTTGGAAAGCCGGTTCGCTTTGCATGATGCGCTGAAAGTTTCTTTGCTACTAGCAATGCTGCTGCTCTACTGTGCTCATGAAGCGGAATGGAAAAGCCGGAAACAGATGAGCGGAATTAGGTAGGACGTCATAACCGCAGGGATCTCCGTCAGCGTAATACTTCATCCTTAACCTGGAAGCTTTAAACGTAAGCCCATACAAGCGAAGTCTAAGCCTTGACTTACCTTCGTTCAGAACCAAGCAAAAGCTGCGTTAAGCCTAGTAATAATGACACAAGCTTCTAGCGAAGCTAAGCTGAGTTATGCTTGGATATAGGGCTGAGAAGAAGCCAAGCTCGTGCTGAAAGCTAAGCCGTGGCTGTGGCGTCGCTATTCCCAGTTAGTTCTGCTCCCAAAAATGCAGATATTCTTCTAAAAAGTACTCTCTGGCACGGTAAATGTCTATTTACGAAATATTATAGTAAAACTTACTGTAATTTTGAATAACTACTAATAAATAATGTTGAAATACAAATTTACCGCCAAACCTGTGTACCAGGCAGGGTTGTTCATTTTGGGTCCGGTCCGCGTCCGTCCGGCCCGGGACGCGGACCCGTCACGTCCGCGCAATTTGCATAAAAAAATGCGGACGGGCTGGGACGGGTCCCGGACGGGCCGGACGGACGCAATGCGGGCTGGGGCGTCCGCGCGTCCGCGATGCAAATGGACGGAAGCACATGCAAAATCATTGCAAGCAAATTAACATCTTCGCTCGATTGTTGCCTTTCCTTAATTTACATAGCTGCTTTACTTCGGAAAGAGGCGAAAAACCGTCATTTCATCAATTATCATGCACGTTTTGGCTACCCGCGCTTTGCATAGCGGGCTCGGCTACTTCCCGCGTCCGAGCCCGTCCGGCCCGTCCCGGACCCGTCCCAGCCCGTCCGCTCTGCCGGAGCAGATTATTCGGACGCGGACGGGTCCGGGCCCGCGTCCGTCCGAGCCCGTCCGTGAACAACCCTGGTACCAGGTGTACCGGGTGCTATATACTAATTGCAAAAATGTATTCCACTTCACTTTTCTATTGTTTTCTTTGTAAAACGACTTCTTTTTATGTTTTACCAACTAAACGGGCCATTACGCGAGGGAAAAGGCAATGGCCCCGGGGGGCGGGGGTACTGTCATTGGGGCGCGCCATAGGAATCCCGGAGTTCGCGCGTTGTGCCCGGGGGCTCCCGTCAATTTGCGCCCACCTTCCAACCCGCCACAAGCAACCATTTGGAAAAGTTTCTGAGGTTCCGTCGTCAACCGGCAAAACCCGGATCGCAATAATTTATTATCAGCACACACAGAAAACAGCCCAAAAACACCAAACACTAGAACTCCTTACTCTCTTACCCGTTCGAATTTTGTGACCGGTCGGTCCACTAAGAGCAAAAGGGAGAAGGGAAAGGGGCTCTAATTGAGATGGGTAAGATACTAAAAGAAATCACTGATAATTTTGGAATGGCGGCTGCTTCAGAGAGCCATTCCACGGTCACTGTTCAGAGAGAGATAGAGATAGAGAGTGTGGAAGAATGAGCGAGAGAGCGCGTGAGAGAGAGCGCGCGAGATAGAGAGCGGGAGCGAGAGCGAGTGTTTTCAAAGTTTTTCGGTTTATGATATTACGAAGCCGAAACTTCAAACTTGAAAAACTTGAATTGAATGTCAAAAATCGTTGATTTTAGACAGACGGGAGTTGCATGCAACGTGGCACACATACAAACACTATTTTTCAAATAGTAAGATATTTGTCATTCGTCATTGCGGTTGTAGGATGCCAGTTTAATTCAATTCAACAAGCGTTTATTAAAAAAATGCCACCACCATAGGACCACCATAAACGCGCTGGTTCAATCAGTTTCTGGGTACTCGTACTGTACTCGTACTGGGCTGTACTCGTACACCCCAAGTTCCTCGAAGTCAGACGGTCGATCGAAAAGGTGCATACTCGACTTACTCGACCCCGAGTCGCTGTCGTCTAAAAAGTCTGGTGCGAGGTCGTCCCCGTGATATCAACGGTCTAATGGTGTTTTAATAGAAACCAGCCTGGATCCCATGATATTCTTGACTCGTGATTCGTATAATTCTCGTGATTTTCGATGACAAAAATGAGAGACGCTCCCTCACTTACCTTATATACACTACCGGCCTATGCTAATTTCTTCTTAACAAAGAGAGTGCTGAACTTTTCAACAAAATTTAATTTTAACGTCGAAAACAGTTAATTTTTGAAAATTTGATAAGTGTGCAGTCATTCCAAAACTATTACGCACCTCATAAGGTATAATACGTGCCCCTAACTACCTTCCTTATTGAGAAACCAAAGCCCAAAACCCGCTTCGCGGGCCTTGGGCGCTGGAATGCGGCCTTTGCATGAAAAATTTGACTGCCCGCTAGCTCGAGTCCCTCGGACCCCTTCCCCCCACCGGCCACACACGCGAGTGCAACTGGCAAGAATGAGGAAATTTGTATTTTTCCGCATTATGCAAATTAGCCCTCAGGGACCCACAAAAATGAGTAAAACCGGCTTTAACTTTGTAAACTTGTATTTTATCGAGATTCTGAGAACGCCATCGGAAACAGAAGCGTCGATTCCCCCGGGTGACGGAGAATTAGGGCATTTTATACACGGGAAGGCCCTCAAATCGGGCCTCGAAAGTGACACACACACACACACACACACACACACACACACACACCGGCCACACACACACACACACACACACACACACACACACACACACACCCACCGGCCACACACGCGAGTGCAACTGGCAAGAATGAGGAAA